>JAMJFZ010000716.1:15882500-16482500 GCA_026225945.1 Cricetomys ansorgei | reverse complement strand
GGACCAAGTGCTCCGGATTTCCAGCTTTTGTGAGTGTCACCCATACTCAGGAGAGCTTTTCTTATGCATCTGTCTTTGAGCTTGAAACACTCCTGTAAGTAACTCTCATAATACTCATGTACTTAGATCTGTTGTGGACTCTCTATCTGGGGTGAGTAGATATATGTGTTGCATCTACCCAGGAAAAGTTTTGTCACACCAACACTAGATATACATTCATATGTAGGAGCTCTCCACCCTACAGACTTAGTGAATTTGAATGTACATGTCTTCAGCCTGAACACTGCAGCTGTTGAATAGCCACATTTCCAGGGAATTTTCAGTTTAGTTTAACACAACACATTAGTTCTTTGATGAAGAATCTTTGGCCAGAAAAATTAGTCATTAAATTGCTCAATTTTAAAGTTCAGAATATTACTTTAGGCCTTCCCATGAAATATCAAGAGGTTAACCAAAGAGAGAGTTTTTCTAATGTTAGTTGATAGAAGTGCACTAATTTAGTTTCCATTCAAAGTCACTTGTCTTTCAGACTCATTAAGGTATCAGTTAGTTCTATATCAAGCTTGATCAACTTCATTACTGGACATTTCTCTAAACCCTCTTGATCATTGGTTCTTAACCTTCCTAATGCTGCCACAATTTAATACCCTCCAATCATAAAATTATTTTCATTGATACTCGTAATTGTAAGTTTTCTTCAATGTAATGTAAATATCTGATATGCAGATGTCTTCGGTGACCCCTGTGAAAAGGTCGTTCCTTCGCCAAAGGGATCCTGACCCACAGATTAAGAACTGCTGGTCTTAAAAAGATAGTCAAAGTATATTATTATTATTCAAAATGCCCAACGCTCAGAAGAAGTAGGTTTTTAAAGACTTAGAATCATTCTTAATAGACAATGCCTTGGAAACTGACATTCACTATCAACTACCCGCAGACAGGCATCCTACCTGTTCTTATTGTACGTTATGTACAAATCAGTATATTTTGTATCTCCATACTGGAAACATATAATAAGCTCTTTAAAGTTTCTAATCTAATTTTCAATCAACAGAGAGGTGATGACTCTAATTCAAGGCAAAAATACTTTCTGAGGCATCCCCAAAGAAGAAATGATACCACTAAAGTAACAAATATTTGAGCCAACTCTTGTGGCATGAGGATTTGATTTTCTTGTTTTTGTTTCTATGGCTAAGAAAAGAGATTGTAACACCAGAGGAAAAAAAGAAAAAGAAGACAGCAGAAAGATGAGGGTCTTTGGCCAGCCTTGTGCCAAAATGTCACACCAACACTAGGTAAACAAATATAGACATATATTTGTATATAGGATATTTGTATATATTTGTATGTAAGAGCTCTCCACCCTACAGACTTAGTGAATTTGAATGAACATGTGTTAAGCCTGAACACTGCAGATGTTAAATAGTCACATATGGGCAAATGAATGTTGGATCCAATTAATTCCTGAGAGACTAAAAAGAGATTTTCCAAGCTTAATTTCCCTATTGTATCTGATGATATTTATATTATTTTCAGCCACATTAATGAAATATTATTGCATCTTTATAAAATCAGATTACAAATTACAATTTTAATGATTCAAAAGAACAAAGAATTTGAGAATAAAATGTAAAAAAAAAAGTATCTCTCAGACCAGTTATAAAAACTTTGCTCCATTTTAATAATCAAAAACTGTGTAAATCCTTCATGGTCTTTCTCTTCCATATCAGACCAGTATTTCTTGCTTCATATTTTCTATCATAAGATCTCTGCATGTGTTCTTGAAATAAGTAAATATTTGATATATTATTTTTAGAATAGTATCAGATTAACATTGGTTTCACTTGGATTATTAAATTAGGCACAATAAAATGTATATAATGTGTCTTCTAGTTTCTTGTCTGGATGTTCTGATGAAAATAACTGGAAAAAGCAACTTAAAGACGTGTTTATTTTGACTCACAGTGGAGACTGCAGTCTAGCATAGTGGAGCAGGTACAGTGGTGGAAGCAGGAGGAGGCCAGTCACACTGTGTATGCAGCCAGGAAGGAGAAAGTGATTAAGGCTTGTGCCCATCTCACTTTTTCTTTACATACAGCTGGGGATTGCCCTCGTTTGTTTTCCTGTTGCTGGGATAAAATACTTTGTCAAAAGTAACATAAAGGAGAAAACGTTCATTCTGTCTCACCACTTGAAGACTCAGTCCACTACAATAGAGCAGTGAAGCAAGGTTGCAGATGCTTGAAGCAGCTCGTCTCATCGTATCCATAAACAGGAGGCAGAGAATGATTAACTTCCTGCTGCTCAGATCTTTTCCCCATTTATACAGTCCATGATCCCAATTAGGGAATGGTGCCACTTGCAGTGGATAGGTATCTCCACTCCAATTACTGTAGCTAAAACAATTCCCCATAAGTATACACAGAAGCCCATCTCCCAGGTGATTCTAGAATTTTTCAGGTGACAAGAAAGGCTAATCATCACATGTGAAAATCATGCTGTGCAAATTTAGGCCAGATCTTCCCACTAGAGTTAACAGAATAGAGGCTTGCCTCTTAGATGATTCTAGATCCTATCACACTGACATTAGTAACCATCACAGCATGCTACATCCATCTTTTCTCTTTGGACACCCAAAAGCAAGAGTGAATTTTGCTAGTCAGTCATGGTAATTGCAGAAACTTCATTTGTATTTTCACTTAGGTGTGTGTTCATGGACAGTAAAGGTATTAGGACATCAGCTCACATGCTCATAGCATGCATTTCAATTATCGCTCTATTTTAATGGACACATTCTTCAAACTACTTGATAAAATCAAATGAATCAGTGACTTAGACATTTCCCATATTTTGAAATGAAATGCGTGCTGAATATCTTAACGCAAAGATATTACCCTTGAATAATTTCCTCACATTTATGAACGACTTTCTCCCAAGTACTGTAATTAAGAGTTAAGACTCCTTTAAATTAATCAGAAAAGCAAAGAGGTAAAAGGAAGAGGACTATTTGTTAAAATAACATAAGCTTGTAAAATTTCTAACTAAAAGGAACTAAAGATACAGTGATATGTTACCTACTCATGTTCTTCTGAAGACTTGCTGTAGGGAGAGGCCCAATGTTTTAAACTTTTAATTGTATCTGTATTCACTGCAAAAATCATTGCTCAGAGCCACATAGTTTAACAACAAAGTTTATGAAATTTCTGAATGTCAAAACATTTAAACTTGTAGATGTGTTCAATACACACACACACACACACACACACACACACACACACACACACACATATCATTATGTTTCTTAATAAACAATCATAGGAAGTATACATTTATATTCAGTTCATGGAAGAGTTACAGAAATAGAGAAGCTATCAGTCATTTCAACAGGGCATCCTCAGGAGAAATTACCAGATGATTCAATGTTTACATTGGGTTTTGCAGGAAGTCATTATAGTTTCCTGGTATAATGTAGAAAGGATGAAATAAAACGAACCTATTTGCAAAGGAAAAGTCCTGTTGGTGCACAGGGGAGGGAGTTTGACATGTTACATGATTTGAAGGGTATCAGGAAAATAAAATGTCCTACAAGAAATTGCCTACAGTTTGCTGTTAGCTTATATAAGTGGGTCCCTAAGAATCGTATACCAATGTTTCTGTCAGGAAAGTTTCTTTGGGGAATTACTTGAGAAAGTGTAGAGAATGAAGATACACCATAAATCATGCATGCAAGTATGTTCTTAGAACCTTTGACAGAGAATAATAAGATTGTGGTGTATAATTTCAGATATGAAATAAAATGTGTTAACATACACCTGGTGTCACTTCACGATAAGGATGACTACAAGGCACAGTTCTAATCTAACGTCGTGAAGGAATATTGTGAGGGGAAGTCTTGAGAAGATGAAGGATAACTTGACTTTATAAAATGAAGACAGATTCAGCAGGTATGGCTTTCTTTCCTTTTATTTATTTCTTGGTGTGTGTGGTGGTTTGGGGTGGTCATTCCATTTCTTTTCTTTTTTTCTTTTTTTTGTAATTCACCATACCAGACGTTCTATCAGAAGCCTGCATAGAATCGAGTAATTTTGTAGCCAGGAAGAAAGAAACATGAGAAAAGCATAAGTAGTGGAGAAAGAAGAACTCTGGGACTCAAATGGCAAAGGCTTGAGCTGAGCTATGACTGCGGGTAGGGACTTTAGAGCGAAGGCTAACAGGCTTCTGAGTTAAGAACAGGAATATGGAGATTTCTGTTGTTTCCTTCCAGGATACACTTATAATCACACACAAGAAGAGAATTTTTTTCACCACCCTTTGCTAATCTTTCCGTGCTATAACCAATGAGATAACTTGAGCTTTTAAGAGAATACCAACCTAACATTGCTTAATTCTGATGTCAGTGTAAGTCTGTGACAATGTCAAATTCTAGAACTATCATGAATTGTTATTAAGGAAACTAACTATAAAAAATGCCCCATACAAACAGCATAATGCTCAAGGTCTTCTATTTTAAAACATTATTTTTGCTTCCTTCTTTTTAATATTTATGCATTTACGTGTGGGGGTGGGGGTTGGGGAGTACATGAATGCACATGGAAGTCAGAGTATAGTTTGCTACAAATGGCTCTTTCCTTCCACCCTTTGGGTCCTCTGAATTGAGTTGAATTTTCCGAAGTTTGAAGGCAAGTGCCTTTACATGCTGAGTCATCACATAGCTCTTTAAGTGATTTCTTTCATGAGTGTCTTAAATAGTATCTTAAAGCAAAAACTTGTAACTGTGGAGAGTGCATAAAAAACACCATAAAACAAAAGTGAAAAGATTTGGAATAGTACTTTCTGACCCGAATCCATTCTTCAGATTATAGTTGATAAAATGAAAAATGACAGTGAGAAGCCAGCAGTCAGAGAAAATGACCCCATGCTATTTGTTACTGTGTGACAAAAAAAGTCATGAAATAACAATTTATATTCAAAATGGTTAGAAATTAAATCTGCTACAGTGTCTCACAGCCAACAATTAGGTAGAGGGAGAATCCAAATGAGAGATCGCTATTCTATCCTTCCCTTTGGAGCCTGGGGATCCCCATGGATGAGGAGGAGAAAAGATTCTAAGAATCAGAAGGTCAAGATGATCAGGATAACATGACCCACAGAGTCAACTAAGCAGGGCTCATCAGGGCCTGCAGAGACTGAGGCAGAGATCATGGAGCCAGCGTGGCTCTGCACTAGGTCCCCTGCATATATGTTATGGTTGTTAGCTTAGTGTTTTTATGGGACTCCTAATGATAGGAGTGGGTGTGACACTGACCTTTTTGCCTGCTCTTGGTATCCTTTTCTTCCTACTAGGTTGCTGAGCCCAGCTTTGATATGAGGGCTTGTGCCTCGCCTAAGTGAATCCAGTTTTGCCAAATATGGCTGATATCCCTCTGGGGTCTGCTTCCTTCTAAAGAGAAGGGAAGGGGAGTGGAATTGGGAGAAAGGGGATATGGGGTTGGGGAGACTAAGCAGAATGGAAGGAGGGGAAATGGGTCTGACTGTATTGTATGAAAGAAGAATGAATTTTAAAAAGGAGAAAAAGTATTGACAGCATTCAAACAAAGTATAAAAAGCATAGATGGTGATTTTTTGAACCAGCTTGCATACCTTTTAAGGCATTAATAAACATTCAAGAACATTGCAAGTCAGTTGAATACAATTATGTTTAGAAAATAAATTATGTAAGTCTACAATTAAAAAATATAATAGAAAAAGAAATTAAATATCCTATAGCACAAAGAACGTATGCAGGAAATGAGAATAATTAACAGTGCTGGTCCATCCTAGGCTAACAATATCAATGACTAATTCAGTAGAGGGCAGCCACCACACTTCCGCTCCTTCATTTAACTTCCTGTATGAAATATATTAACAGCGTTGAAAAAAAAAAAGAATTTAACACAGAAGACTTGAAATGAAATATTAGTCTGATACAGTGTCATAATTACATTTTGTCCAAGATAATATAGAATATTCAGTTAGGACAAATTAGGAACAGAGAAATGGAAATTTATCTTAGAGAAGATTACATACGGCCACATTGGGTAAAAGTATCAGAAAGCATTGCAAGATCCAAGTGCTGCAGAGCTGTGCTGCGATGTGCCTGGATGCAAAGTATGGCTGAGATATTCAGTGTTTGTTAAAAGGAAACATTCAAATTAGTTATCAAATATAGAAATTTAACAGATTTGGGAGAAGGAGTATGTTTTAGCAGTTCAGAAGAGAATGGCATTCACATATTAGTTACAAGGCAGCAAAGTGAACTGAACTGAACTCATTTTGTGACCGAAAGCAAGTCTCTCCATCTCAGTCCTCTGAGCTGTAAATCTGAGTCCAGATGAAAGACAGCCCTGATGCACTCACCTGACTCACCCTTTGAACAGGAAGCTCCCTTTGAAGTCAACACAGGAAAGGGTAATGAAACAGCAGTAAGAACGAACACTAATGTATACACAGAAATGTGTATGAGCCCTGGCTTTTACTTGTGCCATCAATATGACCATTTGAAGTATGATCATCATTGATTTATAGTCAAGGCAAGCTATTGAATTGCAAATATATGTGTGTGTGTGTGTGTGTGTGTGTGTGTGTATATATATATATATATATATATATATATATATATTCCCATTTACTAGTTTCAGTATAGAATTGATTTTGAATTGCCAGCGAGTATGCCACTTTGCACACGTTTACATTTTTTTATGCTCCCATTAAATGGATGCTATTTGTAGTAAATTATTTACAGACACCATTAGCTTGTCATGTATATATTAATTTTATGTAACTGTCTGGTGTGGAAAATGACCAGTGTTTATTGGTGTACAGAAAATCATTTTCTCTTTCTTTCCAGCATTCAATGATTGCTTTTCTTTTTCTTTATCTCCCCATCCCTATTCCTTCTTACTCCTTCCTTTGCCTTTTCCTCCCTTGCTACCCACTTTTCTTTCTCTCATCTTTTCATCTTCTCCTTTTACCACCACATCCTTCAATACTTTCTGCCTCTGCCTCACCTGCTCCAATTACATTTCTTCTGCTGACCCACTCCTTCTTTTTTCTCACTGTCCATTCATGTGTTCATCTTGTGTGTTTTCCTTTCTTCTTTCTCATAACACTTATTGGACGCCACTATGTGACAGATGGCATGTACAATATTAGGAATCCTGAAATAAATAACACATGGTCGCCAAGATACTGAATGTGTGTCTAAAAGGAGAAGAGAATAATGTGAAACTTGTTAGGGAAATCATACAGAGGACAATGTAGGGTAAAAGAATAAAGCTTATTCACAGTCTTTCATTTCTAGCCTCCATGCACACTTTCAGACCACTTACAGGTGTAGAATGCAGACAAAAAGCCCCTACCCAACTGTGCCACACAATGTTAGATGATATAACAACCACTCAAAATTGCTCTCTCTGCAGAGCCCACATTTTTCAATAATAGCTTGTCTCACTGTTATTTTAAAAATGAATCTGGGGATGGAGTAATATCTCAGTGAATAAAAATACTTGATTTGAAACACAGGGACCTGGGTTCCAGTAGTTAATAACCATTAAAAATCAGACATGGACATGTGTGCCTCCATTCCCAGGAGAGCACTGGTTAGGACAAACTAGTCAAAACAGTGATGTTCTGGTTTTTGAGAGACCCTGTCCTAACAAAAACAAGGTCGGGTCACAATGGCACCATGTGTGCCTTTCTGGCTTTTATATGATATATTTGTATAATTTAAAGATAACTGTGTCTAGCAATGAAACTACTTTATATCTGTTAACAATTCACTACATACACACACACACGAAATTTATTCTGAAGAGACTTAAGAATTGCAAAACAACTGACCAAATGCATAGATTTCTCAAGCACTAAACTTCCCCAATATCCTTTTGCTGAATTGTTAGGAGCTATCTTTGACTTATTCTACCTGATAAGTGTGTTTATGCATGTCAATGTTTTTGGCCCATTCTTTGTCAGTTTGACATGTGAATGGAGAATTCTCAGTAATTGAAATCAGTCACTCAGGCACTGTGTACCCATATCACGGATCTCTAAATCCTGAAGCAGCAAATCTCAGGCAAGTAGCCTGTTTCATAGGCCTTCATCTGTGTGGTCACATCATTTTTAAGAAAACTAAGCCAGTTTCTGAGTGAGCTACTTCGGTAGACATATCTGGAAGTCTATATATGTTATTTCTAAATCTCACCCGCTCCATTCCCTTCATATATTTTAACCTGTACTCTTTCATTATAATATTTTAAAAACATGTAATAATAAATATTACATGTTTATGGCTCCAAGGACTCCTTCCAGTGATCCATAATGCTGAGCATTCTGGAGGCCAACCACACACCTAACAAATCGCTGATTCCTTTACTTCTCACACTGCAGACCACACATCTTCCTACACTTAACCAAGATGATACTACTGGAAGAAAGTTGGTAAGTAGATACCTACGTATTATTTCTTACTATTACATTCAAACCTATCACGATTTCAAGACAAGCATTCTTAATTCTGTTTGTTGTTGTTATTTATTAAAAATAGATTTGTTTTCATACAATATATTCTGATTATGGGTCCCCTCCCCCAACTCCTCCCAGTTTCCCCCCACCTCCCATCCTATCCAGATCCACCTCGTTCAGTCTCTTTGTTGCTTACTTCCACAGGCTTTTTGCCACTATGAGACCAGCATAATCTGCAGCCAAGTCACCATTGTAAGATCAAACGGCTTGTAGCTGAGTTGATGTTTATCTTTCTCTTTGTTACTATATAGAATATATTACAGTACCATGAAAACTAGTCTGTAGTGGTGGAGGCTCTGTACAGGCACCACCTCAATAGCTCCATGTTCAATGGATTGTGCAGATGTCTTCAGCAATGAAGACTCATGTCAGATTGTAGAGAGCAACCAATAGCCTTGAAAACAGCCCAGGTTATTTCAGAGTTCTCAAGGGACCCTTTTGGCCAATAACTCAATAATAATGAGAGACATCCATTTGGAATTTGGATTCCCTAGTTATTTGGCAATTATTTTAGATTAATGGTTTTCAACCTACCTAACGTTCTGACCCTTTAATACAATTCCTTATATTGCGGTGTCCCCAAGCTTAAAAATTATTTTTGTTGCTACTTCATAATTGTAAGTTTGCTGCTGTTATGTAGTAATGTAAATATCTGATATGCATATGTTCTTAGGTGACCCTTGTGAAAGGGTCATTTCACCCCTTAAGGGCTTGCTACCCATAGGTTGAGAAGAACTGAATTAGATTGACTTCATATCCAATAGATGGCTAATATCCAAAATATATAAAGTACTCAAAAACTGGACATCAAGAAGACATACAACCCAATTATAAATAGAATACAGATCTAAACAGTGAAATAGAGGAAATTCAAATGACTGAGAAACAGAAAAGTTCAACATCCTTAGTCATCAGGTAAAGGCAAACCAAAACTACTCTGAGATTCCATCTTATAACTGTCAGAATGGCCAAGGTCTGTAAAATAAATTACAGCTCATGCTGGTGAGGATGTGGAGTAAGGACAACACTCTTCCATTGCTGGTAGGAGTGCAAATTTGTACAGTCACTATGGAAATCAGTGTGGCAAGTTCCTCAGGACAATGGGAATTGATCTACCTCAAGATCATTTGGCTGTCTGTCCCTCTATTCCTCCTTCACCTTACTTTCCCTCTTTCTCCCCATTTGATTCACTCTTGGGCGTATACCCAAAGGACATCCATCCTACTATGGAGACATTTCCTCTAGCATGTTCTTTGCTCCTTCATTAATAATAGCCAGAAATTGCAGATAACTTAGATGTCTGTCAACAGATAAGTGGATAAAGAAAGTGTGATACTCAATGAATTATTTCTCAGCCATTGGAAAAAAAATGAAATTTGCACATAAATGAAGGGAGCTAGAAAAAAATCATCCTGAGTAAGGTAATTCAGATTGAGAAAGGCAAATATGGCATGTATTCACTTATATGTGGATGTTAGCTGTTAAGTCATTAATAAGCCAGCTACAACCTTTAGAACAATAGAGGCTAGATATAGAATAAGGGAATAGGTGGGAAGGAGGGATTGCCCTAAGAAGAGGAAATGAAATAGATAGTCATGGATGGACAGTGGCTGGAGGGGAATACAAGAATCAAATGGGGAGAAAGAGGGAAAGTGAGGTGAAGGAGGAATAGAGGGACAGACAGCTAAATGTAAGCGTTATTTGAATGGTTCTGTAAAAACCTAACACAATAGAAGCTTCCTACGATATATTTAAAAAAAAAACATTCTTAAAGAACTATTTAATTGCACCTTTAAAGTGCAAATATTATATTTCATATCAATTATTCTTCACTATTACTATTAAGTTTAAATTTTTTCAATTTTGATAAAAGTGCTCTAAAACTATGTGGAGATGTTATAATATCAGTATAAAGCTAAGAGTGAAATACATTAATGCTTTATTTACCCTTCATGTAAAAGCTAGAAACATTTTTTTCCCCCAATGATAGGGATGGTCACAATTAAATCCACGTTTTAAAGTTATTATACTTTGGTTCAGTGCTTTTCCCAAAGGCTCCTCAATTTCTCTCACAAAGAGGACTTTAAGTCACCCCAATTATGTTGCCCAAAGTACATGAACATGCAATAAAATCAATTAGACATAAATTGGAAATTTTCCTTCAAAATAAAAGGCAAATTTAATAAGTCCTGCCCAGCCAAACATAGATATATTTAGGTTAACTGTCTGTGAGTGCTAATGCTGTTTAAGGTACACAGAAAGTAACGAGTTATTATAAAGCACGATCCATTTCCCTTTGAAGATTTTCATCATGGCTGGTGTCAATTTAGACACAAGGCCTCTATCAAACAATTTAGATAAACAGAAGAATAAATAGACCAACTCAAACAATTTTCATATCTACCGATACTGACTGAAAGAGTTAAGTCACTCAGACTTCAAGAAAGCAACATGTAAAAATTTTCTCAAATTTGACCCTGAGTTATTTCTTAAATGAAAAAAAAAATCATGTAGTGAACTATTTTACCAATGTATGTTATAAAATATTCATCTAGAATATTACTATAATCTTCCACATTGAACATAGTTTATGAGATTTTTTCATAAGTTATCAAGTTCAGTTGTGTCGTTATTTCTTGTTTCTGTTATTGATGGAACTTTGACTCATGTGAACAGGTTATTTTTCTGTAATAATTGGTGGTATACTTAATGAAAGAGCCACCTCAGTCTTCACAGACTGAGTTTGTTACTATAGTCAACTAAATATATCACCAACGAAGTGAATCATTCACTACAGACCAAATTTTATGCTAAATATTTGTATATCTCTTTTACTTATTGTTCACACAAATCTGAAAATTTGGAAATGTTCTACTGAATTGAGAAATGAGGTAACACACATAAATCTTAAATAATTTCAATATTTTCTGCTTTGTTTCAATTCTTTTGTGTATGGGATGTATGTGCATGTGTTGGGTATCTCCCAACATCACTGAGTCTCTTAGATTTTAGAATATTTGAGATTGTTATTAGGTATATTCCTTGGTCGCTTTCTCCTGTATTTTTTGTGACAGGATCCCTCACTGAATCTTGAGCTCATTATAGACTGCCAGGCTAGCACCTCTGGAATTCTTCTGTCCCTATTTGCCTATCACTGGTGTTACAGACAAGTGTTAAACCCACTCAATGGATGAAGGGAATTCCAACCAAAGTCATGGGAACTCAAGTTGCCATGAGGTGCAGAGAACATTTCTACAGATGAGCCATCTCCGCAGCCCCTAATTCCACTACAATAAAACAATGCAATGTTAGGATCCAGTCATTTCTCTGCTTTCTTCTCTACTCCAACCTGCACAGATTGTGCTATTAGATGACCTCAACATTCCTGCCTCATAGGAGATTTCAGAGCTACAGAGGAAAATGCAAGCAAAAATCTGCCTAACTCGTAACTGTAGAGTCAGATGTTTCTTAAGTTAGATGTGACCCAGTTAGTAAGAGACTATGCAGCATCTCCACAGAGAAGGCCACATTAAGATAGCCATTAAAATGATGCATTGTGGTCATCAGATCAATAACATAATTCTGCTAAATTGAACAAAAACTACATATATCTCATCAAATGACTTTCTATATCACTTTGAAAACAGTAAAATATTAAAGCAACATCATTTATGTGATCATTGAGTTTCCATTATTTTTCTCAGCATAAGCATACCACTTAAATATTCCATAATGTTAACTACCTTTTCCTTAAAGACTAGGGAAATTATATATGATGCTAAAAATTTGTCTAATGTATATTTCTTAAGGAAAGATTGCCAAGTATGATAAGCAAGCGTGTTTTATCACTGAGCAATACACCTACCACTACACAGATCCAGAAATTACTGTGTATGAAACTTATTATTTGTTATGTGGTAAACATTGTTAAGAAATTTACACAATTAAATTTGTAATATATTAGATTTAAGCCAATGTGAATAACTATGTGAGTTTTAAAAGATATATGAATCTATTCTGTATCTTTGCTCATAATTAGGTGATTGGGTATCAAGCTGTACATTCCATAGGACTTTAAGAGTTCAGTTATGTAATTCAGTAGTTGGACTTACAACTCGAAAAATTCAAAATGCTTGTGAGAAATAAACCCCATAATTATGTGTTAGCTTTTGTAGAAGGTGGGAATAATAGGAGATAAGTTTCCAGCCATCAAGAAGCCCTGGTTGTCACCCTCTAGTTTGATTCTATTATTGGGTGAGTATAGATTAATGTACTTGTCTCCACTGTACCAATATATAATGCATGAATACAATTACTGGGGTAATTTAGAAACAGGATGCCTTTAATCTTCTGTTCAAATCAATCAATTACAATACATAGGTTATAGATGTTCTATGATTTTGCACAGACTCACAAGTAGAACTGATCTTAGTTTAATATGTCTCAGGAAATGTGAAATCTATTATCTTACCTACATGTTACTTGGGCTACAGAAATGTATCATATATTTCATTAGTTAATCCAAATAGCCCATTTGAGAATTGTTGCTAAAGAGAAAATACTTTAGGAAATAGGATTCCATTTTTTTCTCTTGAAGAAAGTGGTGTTACATGGTTTGCAAGCTCAATATCCTGTGAAAGTCAGTGTCACAATAGTAAACAGAAACACTACAAAGCAAACTTCCACATGTCGATCTTCCTGACCTGTGGTGGAGAAATATTTGCATTTCAAAATATACTGAGGATGGTTATTACAAGTCATTTAAAATTTATTAGCCAGCCATGCTGCTTTGTTACAACTTACTGTTGTATTATTGTGTCATGAAACCTTATAGGCAGTGAAACTTTATACGGAAAACTTACAAACCTCACAATTTGTAAGTTACTCATTTTTCTCTGAAGTCCTTTATTTGTGGAGAAATGTGAACTTGAGTTTAGTTTAAAAGATAAGTAAAAAGGAAGTAAAAATGGAGGGTGTTTAAGAAATACATCAAAAATCGCAACCTGTATTTTTCCAGGCATTTGGTGATTAAGATCAGGACGTGTGCATTAACAGCCACTTGATTGAGTTTGCAGTTCCACTGTCTTTGGTTGAGTTCCTCTGTAGTCGCTAGGCAGTATCAGAGTCAGCACCACGGATAGCTCCACGCACTTCACATCTGGAAGAGGATCCTCTTGTGAGCCCAGCTGCAGCTAGGGAACAGAATGACAAAGTAAAAGAAAAGAAACCAGGCACTGGAAACGTGTGTGTCCTCAATATCACAAGGGTTGCACCTGCACAGATTCAAGAAAAGTCTTGAGGCACTGTCTTACCTTGATTCATTTTCAAATCAATTTTTGAGTTCTTGATTTTTATTTGCATTTTTGGGTGTATGCATTATAAAACATAAAAAGTGTTTTATTAATCTCCTATTTGCCACAAAATAAGTGATTCGTTTTTCTAAACTAACCTGGCCTCTTGGCACTTAGTTCCACTCTCTTTACTTCACTTCAGATTTGAGCTGTAACTGAGAAAATATGAACCGGACTGACTCAGACAAAGCAATACAATGGGCTGCACCCTGACCTATCAGAGACTATGAAGCTACATGTCCCTATGGAAGTCTATGGACCTTTGTTGCCAGCCAGAAACAAGAGATTTGTCTATGCTCTATTTTGTAGAGTGAAATGGTAGCCAATACTTACAGAAAGGAGTGTGGATAGGGCTATTAAAAGTGACAGCATAAATGAAGGGAAAGAAGCAAGAGGGGAAGAAAAATAAAAACCTGGAAAGATGTGTTTCTAACACAGCTTCCCGCGCTTGGCTTGGTGCCTTAAGTCCCCGTGAGTATTAGAAACCCGAATATGTAAAGCAGTAGGAGATTCCCACGTTGGAAGCCTTTGGGAAGCAAGACCTGAGAAGTAGGAGTTTCCCTTTGAATCTCTTTCTGTCTTATGCAAGCGCTTCCATAAAAAGGTGAGAAAGCAGAAGGAATTGACTAGCATTTTAGAGAGGTCAGTAACAAGGGAGGTCAAAGGCTGCGAACTCTTAGCCCCACCCACCTTTTGTTCTTGATCCCTGGCGCCCAGCCTCACCCATTTCAAACTCTTGCCTTGTTTTGCACCATTTGCTTACACAATCTCTGGCCTTATCATTCTTCTGGCATCCTCCAGCACCTGGAGACCCAGTCACCCCTCAACCTTGCTACACTTCGGGGACTCCCTCGGGGAAACCCGGCATGCTCAGCGGTGCTGACATCCTTCAGTCTTTCAGAGGCATAGCTCAACGCAGGATAGCTAAGGTTTCATTCAGGGCCCATCCCTGAGGGGGTCAGGGGTCCGAATTGGACCCTAAAATCGCACCTACACTCTTAGGAGGCGCATCTTAGATCTTCAACGTCCTGAGCGCCAGCAGACCTAAGAAACACTCCTTGAAGGGCTGGCTTCTCACCTGTCTTTTCTTTGCAGCTGAGGGTGTGTTAGCAATCAGGGTGCGAGGCGCTTAAGGATGAAGCCCTGTGGCTAGTGGCTGTGGAGATTACCTTCCCAGAGTAGCTCTTTTATCACTGAGTTTTGGAGATTTCTTGGCTCCCTTCCGCTTAGGCACGCTTGAGTAACCCGAGCTGTGGTGGCGCCCAAGCTCCCAGGATAAAGACTGTGTGTGTGTGTGTGTGTGTGTGTGTGTGTGTGTGTGTGTAGGGGGAGAGGGCGGGGACAGAAACGTCAACTCCCACCCTGCCTCCTTTTCTTTTTTCCCCTTCCTGCAAAAAGCGCACAAGTCTTCCACCCTACCCCACCCCCGCCCACCAGCAATCCTCGGGGCTCTGGGCAACAGCCAGGTTAAGCCCATTTGCACTGGGAAATTGGCGCTGTTTGGGAGAAGAGAAACAGATCGATTGCCCTTGTGACTCCCCGCCCCCCGCGACCTACCCGCCCCCCGCGTTCCTCGGCCCTCCCCCGCCGCCTCCCGCGGCACCCCGCCTCCTCCCCTCCCCGCCCCCAAACCTCTCTCCCGCGGCAGGCCGGTGCGAGGCCCCCTCCGGAAGGTGAGCGGGATGGATTGGACTCTGGCGGGGAACGCGGGTGTCTCGAAGTGGTGCTAATGGGAAGAGATTTCTGCTCTCCAAAGAAGATGCGCTGCCACAAAGAGCGGCTCGCGCGCCGGCCTGGGCTCTAGCCCCGGAGACATCCCGGGAGAACTCCGAGCTCAGAGCGCTCGGCGAAGACCCGGGCAACATGCCTGTTCGCAGGGGGCATGTGGCACCGCAAAACACCTTCCTGGGGACCATCATACGGAAATTTGAAGGGCAGAGTAAGTTCGTTCGTTCTCTCCTGTCGCTCGCTTTCGGCTTTGGCGTCTGTCGCTTCCAAGCTAGAGAGATGGACAACTCCAGGTTGTCAAGTTAGAGGCTGGGGAAGCCAGCCAGCCAGTTCGGATGGTAGCGGGAGTGTTCGCTCTCTAATATTAATTGGGATTTACATTTGAGATTATGGACTCCATTGTACAAGGCAATTTGATCCTCCTCTCCTACTGCTTCATTATCTGTCTTGCTACTTCATGCCCTACTAGTCTACTACCTTAAAGGGAACGTATTGGTATAACACGGGCTAGTATTATAAGGCTCTTTTTCTGTGGCAGACTTTGTAAAGTCAGGAGCAGAGCAGACCACAGGCTCGGAACAAGAACATGCAAATGGTAGTAGCGATGTAAATGGTTATGCAAAGTGTGTTTTGTCTTGGAAACGGCAGGGCTGTGGAATGTCAAGGATGCTTGCTTGATGTTAGTTGGCTCTTAAAACCAAACTTTGTACTGAAACAGTGAAAAATAGATGCCAAGGAATAATTTGGAGAGCGGTGGACTGGTTTTAGAGCTCAAGCAGCTCACTACTCAGAAACCGTATTTGTGTCTTTCTGTTGCTCCCCTAAATATACCATATGGGAACTTCAGAATCAAAGTGCAGTCTGTAAATCCCACAGAGACTTAAAGTAGGAAAATGTAATGTACTCGTGTAAGCAAAACACCAGGAATGAACTATTTTATATAAACCTAGTAATTTTAAATCCTATAGTTGTCTATGCACATTCTTTACTAAATCTACCTCAGCCTGCATTCATGTTGCATACTTCACAAATTTTCCAGACTGCATTTAGTGATGTGACGATCTGGTGCCTGTGTACAACATTAACTTGTCTTTCCTGGTTCATATCCTTCCGGGGAAAAAACAAAAACAAATATAGATTGTTTTTATAGTTAATGTGATTTGTATTAAAGTATCTACTATTACACAAGAAAATCTAGCTTGTTCCAAAGAAAAAGTTTCTTTTTTGTATAAATGTTATCATCTTACTTACTGTGCATATGTGTGTAATTTTTTAATCTTTTGGAATGGACCTTATGAAAGTATGAAGCTTTACATTACTTATTGTAAATAAATGTGAAGACATTTTATTGTTAAAGATGATTGTCTTAAAAAATACAATCATATGTAAAAAATACAAACATATGCCTTCCTTACAGAAATCAAAAAACCCAGATCCAAGAGTCATAAGTGCTTTGAGAAAGTTGCATTCTAAAGTCCACAGTTGAAGGGAGAAACCTGACAGTTAGAGGATGTTTCAGTTTTTCTGGCTTAGAAATATTTTATCATACAATTAAATGGCATTCTGAAAGTCTCCATTGGCAATAATTTTCTTAATTTCTTCTATTAAATTACCTAGTGCCACTGATCTCACGTTTAGTCTGTAGTGTGTGTGTGTGTGTGTTTATGTTATGTGAGGTGTGTGTGTGTGTGTGTGTGTGTGTGTGTGTGTGTGATTTTTAATTCTCTAGGAAAGGTCCAAGTAATTAGCATTTTAGGGAAGCAACTGCACTTCAGACCCTTATTATGCAACAAATTGCTTTAGTGTTTGTGAGAACCTTGTGGATGATTCCTAAAAGATACTTTATCACATTCTTATTGCAGATAAAAAATTTATCATTGCAAATGCCAGAGTGCAGAACTGTGCCATCATCTACTGCAATGATGGGTTCTGTGAGATGACTGGTTTCTCCAGGCCAGATGTCATGCAGAAGCCATGCACGTGTGACTTTCTCCATGGGCCTGAGACCAAGAGGCATGATATTGCCCAAATTGCCCAGGCGTTGCTGGGGTCAGAGGAGAGGAAGGTGGAGGTCACCTACTATCACAAAAATGGTAATGTGAATCTATTTAGGATTCTTTGTATTTGATTCCCTTGAAATGCAATTTTGATTACTTAAAGTTCATATGCATAAAAACCCCATATTACTAATTATAGATAAAAATTTTAATGTAAACTCTTAGTATCCAGGAATATGGATGTTATTATTGGACTGGTAGAAAAAAGATCTTCTTTGTGTAAGGGTACCTTATTTGAACTCTGTGGAGATACAGTAACTTAATGTCACCAAGGACAAAAAAATGCCATAAATCAGCCCTGACACTTTTCAGACGAATGATGTGAAAATTAGTGATTCATGGTTTGCATTGTGTTATGCATAGTATGAGAAAATACATATTATTTGCTTGCATTTGAGCATATTTCACAAGGTCTTCTTGGGAACTGTGTTACCTCAATGAAAATGGGTACAGTTGTAAGAGTTTCTTGGCTTTTTAAGTGCTGATGGACAGTACCTCTTGTTTCTTTTACTTGTTTCTAGTGGAGATTAAGCATAGTTTGTAGGAACTTTTACATTTGAACCACTATGCTTGTGTACATACCATTGTTATAAAATAAGACATACAGAAGACATTACTTATTGTAAAAACTACAGAGAAGGAATTGTGAATGTGCAGGATTATTAGTATTCACTTACCCACCACGCATAAGCTATCATTTCAAAGTTAAGGCTGTTATTTAAACCTCAAGAGCACACTGCCTTCTTATAACCTTGCCCTTGGAGCAATATGCATGAATTTACACTGTAACACATACACACACACACATAAACAAACAAACACACACATTTATGTTTATATTATATTTATATATGTGTGTGATGTGTGTTCATATATATATGAAATATATATTCAGATATAAATAACTAGGTTACTATAAATGAATATTCACATAATCAATTTTAAGGTATATGTACTCTCAAATGTGCACATTCAATGGCATTTGCCAATTTAGTAAAACACTTGTAGAAAACATGTACATTGTAGTTTATTTTGCCCATATTGCATCATCTATTTCTCTCTATTTTATGTACAAAAAATAAGGGGCTGAGGAGGATCTGCTCAGATTTTTAGAAAACTCTTAAGTTTGGTAAATATATGACATACTATAGTTTATACCATATATGACTCATTATTTAAAATCTACAGAGGAAAAGGTTGCAAAAGAAAGGTTTAATTCTTTTTCTTATTTTCTTATCAGAAAGTACAATTCTTAATTACTGGATTTTTCCATTTTATGAACTTATACTTGAGTGGGTATTTTCAACCAAGTATTACTGGAAAAACAGGTTTGTATAACTTTGTACTGCTCTGAAATGAAAGCAGTTATACAAATTACCAGACAGCACAGAGCTTATTTCTCAAATTCTTCCCAGTTTACTCTTACATTTTGATCAGTACCACTGTGTATTATACATAGTCCAATTGCTCCGTTGTCTAGAAATATTTCTGTACTGAGACCCTAACCAAACATTGTAACTTACCCGTTTTGTCTATTTGATGCCAAGTAACTAGATTTTTGAAATTGTAAGGAGTTTGGTGTTGTTTCTTCTCTGAGTGTATGGGACGATTGTGGCATGGTCTATGTTTTAGTTGTTGTGCAGGTTGGGGTCATCATTGATTTTTAGATCTTCAAGACTGTTTCAAATTTCTTTAACATACAAAATTTAAGTAATACTTTGATTAAACCAGTTAGGTACTAAGTACAATTTTCAGAATGGTTTTAAATTGGAATTTTATCTATTATGCTTTAACTGAAATATGGAAGTTAGGAACCCTCACTAGTTCATTCAACATAACCACAAAATTAACTCAGAACACTGTTCAAAAGAATTTTATATATAAGCATAAATCTATTGGTTATAAAGTCAAGTAAAGATGTCAGTGCATTGACCATTGCAAATCTATGCCTTAATGATTTGCTTAGCTATATGCATTCAATTATTTTTTCATACAAGAAGTCTTTATTTGGAAGCCTGTGGAAATATAGAAATGTCAGCTTTTGGTGAAAGTTTTGTCTCTATTGATGTTTTTCATGTGTGACACATTTTAAGGAGTAGAATATCATCAGTGTTAGCAAGATACTGTCTATTTAACTTAAGTTGGTAGAGGAAATTGATAGATGAACTCAGTTTTCTTTTTCAAGGAAAAGTTAATAAATTCAATTTTCTTGGAGGTTGTTAAGATACAGATATATTTACCTACTTTAGATGCAATAAACTTTGATGCTTGTTCAGGTGCATTGAATAGAATCTTCAGAGTATACTGGTTTATTCACATGACAGTTATAAAATCAGTGAAAGCTTATGAGATTCAAATACTTTGATAATCTCACCACTTACTGACCCGATGCAAGCCACATTGTATTTATAAAAGCAGATAGAAAGAAAAAGAAAACATATAAACACTTTCATTGGTTTGTTTCTTAAAGTTTTCTTAATTCCTTTTAACTGAGGTCATTTACTTTAATGGTTTGGTTTCTTAATTCTATGCAGTAAATGTTTCCTTTTCTTATTATTAATTCACCAGTCCAATTGAATATGTCAATTAATGAACACAATGAGAAAGTTAGAAACAGTTGTTATAGTCTATCTTTACCACTCATTCATCATGGAGTAGCAAAAATATTTTTGAGGAGCAAAACATTATTTCTGAAAGCTTCTTTCCTGAAGTGGCCCACATGCTTCCTAGGCAATGGAAGCCAGAGATAAATGCAGTGAGTCCCAATAGAGACATCATGAGTTGCATAGCCCACTAAGCAGCAATACTATATGTACCCTGTTCAATATGTGACTCTTCTAGGTGGAGTACAGCTTATTGTTTACCAGAATATCAATTCTTAAAAACCCACTTATCTGAAGTAGAAGCACTTGACAGCCCTTCCTTTGAGAATTCTATTTTATAGTTTAAGTCATTATTGCATAAATCATTCTTGGCAGCTCTGAATGTTGCTTGAGGTGATAAAGCTGTAAATCTTTTGACATGAAACTCTAATTATATAAAACTATAATTACACTGAGGCTTATATAACGGTGGGTATGTATTTTAATACTGTGATGCCTTCATGTTTAAAGCAACATATCTTGAGAGGAATAGTGATTGAGAACTAGAAGACACCTAGGTTACTTTGTTTGTATAGTGTAGGTAATGGAAATAAGAAAAATAAATAAATGAATAGCTTAATTGGCTCTGCCTTAATTTACTTGTTTACTTGATTTGCGGTGAATCATGTCGTAGAAATAACCTGTTGCAAGTGTGTAATACAAGTCATGAAGAAACTTCAAAAATCTAGAAAACCAAAGTTAACTTCCCCTAGACAAATAACACCTTTATTAAGAAGGAAAGTGAGACCTGAAATGTGTGAGAATTAGAGATAAGGCAGCCTTATGATTTTGGTATTAAGATTCACGACACAGTGCGGTTGAAATTTTATTAACCAATCAGTATTTGTATATCATTGCATTTCTTGTCTTTGTGCTGCTTTTCAGTAGCTGGAGGATGGGAAGTGGCTGAGGAGAGTCCTCACCTGATCAGCTCAGAGTTCCACATGCAATGTTTAACTCCATTAAAATTGGAAATGGCCTTTTTGTTAAGATTGAGCCTCTTTCCTGCAAGTTAGGGAGAAAGACCTAAAAAGTGCTGTTCTGCAAGTAAGAGTTTTACCTCTCTCAGGTGACACGTTTATCATATATACACAGAGAATACAAGTAGTCTCTGCTTTGAGAGTATTTGTGTGACAGAGTAACTAATGTTCATTGGTAATATCTAAACCATAGATGTTTCTGAGAAGTTATTTATAAACAAATAAAAAAGACATATAGAGTCAAGTACTACTTTTTTTCGAGTCTTCAACTTTAACCATTAATATGTATTTTTTATCATACCTTGTTACTTGCACACTCTACTGACGTCTTAAGGAAGCAATGTGGTTTAGTTAAAATTTTAGTCATATGAAATAACTATTATAATAGCTTTACATAAGCTTTATGCACATAATATATTCAGCTCTCCTAATTCTTGGATTGTGTAGTAGAGATGCAGATGGTGGATTTAAATACAGAAATAGAAATATAGTTTGTGTGTGTTTGATTCAAGCAACAGGAAAGATTTCCAAGGAGCGTGTTGCCTGAGATTTGTCTCACTGTCGCTTTCTCCCTCTTATATCAACTTCTCTATGCTTTTTTCAGTAGGATATTGTAAAAGCAGAGATTCTGAAATTCTTTTTCTTTCATGGATCTAATTTTTTTTTCTAACACCTTGTGCATTCCAGAGGTTACGTTTGACCCATTCCATCTGTTAGTAAAATAATCATTCTGAAAGCATAGTCCTTTCCACAATCTGAAAAGTTCCTTTCATTATTTTCTCAAGTGAAGCCAAAATGTCCTAAAGGTAGGAGCCATCTGATCCTCAGCTTGGCCTCCCCCGACAGTTCTACACCTGTGATCACTGGTGCAAAACTTTACTGGTAGCTTGGGAGATCACTTCTTGGTTATTTTTATTCCTAAATGGCTTGAAAGCAGGACACTTGCAAGATATAGAGAAGGCTGAGTCGGAGCAGCATGCTTCTGCTGGATTCCAAGGTGTTGTGTTTGCTGTGTTGTCTCTATTGATTTTTTGTTATACATAGGCACGAGGTCTGCTGCAGCCAGCTGCTGAGAGAATACTTGGACCCCATGGCAGTAGCAGACATAGTATGGCACACTAAGATGAACCATTATGTATTGCCGTTTGAATTAGAAGCCAGGGAATCGTTTCTATTTTTTTTAATCTCCTTCCTAAACTGTTGATCAACAAATATCCCACATGACTACTCCTTCTTCTCCAGCCACTGTCAAATACTCTGAAGTCTGCATGACCCACTTTTGGAAGTACGGAGGGATTGTTTCTGCTTTCTGCAATCCTTTTCTCACGTTACCATCAGAGGGCTGTTGCTGAAACATGAGTCATTGTTGATTTAGTGAGGCTAAAAAATCACTGTAAATGAATTTTAGGCATTAAATAAAGGGTTCAACAATCTCATAAAATACATACCCTATGATCCACCTTTGAGAAACTGAGTCACTTGTCAGATCACTCTCGGTTTAAAATGGACGGGTCCCAAGCTTTAGCGGCTTTGCCTCATTGCTCAATGTACTTATGCAAGACCAGGGGCTACAAAATTATTTTGACTCATTAAAACTCTCAGGGTAACATTCTAGACTCTCTTTCAGAGTTCTTGGTGGCAATCAGAATCAAATTTGCTGTGGCTTTCACGTGGGGCATATTTAGATAAAACAAGGTGTGTTCTCAGCTTCAAAATCAAGGTTGACAAGCAAATTTGTCTTCTTGTTGACTTAATTTCCTTTTCTCATACATATAGAAAATAACTTTTCTTGTTTCAGCTAAGAGTCCTGGCCACAACATTATTTGTGGCATGGTTTCTTGTCTCTAATGTGTTCAGTGAAGATCAGTTAGTTGGGTAAATTAGCAAGTTTGTTTCTCCAAGAAATTTTGCTTCAAACATAAACTGGTTATTCAAGGTTTAAAAAAAAAAGACATTTTTATGCACCGAGGGCTATGTGCAATCCTCAGAAGTTCTCCTTTGTCTACAGTAAATAATGTAAAAACCTTTCTTTGGTCTTTCCTTCCATTTCTCCCTACTGAAACCATCACTGCCTTTCTAAAGAGAGAAGAAAAGGCACTTTGTGATGTCATTCCTGATAGCCTTCAGCGTCTGCTCCTCTGAATCCCTAACCATTTGGTTCTTGATTCCAGTGTAAATTCTGGAGAAGGCTGAATCATACTATAAGTTATGGTAGTTAAATTTATTTCCGGAGTATAATCACAAAATATTGATTCTTTCTAATTTATGGAACCAGAAAATACAGACCAGTGCTGGCCATAAGTGTGTGCTTTATAAATGTCCTTTGAAGAATGAATATAGGATGAAAATAGTACCAAGTGATACCAAAAAATAAGACCAAATCTTGGGAAATTGAGTGGTAGGCAAAGTGTGATTTTTTTTTTTGTAAAAATCACATATAAAATAATCGCAAGGGCAGTTTTCACCTTGATTTATTAGTGATCATATGTCATGGCTTGATAATTTTAGGCATCTAAAGGAGGAATAATCAGCATGACACCATGCTGTGCCCACCATTAAAAATTAAAGTGAAATTTCAACTGTCCCAACTGAGTTTCAAGACAGCCAAATATTAGACCACCCATTGTCGTAACTGAACATTCCATAAGGTTTTCTTCAATTTAATTGAGGAAAAAATTAATTTTTCTATGATAACTCAAGCACTCCTAAGGGATCCCCATGTGATCTCTCCTGCTCCCATGTTGAAACAAAAGATGGTTTTGAGTCTTGGTAGAATACTTCATGCTACTTTTCCTTGACAATAGATAAAATTAACCAGTGGCAAGTGCTTAATGGTCTGAACTTTGCAAGAAGTATGAAAACAAGCAAACAAACAAAAACAAAGGAGTGGCAGTGGTTTGTGCAATTACTGGCTGTCTGAAAGACACTTTCAGACTAGACTGTGGTGTGTATGCCAGGCTCCTTGGGACATGGTGTGACTCTTCACCTGAATTTTCTTCCCAAATGGCTGAGCAGAAGACACTGTTACAGCAAGTAGATGTTCAGGGCTGCAGGCCTGATTGCTGCTCTCCTGTTTTGTGTCATCATTCCTTTCTCTCTTCCCTCACAGTCATTTGGAGTGTGTTCATTTGTCGTGGATTGTCAGTTTTGATTGGATATTAATTTTCAAATGTTTGTTTGAAACATTGGTTTTGAAAAACGTAATGCCAACATGTGTTCGAGAACATCTGCAATGTCTGTTTCCCCTCATAGAAATCACATACCCGTTTTTGTTCAAATAATTCTTTTTGATTCTGTTCAGTGAAATCTACACCAATGATGCAGAATGACAGGATTATAATAAATAAAGTACAAAGTTAGTGGTGAGCTTGTAATAAATTTCTCAGAGAATATCAAGATAAATTAGATATTTGCATATAAAAATTTTCTTAGTATGGGAAAGTTCTCATCTTAAAACCATATTAAACCATATCTACTTGAAAAAGATCAATGCTAAATTCATACAAAGGTTTATAATGAGTGAATAGTTTTTAAGCAGGTTTTTATTTATCCGTTTAGGTGCTATTAACATTTTTTCATCTTCTTTTTCTGAAAAATCTTTCTCTGAAAAATCTTCATCAACCATATATTTTGTTTAACATGTTAAAAGTTGATCTTTAGTGATGCAAGTATTGTGTTCAAATGTATGCAAATGGATGTGCATACAGGTGTTAATCCCAGATGGCCATCATATATGGACTAAAGCCTTCTACCCAAATAAATCTTTTCTCAGACCACTAATATTTATTGAATTCCAATTCTGTGTCTGTTTTTCTTTTTTTTTTTATACAAGTTACTTTATCTGATTTACCATGGAAACGGTATGAGTCAATAGTATCATATTATTCCATTCTTCAAATTAGTTAATTTATGATTCAGAGAATTTAAGCAAACTATTAATGAGCACAGAGCAAGGAGGCCATGAGGTTTACGATCTGTACATGTCTGTGCTTGCAGGCTTCAAAGAGAGGCTTTTATAACCTCGCTTGACTGTATCCTACACATGCCTTTATTTTAGCTCTTAAACATAGATTTGATTGATTATGCAAAGTATAGATATAATTGGCTTAACTCACATCAGAAGACAATATTTTCTCTAAGTATTTTGCATTTTAAACTTGACTTATCGAACAAACTGAATCTCTGGTAGTTTTAAATTCAATGGCATGAGGATAGTAAGTATAGGACTGTTATTTTGCATAATCATGAGATATACTCTCCTTTATTCTTAAAATTTTCTGAATTTTTGACTAGAAATTGTATACCATTTAAACTTTAGTATATCTTTTGTCTGGTCAGGACACCACCAGAGAGAAAACATACACTAGGGTACTTTTCTTCTCCCTTTCTCATGAAACAAGTTTTCTTTACTGGAAGGATTATGCAAATTGTCAAAACCAACCACTGTTATTTAAAGGAAAAACTGAGTTCACTATTGTGGACAGTCTCCAATTAATTTGAAACACTTTCACTCTTCTTCATTTTCGGTCAGATGTCATACTCAGTAACAATTTACGTCTGAATTCCTGTCCTCCATGACCCTCTGCATTCCTCCCCTGCCCACTGGGTTCCTTTGCCATGGATAACCCATAGCAAGGCTTCCTGCACTCTTCAACACGTCTCCTTTTCTAAGCAAGCTTCTGCCCAGCATCAATCTCAGCTCATTTTAAAGGTATTCTCTAAATCCCTTAGGCACCTTTCCCACATCCCCCGACATTCTTTTCCCTATCTCTGTTAGGATACATATGAAATGAGGTTTAGTGATTTGTTCCTAAGTTGGCCTTCTCTACTCAACATTTAACATTTTGAAAGCACTCATGGAACTACTTATTAAAGACTAGAAGTAACAGAAGAGTAGACAATGATTTTAAAATAGTCCAGGTACAAACACTTTTGCAAGTGAAAATATTTGTAATATTTTCAATGGTAGGATCAAGAAAAGTCTTATCATTCATTTTTTTTCCTCTTTCAATACCACATTCTAGTAAACATGAGAGTTGCAAAAATCAACAACCCCCATTATTTATTGATTTTGTAATTGTACAAACAATGGTTTGCTAATGTTTATTTACCTGGAATTCTCTAAAAAATATATAACAACCAATTACCCTTAGTGAGCCTGGAAGAGGGATGGGAGTGGTCAGAGAAGTTCAGCTAGGCTCCAAATGTCTGCATGTCCACATCCTTAACCACAGGAAAAGAAAGAGCTTTTGCATGTGCTCCTACATACTCATATGCAAGTTTACAAGGCATATCACCCTTCCATGCATTTCCCCAAATACTTATGAAAAAATAACTACAAACCCTTCCTTGTAGTTATTCTGAGATCTTTTTCTTCTGTCACTTTACACACTAGAAATAACCTCATCCTTACATTAATCTCTCCAAATGTTTAATTCTTCATTTTCTCCCTTCTTTCCCTTCTTGTCTTTTTTCTTTATAAAAGTTGTCACATTGAGTAGCTGTAAAGTCTGTATAGTGTCAAAAACACTTCATTAGTCAAACCCTGAGACCTGAGGATTTCAACACCTTGGCACTCAAGGACTTCATACATTCCACCTCCTTCCTTGTACCTCCTTCTCTCCCTCCTTCCCCTTCTTTCTATGATTTAATTCCACTGGTCAAAAAAATGAGAAAATACAGATGTACATATAGGAAATAGAAAACAGACATCTATAGCAGTCAAACTAAGAACTATTCACTGAAGCATGGCAGCGTAAATTACCTCACTGCAAGTATGCTCCTCTGTGTGTGTGTGTATCTTTGTGGAATCTCTTAAAACAAGATGAGGACAGCATTATATTTTGAATACCAATGTGTAGCTTTATTTCTTCACTGAAAAATGGATCAGAATGTGTTGGAACAATTACATATGTTTTTCTATAGGAACAGCCCAGGAATTATTGTGATATTCAAAGAGTACTGAATTAGAGAGGATAGAGTATTACCAAAATTCTTAAATATTGTACAGTTTCTAACTTTGTACATTGTAAAGGAAGAAAATATACATTAACCTTGCTTACCTGGAGTATTTATTCCTTTCTACATTGTTCCCGGAAACATAACTTTTGGATAGAATAATACGTATGTCTCAAAACACATGTATATGTGCTACTTACATTTTATACTCTCAAAGCAAAGTATTTCTTTGTTAATTTCTTGGGAATAATAATATTTGGCCTTCTTTTTAATTCTAGTGAAGCCAGTAAAAAATAATATTATTATCTGGTCACTAAATTTAATTTCAGATATTTACTGAAAAATATATATGGAAAATATCTGAAGCAATCTGTTTTATTACTTACAGAAAACTGGTGATAAATATTTTTATAATTAGATAGTTTAAAAAAACCCTACTGAATTGCTAATTGAACTGACTAGTAAATACCCTTTCTCACACCATGCTAATTCTTTCAAAAATGCTAGTCATACTGAAATTTTATTTTAGTAATTTACTAATAGATTTCAAAGTATCATATTCAAAAAACTAGTACCAATTATGTACTATTTAAATAAATTACCATTTGAAGTTAAAGCATTCATTGATCTTTGTCACTTTTCTGTATGATATGAATTGGATTTTAACTTGGTTTCGGTACTTAATGTTGTATACATAATATATGATGAGAATTTTGTGTATTGAATGCTTTTTTCATAAAATACAGATTTTTTATTTAATTTTTTTTCCTTAGGTTAAAAAGTGATGACTCAGCTGGGCAGTGGTAGCCTAGGCCTTTATTCCCAGTACTCTGCAAAGCTCTGCAGGCTGGCAGAGGCAGGTGGATCTCTGTGAGTTTGAGGGTAGCCTGATCTATAGAGTGAGTTCCAGGACAGCCAGAGTTACAACAGAGAAACCCTGTCTTGGAAAAGAAAAAGAAAAAAGAATGATGACTCTACAAGGTAGTAAACTCACAGAAAATGAATAGGATGCTAGGATATACAGCAGAAGTAAAGTAAATTGCACCACGCATGATACATGATGCCAAATAATGAAATTATACAGTGATGTGTGAGAAAAAATTGAAGCAGCAGAAATAATACCATGTTAGACTAACCACCTGATTTATCCACACATTTCTACATAACTCTCTAAAAAGACAACAGGGAGAGACCCTCATCTTCCTAGTCCCCTTCCTTTACCAAGACAAGCATTGCTCAGGTAATCAGATCTCTATAGCTATGACTCAATGCTTAGGTCTTCCCTCCAGGTGTTCTTTATAATGAATATCACTTATCCAAGGCTCAGTAGGATTTATGGTTTCGCAGACTGCTGTTCTCAGAATTTGCTCCCTGAATGAAGAACTCCACAGAAATGCCTCTAATGATGTTCGAATTCAATAGTCCTATTAGCCAGCATCTACTCAGCTCACAGTCTAAAACTACATTATTCTTTTCTTCACAGTTCATGTTTCTAGAGTGAACAGAAGGTGTCCTACTGAAATTTCATACCTACCAACACTCATTATTTCAAATGTATTCATTGCAACACATGTATGGTGTGGGTTATACAACATTTTATTTTAATTACTGGCTCATTTGAAGATGCCAATAATTTCAATGATGAATTTCCCTTTGGCAAATAATTCATATTAAAGACTTGTTATTAGTCTTGGCATTTTGAAAATGTGAGCAATGCTGCTTCCGCTTTAAATATCTTTACCAAGGAAGAATTTTATAATGCCATCTCAATTTTTCTTCTGTGCTAGAATATAAATTTTAATATCTGGGGGAGCTTCAGCTCATTACAGAAACGACAATTTCAAATATAAGATGATAGACAAAGTAGTCACATAAGTACTTATTATGTGAGACTTGACGAATTGCTGATAATATATACTTTGAATGTAAAGAATGAAGATGAAACCTAATCCTTTAAACGATGACAGCTGTATAATGGAATACCTGGAAAAGACAACAAAAGAAATTTCAGGTATTGTGTTTTCTCTCCATGTATCTTACATGTGTTCACCTCCGCAAAAATAATTGAAGGAACGTGGTATTTTTCGTAGTAATGATATGATACTATAACCAAAGGGGACTTCCTTGCCTCTAATTCCATTGTTCCAGAGCTAAAATGATCCTCCCGCTCCCTACCGCTAACTCACTATAACTAAAATAATAATTAATAATAATAATAATAATAATAATTAATAATAATAAATCAGTTTTGGTTCTTTGGATGAAAAACATTTTTTATTACATTCATAGACAATAATATCTTGCTAAAATGTTTAAATTTTAGGTTGAATAATTTCTGGTGATTTAAATACAATTTTATAATTTATGGTAATTATATAGTAGAGTATGGTTTTAGGATTTTAAATAATATTAATTGTCATTTATTGAGTATTTAAAATATGCTACTATGTGTATAAACTGATGACATGACCACTCCATAGTATGGTTGAGCGGATGTTTATATTTATGATATGAGGGAAAGAACAACCAGAGATCTCTGGAAGAATTCAGAGAAAGAAAGAGATAAACTGAATATGGCCAGAGCAATCTGCGAGAGAAGGGACACTAGAGAAAAATACAGTGAAAATAACAGGGTTATAAGGAAAATGAGTCTTTGGGGAGGGAAGCCCATGAGCTTGATTGAGTTTAGGGTAGAGTAGGAGGTGAGAAAGGATGCTAGCATGGACTTTGAAAGGTGTAGCAGATACTGAGGGGGCCTGCAGGCCAGAAAGTGCTTTGATACGCTTATAGGTACCACAGGTAGCCACATGTCTCTTCTTCCAGGGGTAAGGAAAACGACTTTGGCAGATGGAAACCAGTTTTACAACTTCCTGAAGAATATTAGCTTTTGTCTGTCAGAAATCTCTCCTATAGTCCAGGTTGAACTCATTTCTGGATACATGGACTGCCTTTTGGAGGCTGGGGAATTGGAGTTTCCTTTGGACCTACTACTACTCTTTAAAAAATTTCTCTTTAAAACTACTACTACACGTGAAGTAGTGTGTACTTTATAGTTTCTATTTTAAAGACTGAAATAATGAAGCTCAGTTGCTTTCTCAAGGCCTCAGAGGTGATCTGGGACAGGCACCATCTCAGCATTCCTTGTCTTCTTTCGGAGCCTGTAGTTGAAGCTCACCACTGTACCTTCAATGAAGGTGCAGTGACTCACAGAAGGCCATGACTGTGGGGTCAAGTCTTTTCCTTACAGAAGTGTGAATCTTTTCTGGATTTCAGATTGTGATGGCCATTCTTGGTTGGCAAGTTGACATTTATTACTACTACTCACTACTGCCAACTACATCTGGAATTAACTAAAACTCAATGGATGGGCATACCTGTAAGCTACTTTTCTTAATTAAATCATTTGAAGTAAGTGGGAAGACCCCATTCTAATCCAGATCTTAAGGTGGGAAGGTAGACCTTTAATCTGGGCCATACCTTTTGCTGTCAGCTTCTATAAAAGACATGGAAGAAGGAAGCTTGCTCTCTTTGCCTGCTTGCTCTCAACTCTGGATTGAGTACAATCCTTCACTGGAATTACAGCCTACTTCTTCAGGATTCCAGCATGTAATAATAATGAGCTGAGAAAATAAGCCTCATAGACTAAACAACTATTGAATTCTTGGACCTTCCATTGATAAACTGCCATTGCTGGACTAGATGGACTACAGGCTGTAAGCCATTCTAATACACCTCACATATACATGTGTGTGTGTGTGTGTGTGTGTGTGTGTGTGTGTGTGTATGTGTATTCCTAAATACATAAGTACAACTTATTCAAGCTATAAAATGTTACTTGTATTTACATTTTGTGAAAGAGGTATCAGAAAGACTGTAAGAGGCTTAAGTATCATGGAACTTACTGTGAGATTGTCTACGTCTCATAGGAATATCAAAATCTACACCCATGATGTCTTACAAAACCTGAGCTAAGCAAGAACAACTGCAGTAGACATACTAACAGGAAGCTTTAACCCTTCTTCCCCAAGGGAGCAAATACCAACTAGTTACCTAGTACAAAATGGTTAGCCTGGTTCTTTTTCTTCATATCATTCCTTTCAACCAGGGAAGATACTTCCATCGTGTGAAAGACATAAATGACAAATCAAGTTCTGGCTGGGCTAAGCATTTTAATTTGGTCAGTAACTTAAAGAAATAATTGAATAGCTGCTCCATGTAAGACAATGTTAGAACAAAGATAAATTTATATGATTTCCAAGACACTTCAGAGTGGATATGTATATGTCTGTGTGTGTATGTGTGTATATTCACATATATACATATATTCCTCTGTGTGTGTGTGTGTGTGTGTGTGTGTGTGTGTGTGTATTTCAGTTAGTCATGTTATAACATGACTGGTTGTTAAATCTTACTGTTAATGGGAAAAGGAAAGACTTCTTGGTCTCTTCTTGTTTTTTTTCCAGAAAAGTACAGACATACAGATATTTTTATAACCTGCATAGCAAGAAGTGCTATGCACACACACACGTAGCAACAATTGCTGGAGAAAGAGGCCATAGATTTGAAAACAGAAAAAATGGAAGGAGAATATTATGTAACTATATTATAATCTCAATAAATAAAAGAAATTTTTTCAAAGCACAGCACATAAAGCATTGTATTATAGATGGTGGGGTCAGGTGCCCTGCCCTGATGTGTGCACCAAAATAACCTGTTACAACTTACTGAAGTTCCCTGATCATAATTCTATCATCAGTAAAATGAGAAATGTAGTTATAACATATATGATCTTATCAAAAGATTCATGTTTGTATTATAAAATCACAGCAATTCTTAGCACCTAGTTACTGTATTATAAGAGGTAACAAATAAATTGTGAATAGGAATTGAGTTAAAAACTGATGTTAAACTGACTGTCAAATTCAAAAGAGGTTGTGCAATCTCATGTTTGTCTGAATAAAAACTATGAAAGAAATTCTGACCAGTTAGTAAAACTACCATGAATATTGGCAAACTATGTCATCCTTGGAATTTTAACCTGGAGAAAAAGGCCTTAATCATACTATGATTGACTTTAGTTCTAGTTTTCTGTTTGTTTGTTTGTTTGTTTGTTTTTTGTTTTGTTTTGTTTTGTTTTAATCCAGAGAGTTGCATTGGGAATGCTTATCCTGAAATCATCAGCAGTCTGGGAAACCTGGATTACCATTGAGCTGATTGGTCTGTGTACATCCAATCCCAGTAACTCTATCCAGAAAACTAGTACATTGGGAATGAAACATCCTTCTCTGGAGTGATGTGTAAGCTCACTTCCCTCCACTTTAGTCCAGGATTCAATGGTAATCAAGATGAATCATGTTTACAGCAAATATAAAGACATAATTGGAACATATCTACTTGTAGAAAACATGTAGGTGAGAATATTCAAATACCACCGCTAATATGACCATGTAACATAGTTTTAAAATGGATTATTTTCAAGTTAAAAGGGGGCAGTTATTTATAGTTGTAACAGAAGACCAAGAAAACCCAGGATTAATATGTCTATACTGCATGTATACACTCTAACACAACATATCTCTAGCTTCATATAACAGGTTTTTAAAGAACATATACCAGTCTTTAGAATGTACTTCATGAACATGTTTTTTAGGTTGCCCAAAACTATGGGTTGAAAAATGTAGCCTTTCATTCTTGCAATGCCTAAAGTGCTTACTAGGTAGACAAAGACAGTATCTAGGAATCTGGAGAAATGAGTCAGAATTCCTCTACAGAATGCATTGCACCTGCTGACCTCTTTGAAATAAGACTGCAAATGAATCCCTCTATAAATATCATGTTGATGGTTCTTAGTAAAGGGAATTAACCTTCACCATTTTGTGAACCATCGTGAGATGGAGAGCAGCAATAGATTTAAGGTAAAAAGACTGAGTTCATTGCTGAATGCCAACACTTTGTTAAAGGATATCTTTGGCTTTCAACAGGATCTTTATCTCAAACTCTATCAAAGCGTGGGTGTGCATGGAGCATTTGCAGTCTTCTCTTTCCTCAGATTCTCCACCAGGTCATGAGTTTATTCATTATTAATATTTAACCTGGTAATACCATTGTTCTCGCAGTATAAAATGTCTTGTGTGAAAGATGTATTTTAAGTCGGGGAAGCATTTCCAGGAAAGTCAAGGCTGATGGCATCCAAACAGTGAATTGCTTGCTTTCTAAGAAAAATAGTTAAGCATGAATTAACAAATAAATATTTTGCCATTGAAAGTCAATTTCCTCATTATTATCAGCTTAGGCAAAAGTTAATCTCTTCAAGTTTCAAAAGAGACGTGAGACCAAGTAAAATTGTTTTTGAGAGGAGTGTTAAGCTAAAGGTGTGGGGCTAGCATCAACATGGTATTTGTGTTTTTGTAGTGTCCATAAAAAACAAACAAACAAAGAAACAAAAACAGATAATCTTTGTAAAAATTGGGTTTATAAACAAACTTAGCTTTTCGGTTACAATCAAAAAAGAAAAAAGAAAAGAAATCCTTGTGAATTACATTAGTTAGAAATATTCTCCCTCTCTTGTGGCTCCCACTGATTTTTCCTTTTAAATTGGACTTGGTAATTGAAACCATTTTATATGTTAGAAATGTACTTAAAGGATGTAAAGAAAGTAAATAGACATCTAAGAAGTTGTACTTTCTTCAAGTCTATTTTCTTGTTGATTTATGGTATCCCTTTGACTCAGTATTTGCTAAATACAAGTTCATGGAACAAAAAGCTGACTGAGTAATTACATTACACATTTTTTATAGATTTGGGACATAAGAATTGTATTATTATAGGTTGTTAAATTTAGCTCAAAAATGCTTTCTCTTTTAATTAGCTAAGATGGGGGAGAATAAAAAAACAATAGCCACATTTTCGGGTAAGTTTATTTTTAATTTGGCATCCTTTAAAAAAAATGTACATTAGAAAGAGCAGCCTATAAAATCCATGATCTGGGAGCTCCTTCTACACTGCATTATCCTCAATTCTTTACTGCAGAGAAATTACCCTACGTTTAAGCAAAGAAGAAAATCTGGAGGTAGAGAAACTTTTGCCAATTAAAATAGAGCATTTACCACTATTTTCAAAGGACAACAAACAGGACATAGGGAAATTATAAGAAAGAATAATCCACGTATTTAACTTTGCTATTATCACTTTAATTAGAAGTCTTTAAAACTACATATACCTACAGATGAGTTGCCCAAATATGGCAATATTATGAATGCACGTGAGGTCCTCACTGAAATTAAACTAGAATGAAAACTACTGCATTTGCCATTCTTTCCCCCATAGTGATTGTGTGTATGTACGTGTAAGTTGTTTGTTGTAATTATTCATTATTTCAATGAGCCATTTAAATTACTTGCAGAGGTGCTGACCTCTTATCCTTAAGTATCTTGATATTTTATCTCCTAATAATAAAGAAATTAGCTCATCTAACTGTTTTCAAATGGAATATTCTTACACTTAAGCAATAATATTAGTAGAATCCACTTTTAAACTTTTCAAACCATCCATATATCTCTCTTTAAAACATTTACTTTTCACAAATTTGTATTACATATTACCATTTATTGAAGTAATCCCTTAGTTTTCTTGAACTTTAGCCTTTTTTAAATTTCATGATACTGATCTTTAAGGGCTCATTGACTTACAGAATGACACCATGGATTCATTTAATGAATCTTCATGACTTGATTCAAATTGTATGGTTTTTACTATCTTTGTAAATGATTTTGATCTTTGTAAAATTTCCTGAGGCACCTGAGATCAGTCTTCTCCATTATTGAAAATTTGTACGATTCATCACTTTTCATGCCTTTTAAAATTCTTTTTAATATTTCAGACTAATACTTTGTCCAAAAATTTGAAAAAACAAACCTCCTTAAGTGGCACCAGTAGAATATACTAAACTAAAATATTCATGATTTCAATAGTAAAATAATCATTAATTAGTTCATTAATCATTTACTAATTTATGAAAAGACAAATAAAAGGGAATTTGATCCAAGTTCATGAACAGAGAGTCTCAATATGGTGATGATGTTCAGTTTTCAAAATTGATCTTTAACCCTGGTCAAAATGATGGTAGACTTAAATTTCTATAGACATAAAAATTTTCGTGGGAATATAAAAGATCTGGAATATGTATGTTAGGATAATAAAGAAGAGCAAATTTGGAAGACTATGATAAGAATTGCTAAAATGCTGTACTAACTGTGGCAGTGTGGTATCTGCAATGATGTGGATAATCTGATCGAGTGGACAGAGTACATTTATCAGATCATCAATTTTTGGTAAGAGATCCAAAGCAATTAAATGAGAAAACACAGGTTTTTCCTACAACAATTTCTGCAGAGAAATTATGGGAATACATATATGAGAAAATATTAGATCTTGATGCTTGGTATTGTAGTATGAAAAACTGTTAATTTGAAATAATTTTGAACTTAAAGACTTAAAATTATAAACTCCTTTGATATAAACATAAAATATTCTTATATTTATGAGAGTTAATACATTTTTTTCCATGAGACATAGTTTCTCTGTTGCAACTCTGACTGTCCAGGAACTCACTCTGTTAGGCTGGCCTGGAGTTTACAGAAATCCACCTGCCTCTGCCTCCTGAGTGTTGGAATTAAAGGCATGTGCTGCCCAATGAGTTAATGAATTAACTGAGTTAATGAACACGCTGAGAGAAAACATTTCATTCATTTATTTGGCAAAGGAATTATATTCTTTAGTGTGGGTACATTAATATGAAACATAGTGCTATATATAAAATTATATATATAATATCACATACTTTACTGTGATATTTATTTATTTATTTCTGAAATGAAAGAAATAAACAGCAGAAATAATAAAAGACTTAAAGACTTTTAAGAAAAATAATATATTTAACCACTAAGCACATGAAAGTAAAATGCAGTTGCAGCAGACCAAAATAAGGGATGAAGAGGTGGCTCAGCAGACTGTGTGGTAACAGAAACACCTTTGGGTTACCAGTGACTTTGGAAAATGGGATGATTACTTGAGAAACTGTTTCGTGTTTCTAGGAAGTTAAATATCTTATGTTACCTTTTTAGATCTGTTTAAGGAAGGTGAAAGTATATAACTTTAAGAGATGTTCATCACAGATTTTATTATAGCCCAAATATGTAAATCAGCAAAAATTTCATCATGGGTGAATATATTATGATAAAGCCATAGAATAGTACAATAATATTTATCAAAAGTAACCTGTTAATATTTAGTATAAAAATTGTTAAAAATAAATTAATTCAATATTATTAAGAAAAATATGAATGATTTCCTGAAAGATATTAGGGGAAGGAGGTAAGAAAAAAAGAAACAAACAAGAATACATATTACAGAGTTCCAGTTATATAAAGTTTAAGATTAAGAAAAACAGAACTGTAATGATGGGGGGGGGGAAGAGTGCTTAATCTATAGGGTGGAAGATCAGGAGTCATAAAAGTAGCATCCTGGGATATTGGAGACTGATGAATACAGTCTGTAGCCTGACTGGCATGCTGATTATCTGAATACACACACACACACACACACACACACACACACACACATGCGCGCACACACACACACGCACATACATGCACACACACACGCACGCACACACACACACACATACACACACACACACACACACACACACATACATGCACACACACACGCACACACACACACACCAATTACTTCAATTTGCATTGTAGATAAACGTTCCTTCAATTTAATAAAGTCATAACTCACTTTCAGAATCAGACTGTCTTTAACTATGCAATCATTATACAAAATCCAGTAAGAAAAATGAATACATTCTACATTTTCACTTTCTAGATGTTCAATTCCATGCACAAGGTGATTAGATTTCATTCAATATTCTGTTGCTTTGAGTTTTCATAGCAGAAACAAAAATCATGGTCTGTGTTTTATTTTCTGTTATTTTACTTATTTGTAAGATTAAAATATACTGAATACCCTGATACACGAACCAGGATTTATTTCCATGGTTTAGTAACGCAGTATGCATATATTGATCAACACTTTGTATTGTTTATTCTCCCCAGTCCCAGTTTGGATTTTAGTAAAGCCTCAAAGGAGTCATATCTATTGTTTTTATACACATGATATGTCTACTGTCCTTTCTTATCCCTTCCACCCATGATGAGTCACAGTCTAAATCCAATAATTCTCATAAAACTATCTAAACCAACTGGATTTGATTCTTTCCCTGTTAGTAAATAGCATGTTTTGTCGGGAGGTTTATTCTTATTCTTAAGTGGCAAATGGGTCTTTAGTAATCCATGAGCCCTTCAGGGTAGGGTATTTTCTATTGATTTCCTTTTGTAGTTTTCAAGATTCTATTATGTGAAAGGGCAGAAATGATCAGTTTAATGAAAGTCAATTTTTCTTTGATGCAGTTCAAAAGAATTCTACTAAAGCAAAACATAGTAAAGAGAGGGAACTAGACCATGAGGAATGTAGAATCAGTTTCTAAGTAAGATTGATAATTCTGGGGAGTGAGCTGCTGATACATTTGGCTGTATACTTCAGAAGATGCACACGCATTACTCATGTGTGTATCACAATCTTCAAATCCAGCATGGTTGAACATTCCTTGAGAAGAGAAATAAATATACTTAAATGTACAAGAAAACTGGTATTAGTGTGACATCACTAAATAATGAGGATGGGATATATGTGGAAAAAAATTGGTGGCTATTAGAGCAGACATAGGCATATTCAACATGCAAAGTTAACATTTCTTTCTCTTTTAAGGATGACATAAATGTCAATTTGTTTTCTTCTATGATACCCTGGACACTTTCTTGGCTTTCCTTTATCATACTCTATTCAAAGTGTGTGTTTCTACTTTCATTTCTTTATTTTCAATAACTTCAAGATTAACTCAAAACCACTTATTAAACCACATATGCACAAAAGTGAATTACCTTCTAAGGCTTCCCTCATAGCGGGATTTTTCCTCACTTATGGCAGTAAAAGCTGTAGCATGTCCTTTTCGTGTCATTGTTATAAACATCAGAGCTGAGTGAACATAAAACACAGGAAGTTTATCTTTCTTGCAAGAATCATTTGTCTCGTATTTAAGACATATCATTTTGATTGCATCTACTTGTTTGGATCTTTAAATTATCACCAGTTTAAATTTAAACAGTAGACTTTACTGTGAAATTTATGTGCTTCTAATTGTTAACTGAATTGGTATTAGCTAAATTGGTAGAATAAGTTGGAAGGAAACATTTCACTGGGCTTATGGTCTTCAATTTTAAACTACTTAGAGAAATTACATTTTCTGTGAAGAGCTGATATTCAGAGTATGAAGATATAGTTTATATCAGCTTCTCAGTTATTGGCAAAGTTAAAACAAAAACAAACAACAATAAAAACGATCCAAAGAAGCAGATGAAAGAGTTAAGAGTCAATTGTAGGCAAACAGAATTCCCAAATATGAGAAACAGGTTAATAAATGAGCCTGTCGAACAGTTGTTCTCAACCATCCTAATGCTGTGACCCTTTAATACAGTTCTTCATGTTGTGGTGACCCTCAACCTAAATTATTTTTGTTACTACTTCATAATTGTAATTTTGGTACTTTTATATGGTCGTAACATAAAGATATGATATGCAGATTGTCTTAGGCAACCCCTGTGATAGGGTCATATGACCCTCAAATGGCCGCAGAGCACATGTTGAGAACCACTGCGGTAGAGAAAAGAGGAGTAGAAATTTATTTCAAGGTTATCAGGGACTAAAGGAAAGATGTAGAAAACAAAAGAAAGTCTATTGCTTCTTCCATTCCACAGAAAGCATGCCAGGGAAATTTATGGCAAGCATAAGTTCAAGAAGGTTATTGAAATTAGACAGTACAATCCCAGAAGGATGAATTGTTTAGTGTGAAAAATATTTATTCCTCAGATCTGTTTACTGTCCCATTTGGGTCTGAGAGGAGAGTGATGAATAATAGATAGCAGGACACCCTAATTGTCTCTGGAAGAAAGGCAGAAGCCCTGGAATTCATTACACCTCATTGTGTGAGAGCCCTCTCCTGACAGCTCCACAGATGAAAGTGCTGTCTAGAGATAACAGGTCTTTGTTCCAAACAGCAGATTTACTTTTCCAGAAGTAGAAGCCAACTTGAGGCCTATTTTTCCTTCCCCACCTTGTCCTTTGGCGAAGTAACTAGATTAAGCCTCCTGGAAAACAAGATAATAACAATCCATGCATTTTCACCCTTCAGTCAGGCTGAAACCTTACCTACAAATGAAATACTGCAGGACTGCAATTGTCTTTACAGAATCCCATGCTTATTTTACAGATGGCATGAATAAACTTAGATGAAATGTACGACTAGTAAATATTTAACAGAGACACTTTGGCAGAAAAGTCTCCAAGTTGGCCATCAAATATTATTTTAGAGTTTGTTTATCAATTAATTTGACAAAAGAGGCATCCACTTTTGACATTATTTTAGGATTCTACAGTACTGGAGTCACTTCTAGGAAGTGTTTGGACTGTAAAGGCTGCCCCAAAAGGCTACCGAGTAGCTAACTTACTGTCTACCTATATTCTTACCCTCCCTTCCTCTCACCCTCCCCACTTTCTGCAGTGACCCTTGTTTTACAAAGGAAAAGTAATCAAGCTAACCTGCCAAAGGCCACTTGGTCCCTAAACCAGAGTCCATATTTTCCAATTTCTGAGGCAGGACTGTCGTTTCCCTTATACACTGAAAGAACTGTCATCTTTCTCATTTTCTCGAACAAGCAATATCCTTACAAGAATCGATAAAGATTTAGTTTCCTTTCTGTAAATATGAGGGCTATCTGGACTGAATTTCAGATCAGTACTTCTCACTTAGTTTGAGGCAATCATATAGCTTTGATTTCCTCATTGAACATTACGTTTGCACTGGCGAGTGCTTTAAAACAACCTTTCTGACATCTTTTTTTTATCTAAGTATAACACATGAGGCATAGGAATCTATAAATTGATTTAACTCTCTTGAGAAGAGCTGGTGCTATTTGTACTGTATATTAAAATAGTAAGGCACTGCTATTCGCCATAATATTCTACTGCAATACTCTAAGGAAGGCATACCTAATGTAGCATCTACAGATGCATTAAACATGAATTGGAATACAGATTTGTTTGTTGCAGTGGACTTGATTTATTGGGCTTTCTGAGCTCATGCAGGTGGTGTTAGGTAATGACCTCTTAGTTTTGGGAAACACTGTGTCTGTGTCCATAGGAAAGCTAATATTATCAGTACTGATGCTGTGAAGACAATTCATGTTCTCTGTCGATAAAAAGCCTAAACGGGGACCATACATTCTCGTTACAGCCAGACTTGGTTCTTGTGTGTCTGTTTGTGTTTCTCTGGGTACCATTTCAGAAACTGACTTGTTAATCCACTCCTTAGAGAATACTCCCTATTCCAAGCACTGTATTCCTGCAAACTATATCATCTGATGCCCTTCCAGAAGCACAAGAAGTTGTGCTTATAAGGTCATGGAATGAGTGGCAGTCACAGAAGCCCCATTAATGATATTTTCTTCTGCCTTTACTACTTACTGATTACAATATTAACTTGCTCAGGTATGGAAAATAATGAAGCATCTCATTTAAAAAACAAGCAAACAAAGCACAACTTCTTCTCTTCACTAGATTAGTTCTTGGTCTGAGTTTTGAAAGTCCACAGTTCATTTACCACTACCTTACTTGACAGATGCCCTTGTTAACTTGATTGTTTTTCTACATATCTGTGAGGTTAAAGTACTTCTGGAGATGGGTCTCATTTCTATTTAATTGAAACATTTAGGTATGTTGTGGTTTGTTTTTTCCTACTTTAATACCCAGTTCACAGTGGATCAACAAAGGTCAAGGAAACTTCAGAAGTGGTTCCATGCCACTATAATACTGTAGTACAAAATCTTTGAGAAATCTATGCATGTGAGTAGAATATTCCCCAAATAGTTTTCAGAGCAATCATGTTGTGTTCTCATTAGAAACTAGGTAATATGCTTCGTAATTTGGCAATGAATATACATGTTTTTTATTGAAAAACAAAGAAGTTTACATTTGGAAATCTTAACAATATCTAGTCTTTTCCCGATTTACATGAGAGGAGAAATGGAAACTCTGCCAGCCTCTAACACACAAAGTTTCACCAAACACCACACAACAAAACAGAATACTATCCACAATCTCTGGTGCTAGCTGCAGTAGAGTGGTACAGTTTTACTGGGTGGTCTTGTGGTGGTTGTGCCAAGAACAATATGAAAGTAGTTAGATTATGCATTGGTCAATTAGGCCTGGTGTAAGTATGGTGGATTGGACAGCATTCCAAGAACGCTGATGAGAGGCTATGTAGAAGATATGCAAGTATTATCAAGAATGAGAATTCTGGATGCAATTACTATACTAGCAGCATGTGTGTGTCTTTTATGTGCAAATATCTTATCAGGCATTATTATGCACTATTTTATTACATAGAAGGAATATTTTGTGACAGCCTTATAGCTAGGTTGATTATTCTGTATGAAAGGAAATTGCATATTAATTAGATAAACCTAGCATTATCTCCCAATTATTAGACGTTAGGATGACACCAGGATTTCAGAATTTTTTTGAAACGGATACCATTAGTGACTACAGTGTGGAGTGTTTTTTAAAAAAAACTATTATTTAATATAAGTACATCCCTGTTAACAAAGAATTGTGCAGTAACTTTATTAATCTACTCTCATTCGAAATACATTAAAGTAACTTGCTTATTCGTGCAAAGGGAATTTTTTTTTTAGTAAAAACATTTTGAATTTTTATTCATAAATTAGTTCTACATGCAAATTACTAACTATGGAAAAAAGTTCACAGCTTCCATTCTTTACATTAGAAAAATAAATTATTTTAATAACTGCTTAAATGTGTACAATGCCTCTAGAGAGATTAAGGTCTACATATACATATTTTTAGTTTGTTTCCAATCTTTATACAGAAAAAAATGGGCACTATTTTCACATAGATCATAAATAGTCTCTTAGGAAGTGAAATTAGAGTAACTTTTACTTGTAGGCAATGAACGTCATACAATATAAAAATCTTATACATTGTATAGATCCCATAATATGACAAATCTGTGGAAATTCATAGTATAAAATGAGAACTATTTATGATTAGATAGGACAATTATGTAAGGGGATTTTTTTAATTTAAAAAAAGCTAAATACATTGGATATTTGAATATTTTGAATATGAATATTTTGCTTACATGTGTGCTTGTATAGGAACTGTTAAAGAGCATACCACAAACACATGAAACAGTGAGTTTTATATTTCAATTTTTGTTGGGCTGATTCACAGTTTTTTATTGTTCACTTGTAATAGTATATTTGTGTTAATCTCAAATATTTTGTAAATCATTTCATCATGTTTGCTTACATTCTCTTTCTAAATGAGGTTTAGGTGTTTTCAGCAGTCTTGACAGAGAGAGTGATGATAGTGCTGATAAAATAATTCATTGATGCTATGGCCCATTAAATATTTCTGTCGTAAGCTGTGTGCAAATAAAGAGAATACACATGTTAAAGTTTTCATTATGTCAGACTGAGAAGAAATGCAGATAAATTACTGCCTCTATAAGCTGTGCACAGTGGTCAATGGTGGAGAGGAAATAATTAAGTCCCCAAGTGCTTTTTATAGCTTTCCTATCAACAATTGTTAGAGAATGAATGATGGATACAAAGTATTGACCTGAATGTTTCAGAAGTTTTCCAAATTTTAATGAGTCTCACTAATCAGTTCTTTTATGTGCCTGATATTTACAGCCCCTCTAACCAAACATTCTTCCCTAGGGCCCAGGGATACCATAGTAGCATAAACAAGAGTACATAAATGTACTTGAGTGATGAAAACTCTTCTGGCAGGGCAGACTTGAGTATGCTCTTCTGGCACATACTGTAGATATGGCCTTAAAATTTATCCGTAATTGTATTCACTTTAAGTAAAAATTAGCATATGACAATTATTCCTGAATGTCCTTGAATACCAGACAAATAAGCAACCTAATGCTAGCTACACACAGTACCAAAATGCATGGCTCATCCTCTAAGCGATCTGAAACATTGTCAGCCCTTGAATCCAGGTGTTTTATCCTTTCCTGACTTTCAACACATAAAGGTATTTCCTAACTCTCAAATGAGGGGTTGAAATGAACTCTGTTCTCTTCTCATTGGTGGTTCTCCAATTGCATTCTTGTGAATAGTCTTAGTCTTCTTGTTTCTTTCTGCATTTGTCACCATCCTATCCATCCTGAGGTTGTAGAAACTGTGGATTCTCCTAGTGAAAGTGTACTCTCAAAGCTCTGTTAGTCTGTCTTTACTGCAAGGCCATCAAGATCTTCCTCAAAACGTGCTCCTTGCCACCACTTTCTTCTTGGCTTTCTTAATACTGCAGGGCCCTGTTCCTCTTCTTCCTTTCTGCATTTTTATCTCCTACTGTCATAAGATCTAGAGTCTATTTGTAATATTACAGTTTTTGATTTCTCATCTACAGTTGAATTTCTTGAGCATTACCTGGAGAATTCTTTCTTTATCCATTACCAAGTACAATATTTAAAAACGTCCAATACCTATTCAACATGACTGCAAGATTAAATAGGTCCAAACTGTACTTACCTTCTCAAACTAATGTGTACAAAACCAGTCTGAAAAGAACCAATGTTCCTAGCATTAAAAATATAAAAATTTCAATGTCCTCTCTGATTTATTCCTTGCCTTCCTTTTCAATTTCAATCATCTTGTAGGTTTGTGCTCTGACATGTCAATCCTCTTAGCTTGCTTTATACCTATAGCCAATATTTTGCCTTAGGTCCTTGACTGCTAACTAGATGGCTGCAACAGTCTCCTTGCTGTTCTTGCTCACACTTCTCTTGTCCTTTCTTCCAATTAGGTAGCATTTCACTGATAATATAATCTCACTTTGGCCTAGTTTTTGCTGCCTTACATTTGCTCAAATTATTTAACAGACTTCCATTTCTTTCTGCTCCATTTCTGTTGCTTTGTTTAGTTTTCAAAGCCCTTTAATGACTCCACACTATACCCTGATTCTTCAACTCTTTGGTTCATGACCAGACTAGAACTGTATATTACAACTCAGCATTTTGTATATGCGTGAACAAATGCACACACGTACACAGTTGGAACAGTTTTTCTGAAATAATATTTACACTAAGAACATGGGAATTGTTCTCATGTTTTAAACAATTATGTAGCATTTCCTTTATGATCTGATGTCTATGAGACCTAAAGTTGTCTTCTTGTTATTATCAATGGTTTGACATTGCCAACTACATCCACCATTTCTTGAATAGTCTTCCCCATTATGAGGACAGATATTTGGCTTCCAAGTTTTCAATTTTTTTTTCCTAATTGAAGTCCTTTACTGTTAGGGAGACTCCCTTGCCATCGTAAACCCTTGAAGTATTCTCTGGGGAATTTTCCTAAGTTGTCTCCCAAGAATGTCCATTACTTTGTGCTGGTTTTAAGTTGTTTTCTTAAAGTAACTATCTTTTCTATCGTGTCAGTAACCCATTAGAACAATATTGTCCCTGTAGCACTTTAAATAATCAAGACAAGTAGTAGGCTATTCAATAGTTTTTAGGATAAGATAACTGCCAGTTTCCTGGGTATTTATAGGTATCTTAGTTCTGCTGTTTTCAAGTCATGGTTTCTTTTAATCATTAACCTTTCATATTGAACTGTAAAAGAAAAAAATCTAAAAGCAGCATCAGAAGGTCTTGAAGGGTTGAGATAAAGACTGTGCATGCTTCTGACACATACTTGATGTCCACAACTATTTAACTATGTACCTTAACCCATCATCTTGTCAAAACCTTTCACAAAAGCTTTGTGAAAGAAATGCTTCTCCAGAGCATTCTTAAATACTTTTCCCTAATCTTCCTTATTACACTTTTGATTTTTCTGATATGCTAATGCAATGAACTAAGTATTTGTGGCAAGGTATAATAAAAAGTGAATTAGAAAAATATGCATACTTCAGCTTCCTGCCCCTGGTATAATACTGTTCATGTGAATAAGGATCAGGAAAGCAAACACACATGAAGCCAACATGCCCATTTCATTTATTTTGAAAAAGTCATTCATTTTAAGATTTTCTACCATAAGCTGTGAAAGCTCAGTTTACCAAATTAAAATGTTTTCAAGTATTTATATTTAAAAGAAAAATGCTTCTGAAATAAAAATAGAAATGTTTTTAACTAACTTTTCTCTTTTAGGGGTGAGGAGTTGGCCTTTAACATGAAGTTTGTTGAATAATTAAAATATGCTATTCTCTTTTTAATTTGTCTAGGGAAGGTTTTGTATTTTAAGATAAACTAGGACACTAAGTTTTACAGGCACATATTGCATCAGATTTTAGAACTAAATTTAAATCCATTTTCAACATTCTGCACTGCGATATATGCAGATTAAAAGGAAAGTGACACACATAAAATCATATCTGTTAAGCATTTTAAACTTAAAAATATAGCTTTTCACTCAGCAACTCTCCTAAGATGGTACTTACTGGCATGAGATTTCTACCATTAGTGAGATGGTACAATATAGAATAAGGACTATTGATGGGTGTGACTGTTAACATGTCTGCTAATACTAGTTACCTGCACCCCAACAAATGCATGTAAATCGGTTTTCCTCTGTTTCATTTGGTTCTTATTATGTGCTTTAAGTACAGACCTTGTGATTTGATGGCAGGTTTCAGACTATCTGTTGACCCTGAAGGGTGTCCTGGTTGACTTGGTTGGTTGACTCCTCATTTCAGAGGTATGCTCTTCTTATAATAAACTCAGTTTGCTTGTTAAAAGTATAATAATTATCTCTCCCTCCCCCATCTCTCTATCTCTATCTCTTCTGTCTCTGCCTCTCTCTTTCTCTCTCTCTATCTCCTTCTCTGTCTCTGCTCCCCCCTCTACCTATCTCCTTCTCTGTCTCTGTAACTCTCTCTCTCTCTCTCTCTCTCTCTCTCTCTCTCTCTCTCTCTCTCTCTCTCTCTCTCTCTCTCTGCCAGTCGTCTTTGGTTCTACCCTAGGTCTCTGGGCTATCCAACCTCTGGCTCCTGGCCATCCAGGCAGTGTCAGGCATGGCCTCCTTCTCATAGCATGGATCTGAAGTTAGACCAGTTATTGATTGGCCTCTCCCACAAGTTCTGTTCCTTCATTTCCCCAGTACATCTTGCAAACAGGACAGATTGTAGGTTGAAGGATTTGTGGCTGGATTGGTGTTCCAGCCTCATCAATCTGTAAGCCTTGCTAGGTTACAGAATCCATATCCCCCATTAGAAAATAACATAATAAAATAATAACAACAATCAATTAAATTATTCCTAATGATATTCTGCTATACTCATATATTGGAGCCTAGCCCATCAGAGAAGTTCCTCTGGCAGCTGATGGTAGCAGATGCAGAGACTCACAGCCAAACTCTAGGCAGAGCTTGGGAAACCTCATGGAAGAGGAGCAGGGAGGATTTTAGGAGTTGGGAGTGTAGAGGTCATCAGGCATCAAGAACATGGTCACAGAATCAACAAAGCAAGGTTCATAGGGGCTCACAGAGACTGAAGAAGCAATCTGCAATGGTCTGCGTTAGGTCCTCGGTATACATGCTATGATTATTTAGTCTGCTATTCTTGTAGGACTCCTGACAATGGGAATGAGCAGAGGGTGCCCATGACTATTTAGGCTGTTCTTGGGACCCTTTTCCTCTGGTTGAGTTGCCTCATCCAGCCTTGATATGAGGGTTTGTGCCTAGTCCTATTATATCTTGTTAATGCTGTGTTAGGTTAATATCCCTGGGTGGCCTGCTCTTTTCTGAAGGGAAAAGGAGGAGAGGTGGATGTGGGACAGAAGGAAGGTTCAGGGGGATTGGTAGGAGTTGAGGGAGGTGAAACTTGGTATGCATTGTATGAGAGAAGAAAAAGAGAGTATAACTCTCTCTTATAGTGATGTCAGCATTGATACGAACATGATACTACAGATTATAAATGTGCATTCCGTTAATCACAGATGTCTCACATAGAATGTGTGTCTTGTAAGATAATTTTGAAGTGCACGATCTTTGTGAAACAAAAACGATAACATCGTAGAGAACATAAGTGAGTTAACATTACTCCACGCGAGAATTTTTCTGCTGCTGTCATTAATATGGGTGATTGGACGAAAATTGCTCCTTCTGTATATTTTCTTCCTTCACAATGATGGCAAGTATTTTTGTGAGATAGAAATGTACTATCTTTATCATTGGAAAGAATGTTGTTTTAGGAATAATTCTAGAATTATTCAATGGTCTTACTATGTTTCTAAAAACAATATTTCGGATATACAAGTCTGGCATGTTTTACATAAAAAGGGAGTTAGGAAAGCCATAATAGGAGTCATGAATGCCAAATAAAGGTTAGCCACCAATGGAGCTAAGTTACATATTAATAAGGCTTTGACTTTTCTTGTTCTATGATAAAAACAAGGATATTTAAAATATCATTTTGGTATTTCATAGTATCATAAGTTAAAGCAAATATAACATTTTCCATTAAAGCTAGCTGTGTTTTTTAAAAGTTAGGTGAATATGTGCATGTGTGCCTACATGAGTTTATATGTATTATATATGCATATAACAGGGATGCCAGAAGGTGTCAGATGCCCTGAAACTGAAGTTACAGGTAGTTGTGACTATCATGTGGGTGATGGGAATTGAAGTTAAGTCCTCCACAGAAGCAGTAAGTACTCTTAACAGCTTTGCCATCTTTCCACCTCCCAAAGCTAGTTCAAAACCTGAAGAATGTTAAAAAAATAATATAAGACAATATATAATATCTTTACTCATAAATATGGGAACAGATAACACATACAGATTTCAAATTTTCTCTTTTCCTTAACACATGGTTTATTAATATATAAATCCATGTTACTACACATGAAATCACAACTACCATCTTAGGTTATCCTAGTTCTCAGTTGATAAGTCTCAGAAAGTACTCTATATAAATATTGGCTTCTTTTTCTATCTACAGTATTTAGTTTGTAATGGGCTAGAAGAAAATCCATCAGGAGATGTTGAATAATTGCTTATGTCTATAAAGCAGGCCTTACCCTGCGTGTATTAAGCTTTGCAGTAAAAATGCTGTATTATCTACATCAACAGTACTGAGATGACTTATCTAAGGAAAAACCCAAGCACAGGCTGTCCTTGATTCAATAAACTAACGTGTGTGTGTGTGTGTGTGTGTGTGTGTGTGTGTGTGTGTGTGTGCATAGATGTGATGGGTAGGAAGAGGATAGAAAGAGACAGAGAGAGGCAGAGAAAGACATAGAGTAGAGACAGAGAGACAAAGACAGAGACAGATGAAACAGAGAGACAGATTGGTATTTCAGCACTGAAGACTGAGCCCCGAGCCTCTCACATTCTTCCATATATCTACGTAAACAGCACAGTATTATATTCTACTGTAGAATTGATTTTCCTCATTACTGCAAAGTAACTCTAAAATTGTGTCTGAAAAGTACATTTAGAACTGAGTTGTTACATGCAGTGAGACATTCACGCATGTATAAGACTATAAATATACTAAAGTATGTATTCTCTTCTTAAATGAGAACTCTAAAGAAATGAAGTTACAAATGGTGGGCTGCATTTTCATAATCTATCAACATTTGTACTCCATGTTAAGTTTTTTTTTTTTTATTCACCTGTTGTTCTTAATGGATTGTTCCTAAATTTAAACCTTTACAAATTATTTAAAAGTTAATTAAAAATTAATAAAGTGAAGTCCCCAAAGACTAGATAGTATGAAGTAAAAAAGATGAGAGGCTTTTTATGTCCCCTAGAACCCCAAATTACTCCTCCGAGACTATTATGAAGCCCCTGCTGGTTTTCTTCCATGCTAGAAAATTTTGAAGACCTCTCAGGAGCCTCACAGTGTCTTGAATATACCAGAACTTTGCTGAATGCTTAATGGAGAATGAAAAGAACAGACAGATGAACGAGTGAATGAAATATAAGCAGCCTATGTTTTCAGGATCCGTAGTATAAAAACTACTTAAAACTCGTACAAACCATATCTGTTTTCATTTTTCAGCTTTAAGAGGCACATTAATGTTTTAGAAATACAACCCTCATTTTTAACCTCATTTCCCCCAAATTAATATTAATTCTTGAAGTTTCACAGTTTTGTTATAGTTTGGAATTTCTTCTTTATCCCCCCCTCCCCCGTGTGTGTGTGTGTGTGTGTGTGTGTGTGTGTGTGTTTTACACACAGTTTGATGGGTATATGAAGGCCAGATGTTGACCAAGGGTATCCTTCAGCAATCATTTCTCCACAGTATATTTTGAAGTATGGTCTTTCGCTCAACCTGGAGGTCACAGGGTCAGCTGGACGGGCTGCCCAGCACAGTGCACTGGACGGGCTGCCCAGCACAGTGCAGCGATCCTCCCTTCTCTACCTTCCCTGCAATGAAGCCTCAGGTGAGAGTTCTTTTTCTGTAGGTGCTGGAGATTGACCTCAGGTCCTCATACTTGCATGGACATCATTGTACCAACAGACTTAGCACCTTGGCCCTCTTTCTCGCTGTCCTACCCACTCTTTCTATTCCCACAAGACGGCACTTGAAATCTGAGTTTCCGTCTCTCTATTTTCCATTTCTATATCTGTGCTACAGGATTTTTTGGTTTTTATGCTTTTTGCCTACTATAATAGGTGTATCTCCTGTTTATTGTTTTTCATTAATAGTTTCCTTTCAACTTTTTAAACATAAAAGTTATGTTGCAATTCATATAATTGACAAGAGTAAATTTACCCATGATTGTTGAGTAAAAGTTAATCTAATGAATATTTCAATCTTTTTGACCTCCTTTACTCCCACAACTCTAATTTTATCAAAACTACAAAGCCATGTAAACCCACATTACCACCAGTGTTGGGAATATCTGACAAAACATCATACTAGTGACGATATCTCATTGTTAGTCCAACTTCTGTTGCTCCTGACTAAATTTTCTTCCCTTTTTGGATTTAAGAAGCCAGTGTGAAGCACAGTGCAAATTGTAACATAGAATGGTCAAGTGTCATGGCTGGAAGGCTCCTTTTTATCTTTTTTAAACAGTAATGACAGGTGTAGGTAATTTCCTACTCTCTATCCAAGAATTGTCGGTACAAGGAAATCTATGGCAATACAGAAACAACTGTGGCAGTTATAATTCAGATGCTCTTAATATTTTCTAATATCATGGATCAAAGCACACAATAAGAACTCAGGATAGTGGCAAATACAGTCCAAAATCCTATTCATGATGATGTTCAGAGCAATACAGTTTATTTGAAACATATTAAACAACACTTAGAGTAAGCTTAGAATGGGTTTTTACAAATCTATTTGGTTCTTGGAGGCAGTATTATTCTTAAAAATATGTTTATTAGCTTAAATACCCTTGACGCTTTTGTCAGTCAAATATACATTTTACATTCCTGGATAGTAAATCTTTACTTTCGTGGTTGATGTCAGATATACTTTTACTTTCAATTATGTTTCATTACATTGGTTTAAAAATATTTTAAGAGGAAAATTCCTCACTGATGCTAAAGATAACTGGGAAAAAGCCAGGGTTGTCTGAGCTGGCTTACTGAATGTGTCATTGCCCAAGTGCCCAGTGGTAGGGAGTGCAAACACAGGAAAGATATGCTCTGTCCTCAGGACCTCAGTGTCCACTGGACAGCATGTCTCAGTAAATTGCCTGTTCCTTTATTGTTGCAAGGACTGTGATGTGAATTTTATGACAAAGTAAAAGGTCTTCTCTTCACATGCTGGGATTCAACAGTTTGAAAGGTGGTTTTTCGGGTTAAAACAAAATATGTCAGTTGTTTTGTTTGTCAAATAATTGGTCTATGAGTAATGGTCTTTGGAAAATAAATTACTATCTGATTTCCCAGGGCAGGACACTGGCTACTCCACAGGCAAAATTAGAGTTTTCATTAGGGACGCAACCCTGGAAAAATCATGTGCTCCCACCTTCTCCATCTGTGGAGTGAGAATGACAAGCATGTGTGAGTGGAGAGTGAAACTCAATGCTCCAGCCTACTTAAAATGCCTCACAGCAGCATGTCAATAGAAACGTCTGGAAGGTCCTTGTGAACTCTATTATTGTATCAGTGGAAGCTATCCCAGAATTCTTCTTACATTTCTACTCTTTCGTTTATATTATAGTTAAGATATCATTTAGTTCTGAAAACAAACTGTGGAGAAACTAAAATATAATAGCTGGGCTTCTTTACTTGAGCAAAAGTCATTTGAGTAAGGCATTGTCTTTGCATTTCTGGCTTGCTGATCTTTCTGGGTTTTGTCCCTCGTTAAACTGCTCAGTTCCTTCCTCCTCTGCTTTGTTCAGTGAAATTTCCCCTGTAATAGTCACCTGCATTCAGCCTTCCACCTCTACTGCTTGAGGAAATAGACTCATTTCTGGTTAAATACAGAGAAGTGTGTTGCTTTTGATGGTAATATTCAGCTGTAGCTATAAGACACTTGAAACAGACACCAGCCTTGGATTATAGAGAAACTATTTTTGTAGCGTAAGTTAAAGTTAGATTAAAATGAAAGACTGTAAGTATGGTCTGTTAAAGAATATGTATTGTTTTCAAAGATATTTAAACTACTGATAATTCTGCATATGAATTATTATGCACATTTAAGTATAACATAGATGTTGCATTTCAAAGATTTGTTGCAACTATGTAAAATACTACCTTAACAGTTTTGTTACAGGTTGTGAATCATATTATTTTGTGTATATGGGTTAGATAAGACTCATTAAAATTTATTCCATTCTTTCCTTTTACTTTTATTTTTCTACAGTAAATTACTGGAAAATTAAAATTGTACTATAGCATAAACTTTGCCTTTTTATTGGATAACATTGATTTAAAGAGATAGCAAAAGTGAAATTACTTAGCACTGCTAAAATATCCCACTGGGAATTGGTTACAGGACTCAGATAATTCAAGTAGGGCTTAGAGTAAAGACTATCTTTACTAGCAAAAAGTAATAAAAGTTATCTGCTCTTGAAGATCACAATAAAGTGACTGCTGTGGAATTGAGCCTTAGCAGCTAGAATGTGGAGTGCTGAAGGGCCCTGTCTAATCAGTGACGCTGACGGATTTCCCAAGGCCTTTGTGCACTAAGAAACATGGATGATGTGCTCTCCTCATTTATTGGAAAAGAAGCAGACATTTGTTAAAACAGGAAGGTTGTCCTGAAAGTAGATCATGAAAAGATGGTGCCAATAGCATGTGCACACTTCTTGCAACTGAAATCCGACATCCCATGTCAGAACTAATTACTCAGAGACAGTGATTACCATCTAGAAACGTGTGGATTAAGTACCCAGCTGTTTCTCATGCACACAGAACTTTGCAAAACGCTGCACTCAAATAGTAAATATTCCTGCTAATCGAAAAGAGTTCCCTCTAATAAATAGGCTGAGATTTCATTAAACCAAACAGGTATTAAGTGAGTAGCTGACTATAGGGTCTTGAAGAACCAAGGCTGAGCGCCTTCTTCCAATGACTTACATTAAGTTATTAAGTATTCAGGGGAAACTCTAAGTCATTTTCTCAGTTTAGAGTCTAATTATTATTAATTGATTTCTTAATGCAGTTTATTGCTTATCATCCTTAAACAACTTCTTGTGATACAAGAATGTTTAATTTGCCAAAATGCCCTCAGTTTTTATATATACTCACATAATTGTTGAATAATGCTGTGTTAGTTTAAAGGTATTCCTTTAAATAGTACCATTGTAATGAAAAGTGATGGTGGTACCTTTTGAGATGGTCAAGATTGTTACATAAGATCAAATGGCACTAGATTATTCAGGTTATTATATTCTTGGTTAAAAAACAGCTGTTTAAAGAGATCATCAGGAATAATACTAATTTTATATTTAAGATGTTAATTGTATAACAATGCAGAGATGATTGAATGTTCAAAATTGATGTTCCCACTGTTGATTCTCTAGCCTGCAATATTTAGTCAAAATGTTGAAGGAAAAACAAAATTATTTCCATTACAAGGGAAACTGAGGCCAGGGAGATGGGTCACTTAGTAAGGGGCATTTGCCACCAAGCTTGGCACACTGAGTTAAATTGTATGAATCCATATCATGGAAGTGCAGAACCAACTCTGAAAGTTGATCTCTGACAACATACATAAGCCCCACCACATAGCACAAATATAACAAATTAAAAAGTTTAAATATTAAAAAATCTTTTTCATAGTTTAATTAGTATCAAAACATTTTCTCAGTTATTGTTGATTTCTTTTTGCCCTGTTGCTATTCTCTCCTGTAAATCATTTTTACTTTTATCATAAACATTTGTTCTCTTTAAAAGTAAGTTCTAAATACACTCATCTGAAACTTTGAAAATTTTTAAAAGTTTTTCTTCTCTCATACAACTTATATAATACATCCTAACCCCTTCTTCTCCTCTCCCTTCACCCCAACTGCTTCCCCCATCTTCCTTCTTCCCCAGATCTACACCCCCATCACAACCCACATATACCCCCCCACTTCTCCCCAGAAAAGAACCATCAGCCCAGGGGTACCGTACAATCAGGGCATGGCATAGCAAGATGAAACAAGGCTCAGCATCAATCCCTATATCAAGAGTGGGCCAGGAAACCTGGCAAGAGCAAAAGGGTCTCAAGGGCAAAAGGGTCAGAGATTCCAGGTTGTAGGAGCTTTTCAAGAATACCAATCCAGACAGCCATAAGATGTGCTTAGGAGATCATGTAGGTTTCTGTGTCAGTGGCTTCAGGCTCTGTGGGCTGTAAGAGTGCTAGTCAGTTGGCACTGTGGGCTTGTTCTCCTGGTGTCCTCAACCCCTCTGGTCTCCACCATCCCTTCTCTACCTCTTCCTTGGAGTTCCCTGATCTCTGTACAATGTTTGGCCCTAAGCCTACATATTCTCACATCAGCTGCTGAAGGGGGCCTCTATGGAGAGGACTGGGTTAGGTACCGATCTATGAGCAGAGCATGACAGTCATCTCCAGATTATCCAGTCTCTAGTTCCTGGCTTGCTTTGCAGTTTCAGGCAGGGGTTCCCTCCTTTGGCATGGGGAACCATTGTCAAATTGTCATCCATTGTCACATAGGATCTTGCAGGGAGGATAGGCCATAGGTCAGAGGTTTTATGGGCAGTATGGTGTCAGTAGAAGCCTTGCCTGGCCTCATGAGATGGCCTGTTCAGGCTCTCTATCCCAGATTACCAGGGGTCCTTGGAGTTTCCACTATACTGGGACTCCTGATTGCCCCCTAATAGCCTCCCAATTCTTGCCATCTCCCCATATATTTTATCCTTCTGTCCCTCTTTTCCTTCTGGTCCACTCTACTCCCATTCTGTTTCCCCCAACCCACCTTGTACTTTCTGTTCAGTTTCTACTACTAGGGAGATCCCTGTGTTTTGATTGGGGTCCTTCTTGTTGTGTAGTTTTTCTATGTCTGTGGATACTAGTACCTTTCTCCTTTTCTTAGCCATTAATATCCACAAATAAGTGAGTACATGCCATGTTTGTCTTTCTGGGACAGAGTTACCTCTCTCAGGATGATTTTTTTCTAGTTCTATCCACTTACTTGCAAAGTTCATTATGTCATTTTTAATATTCTATTGTGTAAATATACCACAATTTCTTTAACCATTCCTCAGTTGAGATTGACATGGATGGAGAGGCAGTGGACTAATATGCGATCTGAATTTTTTGGAAAAAGGCAAAATATGTGTGTACATATTTCTTTAATCAAAAGCTTTTAATTATTACCATCCAAAGGAGTGATTTACTCTATGTATGTATTAATGTGTGTGTGTAGAGGGGGAATCAAACAAAATATTTCGTGTTCATAATATAAAGCTCTATCCATCTATTATCCCGAGAAAAGTCTTGATAGGACAGAGCCAGGCTGTCAAATGTTAAATTGTGCAGCCTGGAACCATCCCAAACTTTGAAATGAGGACCAGGAATAAAAACTGTTCTAGTAAAACCAAAGTCAGGAGTTGCTGTGTTTTGCTTGCAATCTCTGAAAAAATTGGTTTTGACTCTTAAAATTCTTAATGTTAAAACATCCCAGAAACATTCTTAAATGTCATGAATTCTAATTTTATGGATATAACCCTTTTGAACAGAACACTTTGATAAAACATAAAGGGTTTTCATTTATGATAACACACAAAGGTCTTTGTATAATAATAGATGACTTATAATTTTTGATATCAATACTAATATCATCTCTAAAATATTCATTAATATTTTCCATGACCCATGCCATTTCAAAAGGTGTCTTTAACTACATAAGCAATTATGTACAAGTCATCATAAATTCATTCCCCAAGAAATAAATTAAGACGAAACACAAATTTCTAAACTTAAGGTATAAAAGTTAATACAAAGCATAGGACATTCTGACCCCTAATTTCTATATTTGGGCTTTGATTCCAGCCCTGACTTTCTTGACAGCTGCAGGAAAATGTAGACCGTAATGATTTCAAACAGGAGAAAACATCTGTTTCTCAGGGGAAGCTTTCTTCAGTGCTTAAAAATAAAGTCTATTTCTCAAGTAGGTCTTCGCACAGAGGTCTTCACTGAGAGACTCTCTCAGTGCCACCTGATGACAGGGCTAAGAATAAGCTGGTTTCATTACAGGGTCTGTCAATAGAAACAAGCAACAAAATATTTTAAAAAATCAATTCATCAAATCACTGTTACATTCCAAGGACAGACTGAGAATTTCTAGCCAGAACATCTTTGTAAAAATCTGCTTTACTCACTTTTTGCAGTTGTATTTTCACTGAATTAGATACAGTTCAATAGTCTCTTTTCTGGCCAAAGTTTGGAAGTAACAGCGCAGTCTCCTTTTGTTGTTCCAGAGACTATATTAAAAAAAAGAAAAAGAAAAAGAATAGACCAAAGCCACCTTAGTATTAATCCTTATTCATAGTGCAGAATGCATACTAGATCCAAGCGGTGACATCATAGCTTCTCTCTTTATTTCTACCTCCTCGAATAAACTAGGGACTCCTAGGTAAGGGGCCACTTTCAGTCACAGAACAGTGCCTTCTGCCTTGGCTGACCAGCTTTCTGACAATATACATCAAGTTGTCATTGACAAACGTGTCTGGCCTCCTGACCTTGCTTTGGACACACCAATATGAAACTGGAAAGGACAAAAAATCTTCAGAGAAGATTTCAGTAATGTAGGTTTTGCATATCACTAGTCTAGGAAGTGTTGTACAAGTTTATTTTTAGTTATATTTAAAATAATTGTTATTGTGCACTGTTGGAAAAAAGGGATGTATAGGCTTTGGCGTTCAGGTAAAATAGCTGAGTTCTGTGAGTACGGCACTGGCCATGATAGTGGTTCCCTCTGCTGAGGTCTGGCAGGGTTTGCAGACATGAAATGTGCCTTCTCCTCTCTCTTAGTGAGACCACCCAGCAGTCTTAGTACTACAAATGGCATACCAACGTGGGACATGATAGCACACTAGCTAATCCAACGTGGAGACAGGGAAGAAGAAAAAGAAATTCCAGACCTCGGAGAGTCCAGTAAAGTACACTCAGAGAAGCTACCAGAGGAGAGAGATTCAGGTATTAATTGAAGGCTCCTAAAGGAAGAGGAGAGAGAGAAAGCGAATTAAGCCTCTATGAAGAGAAAATTGTGAAAGTTAAGTGAGAAAGAGGGCTCAAAAAAGAGAGTCACAAAAGAGAGGCCTTTAGAGAAAGACATTTTCATGGTAGAAACAAGCTGGAAGCAAGGTTTCCACAGTTTTTCCTATCCTGGAGCTGACTCTCCCTCCTGGCTTTGGCAGTAGCCAGGGCATGGAAAATGCTAACCAGAGTATACTTCTATTCTATAAACTGAATTTATTGATGGCATTTTGTGTGTGTGAGGCCCAAGTGAGTCTTATGTTTGAGGTCTATGAAGAAGACCTCATAGTGGTGGTGAGAAAAGACGCCAAACCACCAGAATGTTTCAATCAGAGATTCTTCCCACTGTCCCAGGACTCCCTGCTGTTGTGGAAGACACAGGTTAGAGTAAAAAACTGCTTAGTTAAACTGAACTTTTTTTTTCTTTTTTCTGCGAACTTGTCTACAAGAGATCATAATACACATCTGCCGTGGTGATGAGAACTACACCCCATGAGGGAACCCTTCCTGCAGACAAGGTGACCAGTTATTTTTCTAGTAAACCACACTCTATCTTAAAATCTGGAAAGTGTTTCATCAAGGACAGCACGCAGAAACTGTCTTCCAGAACTGGCCAATGTTGTATCTCATGCTGGCAGCCGAACTTGGTACTTTAAGTGTCACCCAGTTGGTGCTAGTTTTGAAGGAATGAAGAAGGGGTCTTTGGCGAGAAGCTGAGGCTTGGCACTGTGAGAGGCTAGGAGAGGCCAATAGTGAAGGTACGGCATCAGTAGCAGTTGAAGGCCTAGAATGAAGGGGTCATATAAAAAAGTTGAGGCTTGACACCATGAAAAAAGCACAGAAGAGGCCATTAGTAAAGGTGCAGCCTAAGTGGAGTTGAAAGCCCATATTGAAGGGATCATGTAAAGAAGTTAGGTTTGGTACCATCAAAAAAGCCTATGAGAGGCAATTGGTGAAAGTGAAGCCCAGTTGCAGTGAGGAATCCCAGCAGTTTTTGAGGTGCCCGTACTATGGGATGACCACCAAGAACAGCAGCACAGTCAAGTGAAGCCAGCTGGAGCCTGGAGAACAAGCTGTGTGTCCAGCAGAAGGCAGATCCAGATCCAAGCCCTTTGGAGGAGCCCAGAATATCATGAGTAAATTCCAGATAATTAGATATTGATATGTTTTTCAGCTGCCCAAAGACATTGTAAAAAGCTTGATAGATGCTTGGTTTCATTTGGTCCTGTGCATTAGCAACCTTTATGATCGTTCTCTTGTAAATGTTTTTGCTGGTATAGTGTTAAATTGCGTTTTAAAGGGGATTTTTGTTATACAGAAAGGGGGAAATGTTGTGGAAATTAAATTTTAGTTATATTTAAAATAATTGTTTTTGTTCACTGTTGGAAAAAGGGATGTATAGGCCTTGGCATTCTGTATTGTTTGCAGGTGTTAGATTCTGTGGGGGATGTTTAATTGCTAATGATCTGCATGTGCTATGGGTAGAATGCCTGAGTTCTAAAAGAGTCAAAACACCTGAGCTGAGATTATCTGGGTTCCACTGTGAGTATGGCGCTGCTGTGATGGTGGTTCCCTCTGCTGAAGGTCTGGCAGAGTTTGCACCAATGAATATACCTCCTTGTCTTCCTTGGTGAGCTCCTATAGCATACATACTACTACAAGGAAGTAACAGAAAATATTGACTTGAAGGCCAGTATTTACTACTGACTCTTTTGATTTAAGACACAACTTTATCCATAATGCATTTTTGGTGGTTTGTATAACAAAGGCTCCAATAAGCCTTTAATACTTGATCCCCAGTTGATGAAATTGTCAGGGAAGGATTAGAAGTCTTGACAGAGGAAGTATGTCATGGGTGTGTGTGATTTAGGGCATTAAAAGTCTCCTGCTTTACCCACTCTCTCTGTATTCTACTTGCCATTCAAGGTGTGCACTGGCTGTTCCTGCCACCTGTCAGCGTGGACTATAAACCTCTAGAACCATTAAATGTTTTCTTTTATGAGTTGCTTGATCATGGTGCTTTATCACAATAGCTGAAAGTAAGCAAGATGCATTTGGACTAGGTTTGCCACTTTACTAGAAAAAAATTCCTAGAAAATGAACCGTTGAAATTTTTTCATACAAAGAATTTATCACACAGCATGTAACATGATCAGCAAGGAATATAAAGTATGTAGATGAAATCTTCTAAAATGCATGTGTCTCATTAAAAATTCTTCCACTATTATATAATTATAATATAGGTCAAGTTTGGCATAAAAAATGTTGCTTGTTCAAATTTTTTTTCAAAAGAGCGAGCTCTATAATATTTTACTTAGCAAAGTGAGACAGAAAATTGTCAAGGCACAAGTTTTTAAATGACTTAAGACTGATTTCCTTTCTTTCCATTTCAAAATTCTCTGCTTGTAGAAAGTAGAGTTCTCCCAAAGAAAATGAGAAAGTGCATTAAATGTCACATAAGCATATAGAGACTCCATAAACCCAAGGGCATGTAGCTTTTTACCGTGGTCTTTCATTTACCTGAAGTAAATACATTTTTCCTTTAGAGAAGGCTTCTATTCATATCAAGATACTATTATTCTTGTCATAATCTACGTTTCCTTATCTTTTTATTAAAGGTGAGTAATTAAATAGTTTCTTTTATAATTAAGCCCTGAACCACTATATAGTGAGTTCAGTGAATATAGACTTGGAAACTCCTGCTTCTTAAGTAAAGGATCTCGATTCATTTGTGTGAATTCTTACATCTCACTCTGATCTTTCTAAAAATTTCAGGCATGTGTCTTTGTACTCAGCAAGGTCAAGCCAGTCCTGAGTTGACGTGGTGATCTTTTTGGTGCTGCTTTTGGCTCTCCAAGAGCATTCTGTAGCCCTTCAACCCACCAGAATGCTGTCTGAAAGTCTGAGTAGACAATTTCATTTTTAACCCTTCACATTAATGTAACTAATCAGACATACGAAAGTAGTCTAAATTCCTTTACTATGGTTACATTTAGTTGTTCTTTCATCATCATCATCATTATTATTATTATTATTATTATTATTATTATTAATTTTACATTTGAGTTTCTGTGTTTTGTTGTAACCCAGACCAATCAATTCCTGCTTTTATATGCAGTCTACTGTATTCATATTAAATATTCACTTATCTCCTGAAGACACATACTTCATCTCTATGACAACTATTATTTTCTGCTAAGTATCATTAGGTTTCTCTGTTCAATTGGGAAATGTCCATAGTCTGATGAAAAATAAGGAGTGGATGTGTTCTCTTAGCTAACTTTTCTGTTGTTTAGGGAAGAAAATGACTATAATATAATCATAGGAAAAGAAATGCATCACTAGCTGTAATCATACATTGTTAACTTCACTGAGCATTTGAGCTCAATCTCAGATTCATAGACGGTGGCTGACGCCATCGACAGTGAACTGTATTGAGAAAGTGTTTGATTAGACTGCGATAACCTAATAGACAAACAACTCACCCCTCATAGTACCTATAATAGAGCTATCTACTTATAACATTGTCCCACCATTACTTTAGGTATTACAGTTCTTCTAGGTTGACCTTAGGGTATTTCACTTAGATCTTTACACCTAGAATCTTGCTGTATTGTTGTAATGAAAATAAATTAATTCATGCCATAGTGTGCAAGAAAGAGGTTTGGTGGGGGCCCTGTGACCTTCTATACTATTCACATAATACATTGTAGTAGTATGCTTGTGGTTTGTGGTCAGCTTAACACAAACAGACATATCTGCAAAGACAGTCTTAATTGAGAAAATAGTCCACAAAATTGTCCCACAGGCAAACATATAGGCTGTTGTCTTGATGAGTGATTGGGTTGGGATGACCGACATGGGCTCATAGTTCTAGATACTATATGAAAGCAAGTTGGGCAAGTCTTGTAAATCATTCTAGTAATCAGCATTCCTCCATGGCTTCTGCTTCATCTCTTACCTCCAAGTTCCTACCTTGAGTTCCTACTCTGAGTTCCCTTAGTGATGGAGTATGATTGGGATGCATGAGCTCAAATAAACCCTTTCCTCCTCAGTTGATTTTAGTCATGGTGATTTATCACAGCAATACAAGTCCTATTAAAGACAGTTGTTGTTATCAGAAGTGTGACACACCTGACCATGTCTTAGAAGAAGGATAGTGCGGGCTGGAAAATCCACGGAATGCTCATAGCTCAGGTCTGTTCTGTAGAAGCTTGAAAATAAAAATGACTCATGCAGTTTCAGAGGGAAGTCTGAGAGTCCCTTCAGAACTTTATCAGAGCCACTGGTGTTTTGAATTAAGAATTGAGATTCTAGTCAGATCGGGCTAAAGAATTTGCCGTATTTAAGAGACCAATGCCATTGAGAAAAATTTTCTGTGAAATGTTTTCCCAGGGTCAGAGCACAGAAACTGTGTCAGAAGGGGCCAAGGTTGTGACTTGTGCTTACTTTCAAATTTGTTAGTTTGTAAAAGTTCCCCAAGTGGTACTTGTTCTGAAGACATGAAGGGGTCAAGAGAGCAGAGGAGGCTTTTCACTATGAGATGCCAGAAAAGTCCACTGATGAAAGTGTAGCCTCAGATGAAGTAGAAGCCCCAGGATTGAAGGTTATAAAGAGAAGGTGAGGATTAGCACCTTGTGGAGTGTTAGGGTTCCTGTTGAGAGCCCAGAAGAAGCTATTGGTCAAAATGCAACCCAGTTACAAGGAAGACCTTAGCATTTTGAAGATACCAATACCATAGGACAACTACCAAGGACATCATGGGGTGTGGAGTGAAGTCAGCTTGAGCCTACGAAAAGCATTATGTGTGTTGTGGCAAGCCCTTTGGAGCCCAGAAGACCATGAGTTTTAGAAGTGTGACACTGAGCTTTACACGGTTGGACTTTGGTTTTGCCTTGATTCGAACATAACTGTGCCCTTGTTTTTCTCTCTTGTAATGAGAAAGTATATAGCTTACTTTTTGTCTTATAGGAACTCACAGTTCAGAGATTCAGACTTTTAAAGAGACTGTGGAGTTTTAGAGACACTTGGAAGTATTAAGGAAACTTTGAAATTTGAGAGACTTTAGAATTTAAAGAGACTTTCGGATGTTTTAAAGAGACTGTACTTTTAAAGTGTTTGGGTTTTTAAAGACTATGGGGATTCTTAGAATTTGAAACGTTTTATATTGTCATATTGATATTAATTTGAGATCTCAGTAAATCATAAGAAACAAAGGATTATATGGTTTAATAGCAATGTGTCTTCAGATGTCAAGGGGGTCAGTTGTCCTAGTTGGTTTTTGTCAATTTGACACAAACTAGACATTACTAGGAAGAGGAGACCTTAATTGAGAAAATGCCTCCATAAGGCTAGCCTATAGGCAAGTCTGCTGAGTATTGTCTTAATGACTGATGTGAGAGGACACAGCTCACTATGGGCAGTGCTGCATCTGGGCCGATGGTCCTAGATTATGAATGAAAGCTACCCGAGAAAGCTATAGGAAATATGCCTGTAAACCGCATTCCCCATGACTTCTGTTTCCATTCCTGCCTGAGGTTCCTATCTTGAGTTCCTACCCTGATTTCTCTTTATGGTAGGTTATGTTTGGAACATATAAGTAAGTTTCAATAAACCTTTTCCTACCCAAGTTCCATTTGTTCATTAAAGAAAAATCACAAAAATGCAAACCCTAAGACAAGTATGCTCAGATTTTTTTAAAAAATAAGTCAATATCAAACAGAACTAAGGCTTTAAAAAATGTTCTTGGTTACAGCTTTCAAACAATCATGAGAAAAGCCTATTTTCTTGAAGCTGCAGGCTCTTTTACAGATTTCCTGCAGTTGCTAGTTCATGGAAGTATGATTTATTAGCTGTTCACATATGGACCATGCTAAACATAACATGGAAAATGCTTTATACAGATGCTGCTACTAAGGCAACACAGATAGCAGCTGCCTCCTGAATAGTTCCTGATGAAGGATGTACCAGGAATTCATGTGTTTTTGCATTAATCTATGGCAGTCTGAGTAGAGCGAGGGCACCAAACAATTGCATCGCCTAAGCTGCAGAAACAAAGAACCACAAGATTTCTGTCTTTAATGAAGTGGTAGAGCCTAATAAGCTTTCCTCAGGCAGATCATCATTTCTCTATATATACTCTATATTCCCATAATCTCTTAACCTTCTCTATCAGTTACAATGAGGTCTCTTTGTCCAACAGTGCTGGATTACAATTGTTTTTATGTGATAGACATTATCCTGCTCCCAAAATACATAATCATTTTTAATTCTCTCTAGAACCTTTTGAAGTAGTAGTTATAACTATTGTATAGATAAAATGAGGCTTTAGAAACTAATGCCTCCAATCTTGTCTTAGTTACTTTTCTACTGCTGCCACAAAGCAACATGGCCAAGAACTGATCCTAGAGGGTTAGCGTAAATTACATTATGGCAGCAGGCAAGCAAGCATGGCAGTGAAAAAATAGCTAAGAACCTTTATCTTATTCACAAGTACAAGGTATAGAGAGAGAGGAGGGGGGAGGGAGAGGGAGAAAGAGAGAGAGAGGGAGGGAGAGAGCGAACACCCTAACTGGGAATATTGTGACTTTTGAAACCTCAAAGCCTATTCCAGTGACAAAGCTTCTCCAACAAGGCCATACCTCCTAATCCTTCCCAAACAGTGCCAACAACTGGGAACTAAGCACTCAACTACATATGCCAGTGGGGACCATTCTCATGTTCTTGACATCTTTGTCTATCCCAGGATAAAGTGGAGTTGTGTTTTAGAAGGGAAAAGCAACGTCATCTGCAGCAATCTTCCTGCTTAAGATCAGAAAGTGGTCTTGCGTGCACTGAAATCAAGTATACATGTGATTTAGTTGACTGCACATAAGTGATATAAACTATATATATATATATATATATATATATATATATATATATATATATCCTCACCATCTTTCAACCAGATGGGCCTGTATTTGAAACATCTATGTATTTTTGTGGTATTTCAATCTTTACGCAGGAAAGAAAGACTACTTATATCACTGGAAGTAAGTCAAATCAGTTTGTAGAAAGAGGTATTTCTTCTATTTCACGCAAATGAATTTGCAGTTTTGACATGGAGACTGAGTTAGGCTGGGTCTGGGTCTAGTGCAAAACATCCTCATTGACTTTGTGTCTCAGTAGCTTCTTCACACTTGAAAACGGTATACTGAAGACCCGTGGTGTTATTTACTGCTGCCTTTATTTAGATTGCTAACTAAGCTTTACTTACTTAGGTACTTGAATGTTGGCTTCATAGATATAATTATTATAATCTTTTAATAATTGACCTTTATAATTCCATAATGATGTTAATTGTATCATAACAATTTTTCCCTTAGATCAATTTTTTCCTAGTTTAACCACATGTTCTCTTCTGGTTGCCAGTGGCACAGTGTCTTTTAGTTTCCCTTCACTTTTAATGTATGTCCTGAAAGATGAAGTATCTTTGGTCAGCATCTATTTGAATACTTTTTATCACTGCTTTAGTTTGGTTTCAATGTAATTTTAATGTAATTATTTTCTAAGGATTTTACTGTTATCATTTCATTAATTGCTTCTTGGCTATTTGATAATCTTTGTTCATATTTTTCACTCTGCTATCTTCTTTTCTGATCTGAATTTTTTTGTAATAGCATGCTTCATTTTACCTTATCTTTTTCAAATCTACTATAAGAAATTCTTTTTCCATGTTCTCATAAAGCTTACATAAAGCATTTTATAACAGTCAGTACCAGGCTACCAACTAAATTTAAACTTCATATATAAATTCTACATTCTAATCTCCCTAACAAATATTTTGGTATTTGTGTTAATCCTGTTTTAATCACTGTGGGAAAAAGTCTTAGAAGGTCAATTAGGAGGAGAATTTATCCTATGCCTTGTAACTCTTTTTTACTTTCCCTTTTGGTCCTCTAGGTCAGTTTTAATGGCTGTCTTTTAAAATTGTGAATTCTGACTTCCACTTCCTAGAGGCTGCTGTGAATAATTTCGTGGAATTTTCAGCTCAGTTATTGTACTTTTGAGAGCCAGGCTGTATTTGTTTCTTCTCTACCATATATGATTTTTGTTGTTGCAGCATCTGTTTTCTTCCTGTATTAGATTCCCATCTTGCTCAGTTGTGAATGTTCTCTTTCGGGTTTATGTGGGGTTTTATTGTTTTTGTTTTTAGCTGCCTGTCAGATAGTTTATTGACCTTTATTTCTAGGACTGGCAACTGCTGGTTCATTTCTCTCCTTTTCCGTGATGTTACTGATCATTCATGGTCTTTGTATCTTTTCAAATTGTCTTCAAGCATGGAAAGCCCTTCACCAACCAGCCCTTCTAGAGATCCCATGCAGTTTGGTGTCCTAGTTATGTTACTGCTCCTGTGATAGACCATCATAACAAAAAGTAACTCATGGGAGAAAGGGTTGATTTTATCTCACAATAATAGGTTGTAAACCATCGCAGAAGGGAAGTCAAGATGGAAGGAACTTAAAATAGCTGATCATGTCACAACCATTGTCAAATGCAGAGAAATTGAAATGTATGCTTGTCCACTTCATTTGCTTGTAGTCCACTGATCTTCTCCACTCATACATATCTAGGACTCCTAAGGAACAGTGCCACCCACAGTGGGCTGTGTCTTTCTAGATCAATTAAATATCTATAGGATCACACATTATAGACCATCCCTCATTGAGACACTTCTGAGGTGTTTATAGGTTATGCCAAGTTGACATTGCTAACCATCACAGGTTTCTGTATGATCCAAAAGCTAGACTTTTCAAATGAGCTGACTTGGTACCTGAAGTTACAAGGAAAGAACATTTGAACAGGCCTTTGGTCCTCGAGAGTGGGCTTGGTGCTTATTTTTCTGTATGTTTAAGTTTTCCTTATGGCAAGGCCCACTGGGGTATGATGCCTATGATCATATCATTTGATATGACATTGAATATGTCTTAAATCTGTGCTTTGAGAAACTAAGATAGTTTTGAGATTAATCTACTACCTAGATTCATGAATTGCATTTAGTTTCAGTCTGTGGGTTCTAAGGTAGTAATACAATCTTCTGAAATAATCTCTAGCCATTAGACTATTGGAATGGACTTAGAGTCTAATATCATGAGAAAGATATGGGCCCAGGGTCTAAAGGTATCAGCTTAGAGTCTGATGTCATGTATGTTGTAATAATTCCCAGTACCACAGGTATCAGTCTAGCTCTGAGTTCTCTAGGACAGACTGGTACTGATGTTGATATAAAATTGATGCCTATGTCAGTTATCTTTTTGTACACACATAGTTATCACTCTTCATCATATGCTTCACGAGATGGGTTGATGTAGATAATGTAAAGTAGTCCTTTCTATCTTTCTTATTGTTTTCTTTTTTTCTCATGCCTGCTCACTCCATTACTACAAACTCTTACTTGGATGTTCTTCACTATTAGAAGAGTGTTTATATGTGTAACGTTGTGTTCTGGAAACTTCTAGTACCTTAGCAGTAGTAGTTCTCTATTTGTTCATTTGTTTTTAAACAATACAGCTTGAAAACCTGAAAGTATAAGTAAATCCCTTGGTTAATAAAGGTCCTATTAGATCAATTAAAGTGTGATCACTTTATATCACATACCTTTTATTTAGAATGCATAATTAAATTGGAAACCAAATTCAAAAGTACTTCATTTGCAAAACTCTTAAGCACTTCAAAAAGTTTCAAAAATTTAAACTAGTATTTATTCAAATATAATCTATGAAGCCATATGGACATCTATATTTATTTTGATTTTAATAGAACCACAGGTTCTAAAGGCCCAGTTTTATGGTTCAGTTTCTTTCTTAGTAACTTCATAATTGTGCCTTTGGAAAGGTGATTTACCACTGTGTTGTTTCCTTGTCTGTAGAATGGAAGCAATACTGTATCCATAATAGAATAATGCATAGAAAGAGTTAGTACATGTCAGGATTGCACAAGAGCTGTGCCTAAGATATGGTGTGTGCCCCTTGTATGTTGGCTTATGTTACTAGCTTTAACCCAGGTTTGCCAAACCAATAAAGTAATAGTAATGAATCTTTAAGTAACTGGGAAAATGAAGAGTTAAGTAAGGAGATACGGTTGGATCTCTCTCACTCTCAAGTGGTCCTAAACATAAGATCTGGTTTTAAACTCTTTCCAAGAATATTGCCCCCACAAAACAAACACTTCAAAATATCAGGTGAAAACAAACAAACAAACAAAAAAACCCCCCAAAAAAAACAACTAACCACCCAAACCCTATTCCATCCACTATGAAACAATGCACATGTGCTCTGAACATGAGGTGTAATGGAAGGCAGAGGGAAATAAAGTACAAAAGACAGAAATTATTCTGTCTTTTAAAGTAGTAGCTGGGGAGATGGGCCATTAGATAAGCATGCTCATGGTACAAGCACAAGATTTGAGTTAAAGTCCCCAATACCCACATTAAAAAGTGAGATGCGCCCATGTCCACCTGTAACCTTGTCATTGTTAGGGCAGAGACGGGAGCAACACTGGGATATCTTCATGCTAGCCTAGCTTCAGCTTCAGACAGAGCCTCTTCACAAGGGAGTAAGACAGAGAGTGACAGAGCAGGACACCTGACATTCTCCTCTGGCCTCTGTGTGAGCTTGTGCACAGGTAGAGTACCCACACTCTTGTGCAAATACACTACACACACACACTTAAAGAAAATTTGATTGAGTAACTTCAGAAAGCCCAATTTGGCAAGTCTAGAAATCCAAAGAATTGTAAGCTGAAAACATGTGTCAACAAAGTCAATGAACTCTTTGAAACATTGATGTAAATGCTGTAGAGTTGTGGTATACAAAACCAACTAGAATAAAAAGAAAGAAATAGAAACTAAATGTTTCATTACACTCTCATGTGTGTAAGTCTATAGAAGTAGAGAGACACTGCTTAGCTGGTGTGTTTATATCTCTCAAAAAAGGATTCTTTGTAGTTGATAAGTGAATGTATCTTGTTTTACTGTTTCATGAGAAGCTAGAGTTTTCAAATGAAATATATGTTCAAGTTACATTTTAGATGGATTTTAAAAACTAAAATTAGGACCTAGTACAGACCTATCTTTGGATAACGGGATCACTCCTCAGATCTCAGGCCAGCTGTTCCTAGCAGCCCTACAGCTTTGGTTGCAAGAGTCAGGAGATTATGGTGCTCTCCAAAACTACTTCCTCACATTTCCTCTGCATTATCTCCTTTCCATCTATATTGGCTGGTCAACACTGCTGACGAAATTTTAGCACAAAGAATTCCCACTGGCTTAAACTTGACTGTATCCCAAATTAGAAGATTCTGAAATATAACCTTAGGTAACCAGGACATATTTCAAGTGTCCCTGCCACCTTCAGCTATTGCCAAACCTATCCAGAGCAGTGGTTTTACAAGTAGCATTACCTTAAGATAATTTGGAAGGGAAGATATTTAATTCCTTGCTGTGGTTGCGTTTCACTGAAACTGTGTGTGTCAATCAGATCTTTAACTTGCTGGACAATGACGGTGAAACTCAGAGTCACCTGTGAAATGTTGCCACATCCAAAGGGGTTAAATCAGTCATTGACTAAGCTTTTCCTATCAGTCTTTGGAATTAAAATAAGGATTTGAACAGAACCCATGATGTTAATCATTTAGCAAGAACTTAATTCTGCAAGGTCATGTCACCTATTAGATAACTTGTGAAAGAAAAATCGACACATCTCATGACTCAAATGAGAATAAAACATTGGGCTTACTGTCATTGCTTCTTTACCTAACAATGTGGAAATTGGAAGAAGGAGTTTGGTGGTCAGTACATCACCCTACACTCTTTCTCTCTGCTTACTGTCTCTGAAAAAAAAAATGGAAAAGCCATTTAGTTACTTGGAGCCTCCATTTTCTGTAAAGGTAACCTGTGTTAATTGGAAGTATTAAGGGATGTGGGAATGAATCACTAACTTAGGTGAGCTGTGTCGGCAGCTACTGACTGCAGTGACAGTGTGTTCAGCTGTATTTTTTTTTATTTGTTAAAAACTCACACCACTCTTCTACAATCCAGATATCGTCTTACACACAATCATGTGAGTTAAGATCAAATAAGATTTGTTTAAATAGAAAACAAGAGAATTCCTCATGCTTTCTTTCTTTCAAAGGATCTAATGCTTGATTCAGATGTACTAGTTAAAAGATTTTTTGACAGCTAAAATGCAATGGATAGATTTAGAATGAAAAAAAAAGAAGTTAGGATCTCTATGAACAAAGTGGTAGACTTATTTACATTTCAAACTGAAACATGCTGTAATATTCTCTTTAATGTGGATGTGTTACGTTCAAAGCTGAGCTATTAAAGTACAGAGACTTCCAAGTTTAATGACAATATCACTTTGTATTCACGATCATACAGATGTCATCTTTAGGGAATAGAGCTAAAAGGATTGGCAACATAAATTTAAAGCAGGATATTTATTCAGTCTAGACTCATGTTGTCTTTCCTTCAGAGTGTTTGCTCAGGAATCAGACTGGCAAATACATCTCTGTCAACATCTGCTCTCCATTTCCAAATTGACAGTATTCACAAGCAGAAGTTGGGATTAAGTGTTATTCTTAAACCTTGGATCAAGCTATAAACCAATATCCCATTGCTATGAAAAAAAAAAAAGAGTCCCATCTGAAAATATATAAAACATATCCAACAGGATACATAGAAGTTTTTTTTTTAAATTTTCACAAAATTATCAAAATTTTCTATTTATTTTATCAAATGTGAAAGCAATTGGGTATTTTCTTAAAGCTGCACTGTATTAAGCAGGTCCAGGCAAGGGAGTGTCACTGATAAGTGTATGAGATAAGAAATGTGTTATAGAAATATAAAATATACCAGGGAAGCAACAATAGGAGTGAAGAGCAGCTATGAGAGTGGGACCTTCAGAGATGTGATCAGAGAAGGCAAGCACGTAGTTATCCGATGCAACTGCCGAGAAAGCCAGTGGAGGTTGTAAAGGGGGCTGCAGCTTTACAGCAATGGAAGAGCTCGGTGGTGGTCCTGGCCATTAATGGACAACTGGATCTGTAGACAGATGTCTGGTGGAGATGTTAGGGCCAGCTGGAACCTGCAGGAAACCTTTGTACATGTCTACCACAGAATCTGATCTTGGTGCCCCTCAGAGACTACTGACTACTTGGCTGCTGTGCTTGACCCCTGACATCTCACACAGGTTCCTCTCTTGTTTAAAATTGATTAAGCATCTGTGCAGTGCAAGCCACTATGCAGTAGTTGATGGACACTGTTGATACCCATCCCAGATTGTCCAGCTTCTACTGAAAGCTATTTAACCTTATTTTATTCTCACGATAATGTGAATAATTACATTACTAGAATACTATTAAAATATTAGAATATTACATTATTAGAATAAATACATTATGAACCTTCTTTCTTTCTCCTATTCAGATATTTTTCTTATTCATTTTTTTGGGAGATGGGTTTCAAGACAGGGTTTCTCTGTTGTAACTCTGGCTGCCCGAGAACTCATTCTATAGACCAGGCTGGCCTCAAACTCACAGAGATCCATCTACTTCTGCCTCCTGAGTGCTGGAAATAAAGGTACCATCACCTGGCTATTATTTAATATCTTTCATGACTTTCTAGGTTTTCCTCATCATTGATACCAAAATCCCTGCAGTGACCTAAAACATTTTGAAGACTGGTCTTTCTACTTTGTTTTTTAATCTCTAGCTTTCTCCAATATTTCCCTCCTTCAGTTCTGACTCTCTCTCTCTCTCTCTCTCTGTACCTTTCTCTCTCTCTCTCTCTCCCTCTCTCTCTCTCTCTCTCTCTCTCTCTCATACACACACACACGCACACACACACACAAAGAGAGGGGGGTGAAGATGCTGGATACACCTGCCTGTGACCCATGAACTAATTACTACAAAGTGGTTTTCCCCAGATGGCCATATGCTTCAATCCATTATCTCCTGTTTTTCCTTCAAGTCAACTTCTCAGAAAAGCCTCCCATGATCACTTTATTGGGAATTTTTCGTATCACTAGTGATGAGACCTGAAAGGTGAAGGAATCTCTAATGAATTTACACAGCTACATAATTTCTACCTTCACAAGTAAAGATATTGTGACACGGAGCCCTTTTCTTCAGTGCTTTCATGAGTTTGTTCTCCTCAGAACCTTTAGTCAGATTTCTGTGTGATTCTCCCTTGGAATCATACAAGACTGAGCTTAGAGATGTAACGAAAGGAAGTCCAAAACCAAGCATCTCCTTCTCGTTCCCCTTCTGCTCTCCATATGGACACAGATCCTCAAGGTATCCTACTGAGAGGCATTCACGGCACTGCCTCTCCCTCATCCCTCTCTCAAGAGAGGCCACTGCTCTCTTCCCTTCCACTGTTGTTTTCATCTTCCCACTTTGTCTATTTTTTATTAAATTTGTTCTTAGCACAGTGTCATACATGTGCACATTCTTGTCCTCCACCCTCTCTAATCTTCCTACCTCTTCTGTTCACCTTATCTCCTCCACACAAATCTCTCTTGCACTCAGTCTACTCAGAACTACTTTCTTTGTTTTGTGACCAACTGAGACGAACCAGGGCTGTCTGTGTGACCATGGTTTTGGAGCCTGGTGTATACAGCAGTGGTTACAGAGCTGGAGTCAATTGTTCTCCCTTTCTCAGAATCTATCAACAGCTAATAGTTCAGTATTTCAGACCCAGTAAATGTAATGATTTAGTTTCTAAGTATTGAGCTTTATTAGGAACTATAGCTAATGTGAAGCCACCAGAATCCAGGCCTGGACTTATCAATTAATGAAATCTGGTACTGTGAAAAATGTTTTACACATCTAAGTATTGTGTGCTAAACTAAATACTAGTGATAATGGCAGGCACTAACAATAGATGCTACCAATTAAGACCTTTATGAGACATTTGTCAGCTAACATACGTGAAGCATTAAGCCCAATGTGGAGATATATAGCACAGGGAATTCATGTTACTATAATATCATTCTTATGATTGTGAAGACACACATTACTGGATATCCTCTTTCTATGGCTCTTCAGATGATGAGAAACTTAAAATATTATTAATCTTCACTTAAGCCATATAGTCTATAAATTACATAAGAATACAAAAGTCCATATTTATATATAAAGTTTATGCAAATCCTCAAATTTCTCTTAATTGATCAATAATAATAGTAGAACACATGACCTCAAGGGATGGGATCTGATGCTGCCAAAGTGTGTTTTAATGACCATTACATATCAACAGCTGCTCTGAGGTTAGTGGGAATCAAATACTATTAATATAAGAAGTTCACTTTTCAAATCAAGTATTCAGATTATTTGTAGTTTAATAGTTAGTTGAAAGAAATAGAGGCAATCCTATATTCCTCACAAAAGGAAATTGTTTGAAATACCAAAGCCAGTAATAGACAAGTAATTTTACATAAAGTTGAAAACAGAGCTGCTTACTACCATGATCCTGAAAAACTTCATTCAACTAGGAAAACAGAGGAGCATGGATTGAAACCCTTTTACAGCACTGTAATTCATTTGAGACACTGCCATTAAGGGTATGTCTCTGGTTTAGTAATTTCACTTCAAAAGAGTTATAACTTCTAACTTATGTTTACAGTTTAATGGTTTCATTTATTTCTTGATATTTCTTATACAACTACTCTACTCTTAAAACTGTCATGGTTATACATATTTTTATAGTTATAAGAAAGTAGGGAAAAACTCCAAAGCCCTAGCCAGGATGTGGTGGCGCACACCTTTAATCCCAGTGCCTTGGGAGGCAGAGGCAGATGGATCTCTGTGAGTTAGAGGCCAGTCTGATCTACAGAGTGAGTTCCAGGACAGCCAGTGTTACAACAGAGAAACCCTGTCTTGAACACGCCCCCAATATTGATAATAATAATAAATGCAAAACTCCAAATCCCTGTATGAGAGAGCTTATTTTTCAAACATTCCAGCACAGCTACAAAGTAGAATAAGATGCAGCTCTTAAAAATGACACAGCTACTTAAGATATATCTGAACACATCATTAAAATGTATTATCATAGAAATGAAGTGTAGAAAGTTTTAGACAATAAACTACAAATTTTAAATGATGGTAATTTGTCCATGTATGTATTCATTAGCCATTATTACAGGTACATATGGGAGTTACTTTCTTAGAGCTAGGAAGGACTAAAATTTGAGTTTCCTTATCAAATCGACTCACAATTGAATTATTCAGTTTTGTGTTTTGCAGCTACTCTGACATATCCGTGCCCCTAGAACTCAATGTATGTGCTGATGATGCATTTAGGCTTTAGGTACAGTTGCAGAAGAGTGAAGGAGAAACCAACCATATATGCACCATGAAGAAATGGAGGCAGTTGAAAAGGGAAAAGGATGTGGATTTAAAAATATGTCTGAGCATATGTGAGAGGGATTACTTAAAGCAAGGGTAATTAAGGTGTAAACGAGAAGTGATGCAGTGTGACAGAGCTGAGCAAAGCTTCTCTGAGGAAGATGGAGCGACCTAAGGGAGTACAGTTGACTCATACAGTTTGCTGCCAGAGAGGGTAGTGTCAACCCAAGACAGCTTGGATGGTATTAAAAGCGGATAGGTAAAGAGAAGGTAAAAATGAGAAGCAGCCACATGAGCTTCTAAGATGGCTCAGTGGTGAAGCTGTTGGCTTTGCAAGTAAGAGGACCTGAGTTGGAATTCCCAGAAGTCATTTAAAGCCAGGTGAAGTAGCCCAGGTCTATAATCCCATGCTCCAGTGGTGAGATGGAAGGAAAGGACAGCAGAATCCTCTGCAGGTTTAGGCCAGCCAGCCTGGTATAAACTTCACAGTGGTAAATGATAAAGAAACCCTGCACCCAAAATGGTGCACACCATGGCATTTGCTAACCCCCACACACAAAAACTCAAAATCATAATAAAGAAGTGGCAACAAATGTGTGAGATAAGCACAGAAGTTACCATGGCAACATGTACAGAGGTTTGAATGACAAGCCACAGTTTTAGGAAAAGTCATATGTCCCTGTATGTATCTGCAGATTCTTAGTATCAGTTTTTTACATTGATTGCGTTTCTCAAACACAAAGATAACAGAAATATTTTGTATCTATGTATAAAACTTGAGGCTTTCTTAAATGATATTTCTATAAAGATTAACAATATTATTGTGAATTTTTCTCCACAAACAGGAAAAAAAAAACCTACAGAAACAAATCAACTCACTACTAAATTGAAATGGGTGTTAAGTGCTGAATGCAACATTTCACTCAAGTGGTGTTGGAAGCTGAGCCTGCAGATGGTATCATTCTCTCCACTAATATGGAAAGACTCCTTGGTCAGACAGTAAATATAGACCTTGTGGGTGAAAACCTCCAGACACCATGTCTCAGGCATGATCTCAAAATGTCTGTATAATGTAGATAAAGGTGGGCCTTAAATCTAAAGCACCAATTCTACAAGAAGGCAAGAGGGAATCACATCTGCTTCTTCCCTACAAGCCCTTTTGTATGATTTAACAATACTAATATATTTTACTACACTAAAAAATAGATATTTTAATATATCCTGAGTCATGAAGAACCCCCTGATATTTATTCAGTATATCCTGGTTGTCTGTGCTACTGTGGTCTGTACCCAACAACCATAAAACCATGAAAAGTTCACAGAATCCCAGCCTGCACTGTGAGGGAAGAAGAAAACGTAAAGGATCTGTCTTGAGGCATGACTACAGAAGCTGTGGGGATTGTTTTGTTTTGTGGGACAATATCTAGCTTTCTAACCCTTTCCAGAGCCACATGTGGGGACTCTCACATTGCCTGTTACAGTTCAAGTTCTGGACCATGAGCATTGAACATAATGGAAATCCTTGACATGGGAGAATTTGCAAATTTATCTTCTTTAGGTAAATTAGCATGATTACAATATAATTATAATAAAATGATAGAGACCCTTGGCCCTTGGCAGACCCATTCAGGGGAATGTAAGTCCCTACAAATGTGAAATTCCTTTCTGTGGTGTTTAGTTTTTTTTTTTTTTTTTTTTACTCTTTTTTTTTAATTTCAAAAACTTTTGTTTTATATACAAGAACAACATATTTTTATATTTGAAAAATAAACTAAATGGAATTTTTTGGGGAAAACTAACACTAAAACCTTTAGAAAAGCCTAGTACTGTAGAACCTTCCTAAAATGCATACCTATGTGAAATGAATCTAAATGGAATCACCATATAGTGAGAGAGGTGATGCCTCAACTAGACATCATATACCCAATAAAACTCTAGTTCCAGGAATGTGTCACACCTTCTTGAGTCTATTACATTGGTCAATCGATGGCTTGAGTGCAAGAACAGGAAAAGAAAAAGGGACATTGTGACTTGTGGTACATAGCTTGCTGTGTTCTTTCACATTTTATATAATTGATCAGTACAGTCTTCATATTGGCAATATTTTTACTGTACTCATTTTAGGTAGGAAGAAGTATATAATCGAAGATGTTCAATATATTGACCAAGGTCAAACAGCAAGTAGGCTGTTTATAGACATGATATAGACAGGTATAGACAGGAACCCTGTTCTCTTGAATCATAAACTTCTCAGTGACTACCAGACAAGTGATCACAGGAACATGTTTTGAGGACAGGATGAAAATAGACAAAAAACAATGCTTAATACATATATTTTCTTTTAAGGAAATTTTACCCTAAAGGAAAAGTTGCAAAGTATAGATAATAAACTATTTGCTTCAGAATTTGTTTGTGTTGTACTCAAGCGCAGAAGAGACTGAAGACCAGTGAAAAATCTTTTTCCCTGACCATCAGCTTAAGTGAGCAGAATGCAGCCAGCTAGACAAGTCCAGCTTAGGTCCTTGGTTCTCATTTGAGATTATGGGAACTCAGCCATGTTCATCCACTAACCTATCATCAGGGCTGATTTTATCTGTACTTGAAATAGCAGCATCAGAAACTGGAAGGATTTACCAAACCCAGAATATTTCCTATCCGTCCCTTTCCAGGAAGAAAGTTTATTTACCTTGGTCTGATGGGAAAAGCAGAGTGGTTGCAACTGTTAGAGAAACGATGGTGGAATATGTGAGCCTATGAAATGGGCCATGTGAACACAAGGTGGGTATGGTTCTGCAGTAAGGAAGGATTTATGAGAAAACGTTCCGAAGGAAAGGTGAAGTAGGGTTTCTGAACATTTTCTTGTGGTACTGGAATTTTTTGGACTGTGGGCAGCTCTGGGGCAGGTCAGAGGCTGCAGCAGAGAGTCTAGGGGCAGGAGTACAGAAACAGAAGGTCAGGATGCTGTTGGCACGAGCTGGAGATTTTTAGTTTAGAAACATAGACTCCTTCAAAGGTGGCACAGTAGAAAGAATACAGACTTCAGACCCTAATGACACAAGTGTGAGTCTCAGTTGGCCCCAGTTTTACACTCATGGCCCTGGGAAGGTATCAGTTCCCAGCCTGGCTCCATATATATACATATATATAAATGTATTATCTGTCAAAATCTTCCTATGGATAGAAATAGGAAGCCACATATTTAACAGTGTGCTTGGACCTCGTTAAGTGACTCCAGCAGCCATGTTCTAACATTATCATTTGCCATAAAATTGTTATATGGCAAATGCTCTGAAACCAAGGCTGGCATTCTAAGGCTATGTAACAAGCATATTTCGTTGTCACTGGAGTCTAACATGAACCTTTAGCTCATCTTCGCTCCCCTTTTCACTCAGTCAGCTTCTTATACTTCCTTAATAGACAGCCAATTTATCTTGTTCATGCCCAAGTAGAAAATTTTTTTTAGCATAACACAAATTTCCTTGGCAATGAAGAATAAATCAAAATCATTGACTAATGTTACAGAAATATTTACTGCAATTGCTATAATTTTAGTGGAATTATATAATATAACCAGGGCACTCTTGACAAATTTGGATTTTAATTTTAGTTATTTTTATCTTAGTAAATGCTTTATTCCTATCGTTTTTCTTTCTAGACCTATCAGAAGGCACAAATAGGCTGACTCAACTACATCCTTAGTAACTTTCTTCATACAGTATTTTCTCTTTGGTATTCTAATCCCCACTGATAAATGTATATGAAAATATTACCCACAAGTCAAATATCAAAATAAAATGTAATTAAAACAAGACATTTTAACATACTTCAATGAAGAAATTTTCATGCACCAAAAATGGTCAGCTTAAACACTAAATAAATAAACTTAATAAATAATAAATTATATACATATGTAAAGTACTCAATTAAGTACTCAGCTTAAACACTTGTGAGTTTTACAGATGTGCACACACACACATACTCAAGCACACATACATGCTAATATATACACATGCATAAACAAAGATGCGCAACACACATATACCACAGACACACAGGCGCACACACACACACAATACACATTAACCCATGTAACCAGTCTTTGTTGTTAAACCTTCATTAAGTTAAAACTTGACGTTTTCTTCCTTCCTTATCCAGCTTGAGATAACCAATTGAGAAGTAGTTACAGGATCAAATAGCCAGCTCAATTACACCGCTGGCTACAGTCTTAGTGGGTGGGGCTATGACGTGAGTAAATGGGCATTATACATAGTTTCTAACAATAATGAGCCTAAAAATTTTGACTTCAGAGAGGCTCAAAACTCAAGAGTGTTAGTTCCAGTAAAGCCTTCCACATGAACGCGTGGCAAGTACAGAAATGGCCTCTTACAATGAAGCATGTCTAAGTGAGGCAGGCTGAATGCCCCTAGGTTATTCCGAGGCAAATCAGTTAGTGTTTATCCTTGATTTTCTATTTGGATGAGGCTCCCCTGAAGCGCTTCCTTTAGCACCTTTACCCTTACACACACACCCTTATTTTCCGGCACTTTCAGTTATCCTGAATTCTGATGTTTGACCATATTGCCATCACTGCTGTTTTCTTCAGTTTTCTAATCTTTGCTTCCTTGTGCAGTCATGCCTCAACTACGTCATAGATTCTATCCTCAGACACGCAGGGGTATCACTTCACAAGCACGGTGTCACCTTAAATGTATATTTCTGTCTTTAGTATATTTTGACTTTTCATTTTAAACAATTGGAAGTATTTTAAGCTTATAGTTAAGCTTAAGCTTATTGAATTATTTACTAAGTTAAAATGCTTCTCACTGTACATATTTAGTAATTTATTAATGTAACATATCTCAAAATATACCCTCTTAATAGCCAATGTTAGATTTTTAAATACATCAATAACAAGTTTTAGAAATAAGTTAAAATTTGCTTGTATATATTTTATTAAATATTGAAATACCAAGCAGTATCAATTCCAGTTTTATTGCAACTCTTTCACACAAAAGAAAAAACAAGACATCTCAGTTCTTGCTTCCCCATTGCATGCTCTTGTAAATATAAGCAGAGTCACAAATAATAACCCTCGCTAAAATCTCTATTAATGGACCAGAAGATTTTCAGTAATGCATTTTACTTTGCTTAGTATGTGTTGTCCTTTGGAAAATGAGGATGATGCAAACCTCACAAAGCTGACAGGAGAAGAAACGGTGCAATTAAGGTACTTAGTGTATGGTCTAAAAAGTTCCTGTGTCCTCAGCTTCAGAGCCAGTTGAAGGCCAATTGTGGGAAGCACTCTGCTGACGGTCTTGTTAAATGGACAGTGGAGTGATCCTATGGGTCTAACAGACCACTCACAGGAGTTTCTCTTGTGATTTGCATGTTGGGGTTTTGGATGATAAAGTTTTCCTTTCCAAAGTTTGTGTAGTTTCAATGCCTAACTTGATGTCCCCTCTTCTCTCTGCCACTTAGCAACTCCTCCTTTTTTAACTTCCTCTTTCTTTTCACCCCTCATCCCTCTCCCTTTTTTTTTTTTTTTTATTCTCTACTCTTTCCTTTTCTGTTTCCACCAGCATTTTGTGGCTTGGACTTCATCCAGAATGCATTCTTCTAATCAATATACTTTTTTAGCTCAATACTCAAGGATAACAGGCTTGGTCTTGCACTATTTTAATTACACTTCTCAGAGAGAAACTGACTTGGCCAAAATTGTCTGTTTTAGCCAATGGATTGATTTCCAGCGGTGCAAATGAGCACATGGCTTATGTGCATGTGACACTTGCTTTAAGTCTCCCCCTCCAGGGGTCATAGTACAGCAGGCTCACTGGGAGAAGATAATAAACTCCTAGCCTCTTGCATAAATTGTGAGTGCAATGAGTACTTGTGAAATAATAACTGAATAAATAAGATGATGCAAAGTTCTGTGCTTGTTCTAGTAATTTAAGTCTTACTTACAGCTTTATTATCTTGTTAATAACGGTACCAACATAGGTCGAGTATTTATCAGGAGCCAAACGTTGTCCAGTGTACATTCCATGAGCCAAGTGGCATACTTGGCTGTAACTGTACTGTAACTCTGTTATACACACTCACCGTGCATTATATGTCAGACAAAAGAAAACAAGAATGCACTAACACACTACTACTGATATCTGATATTATGAAAATAAGATTTGGAGATACAAAGTAGCTACTTCAGAGAGAACAAGGAGATCAAAAGTTCCCTGGTACACAGGCTAATAGTGACCTATGGAGTTTACCTATTCTATCTCAATTTCCCTATTCTTTTTAGTTATAGATTTCACTCTTACTTTGATAACTTATTTGATCCGTATCAGATTAAGTCCCATAGCTAGTGTGTATTCTCTCATACAACTTATCTCTCCCACAGTTTTTCCAAATTCCTCCCACCCCTTCCAGCTCTGTTTCCACCTCCCCTTTCCCTCAGATCCACTCCCTTCCATTTCCCTTCAGAAAAGAACAGGCCTCCAAGAGATATCAGACAAACATGACACAGCAAGATAAAATAAGACAAGGCACAAACCCTCATGTTTAATTTGGACAAGGCAATCCAGTAGGAATAAAAGGGTCCCAAGAGCAGGCAAAAAGGCCAGAGACACCCCCAATTACCATTGATAGGAGTCCAACAAAAACACCAAGCTAACAGCCCTGAATATGAATATATATATATATATATACATAACCTGGTAAAGACCCATATAGGCTTTGTGCCTGCTACTTCTGCCTCTGTAAGCCCATTTGAGTCCTGCTTATTTGATTCAATGAATTTGTTCTCCTGCACTCCTCCATCCCCTCTGGTCCCTATAATCTTTCCCCTTCCTTTTCTCTGGGGTTCCCTAAGCTCTGAGGGGAGGGACCAACTGGAGACCTCCAATTTCGACTCATGCTCCACATAATATCAGGCTGTCTCTGCACCTGTTCCTGGGAGTGCAAACTTGTACAGCCACTATAGAAATCAATATGGTGATTCCTCAGAAAATTGGGAATCATCTCTCTCTCAAGACTCAGCTATACCACTCTTCTACATAGACCCAAAAGATGCTCTATCCTGCCACTAGTAGACTTGCTCAACTATATTCATAGGGCTTTATTCATAATAGCCGGAAACTGGAGACAACCTAGATGCCCATCAACAGAAGAATGAATAAAGAATATGTGGTGCATATACACAATGGAGTATTACTCAGCTGTCTTTAAAAAAGTGACATCATGAAATTTGCAGGCCAATGGATGGGATTAGAAAAAAAAATCATCCTGAGTGAAGCAACCTAGACTCGGAAAGACAAATATTATATATATTCACATATGAGCGAATATTAGTGGTTAAGTAAAGGATACTCATACTACAATTCACAGATCCAGAGAGCCCGGGTAACAAGGGAGGGCTCTAGGGGAAATGTGTGGATCTCCTTAAGAAGGGAAAATAGATTGTGCAGGTGGACTAGGGGCGGTTGGGGACAGGAGCAGGAGGGATCAGGTGGGAGCAGAGGGATGGAGAGAGAGACTATGGTGAGGGACGGCTTGACTTGGGTGACATTTGTGAGGGCAAATGGTAACAAATAGTACAATGGAAACATTATAGAATTTATGAGGGTGACCCTAGTGAGGACTCCTAGTAATGGAGGATACAGGACCTGAATTGGCCATCCTGTGTAATCAGGCAAGAGTCCCAGTGGTGAGTCTGCGACACTAGCCCACCCACAAAACATGTGACCTATAATCTTTCCTCCCTGCAGGATGTGTTGGGACAATGGTGGCGCAAAACTTGTGGGAGTGATCAACCAGCATGTGAAATATTTTTATTCAATTTGTATTACATTGTACAGCCCAAAGCCAGGTATTACCAAAATCTCCTTAAAAGATATGTGAGTAGGAAGAATAGCAAGGGAGATGATAAAAGAAAAGTTCTGTGCAAGAAAATAAAATGGACTGTCATGCTTTGTTTTGTTTTTCTCAACTGACATAGCTACCTACGTACTCACTGAAGAATTCCTATAGACTGAGGTTTGACTTTTTCTTTTCCCAATCCTCTTAGTCACTCTAAATGAATTTCTATATTTCCTGCAAATCAAATATAAAACAAATTATGTATATAAGAATGTCACCTTTGTCTGGTAAGTATAGCTCTCACCCTTCATCAAAGAAGCTTCTTTCTGAAACAGAGGATTACATAAAGGCACAACTACTCAAAGCGCAGGGAATACCTGACCATGCATTGTCCATCTCCAATTGATATGTCCACAAGGCAATCCCTATACCTGAGGGTCAAGAAATTTCGTGAAAGAGAAGGAAGAAAGCTTATAGCCAGAGGACTAAGATCCTGCTGCTAGGTAATATCTTCCAACATGACTGGAAATCTGAAGCCACAAATACTCAGCAAGATGTCTGCCTCAACGAGTCCTAAAAAATGACGACAAATGACATGCTAATTTGTATGAAGGAATCTCACGAGGCACCATCCTTGGAAAGGAGCTATAGGCATGGTTGAGAGAAAAAGAGAGAGAGGGAGAGAGAGAGACAGACAGACAGACAGACAGACAGACAGAGGGGGGGTATGAACATGAGAATGAATCAGTCTTCTCCAGCGACCAGTCCTCTGATAGATTATTCAATTCCAAGTGGTCAGCCCTAAGCACGTATAAATATGAAAAATACTAAATCAACCCATCAAATTGTGTGAATGATTATAAAATATGATATAAAATAACTAAAAATAAGGGCGATGAATATGAGGAGTATTGGGGTATATGGGAGGATTTGGAAGAAGGAGAGGGAGAGGGCAAGTAATATAAACACATACATCACCTTATTTCATGAAGTCCAGAAAGGTATGTTTTATTTCTTACACAATTTAGCAACTATTCAGGAATAAGACACAAGCGTCAGTCAGTTATGTCAATCACATTATATGATCTGTAAAGGTCAATTAAAAGAGAACACTTTGTATGACGAGCCAGTCTGCCTCTGTGTGGCCCCTTATGTGGACACACCATTGGTGTTTAGTCTGTATATCAGTTCCATTCTATGGGCCCAAACAGATTCCACCTCCCAGAACACTGAATGGTCCCTATCCAATCTGTCCACCTTTTCTTTAGGCATTCTGACTGACAGTTCTCCAAGTAGAGTTTTCAATATAAGCTATGCAGGGGAAGACATTTTCCCCTAAAATCTCCTAGCCAACAAATTAGTGGGGGGTCTCTTATAATGGGTTCTTGCCAATACTTGTTAGTCATTAGTTAATATACTTTGCCCATTTCCCAACAATTTCAGTTCATATTACCTAGGTACAAAATCTTCAATGTCATTATGATATCTTCTTCTTAAAAACATCATATTTAAAGTTATATTTGGTTGTGATTATAATATTCATAGAACTTTTGAGTGTTAAAACTGTATCTAGTCTACAATTCCTTTTATGTATATGTGTGTGTGTTTATGAAACAGTACCTACAGCATTTTTAAAGGTTTATTTATGAATTTTCCCTTTATGTATAAGGAACTATAAGTGTCTGGAACATAAAATATCTTTATTCTGTGTACATTTCAAAGAACTACTAATGAATTATGAAATCATAATCAGACATATGCATGATTTAATTGTTTTAATTATGTGTTTGTGTGTCTGTCTGGGATGGCATATGCATAAAATTTCATAACTTCATAAATTCTCAGCATATGAGAATTGGGAAGTCCTGATTTTAGATCTACTTTTATTTTTATTTTTTAATTTTTATTAGTGAGTCCTTTTATAAATTCTCTTCCTTCATCTGTTATTTAAACACAAACTGTATCAGTTGACTTATAAATTATTGTTAATTTAGGGAAATATAGCTTCAGCTTACTATAGAATGTTTCTGATATAGCATGAATATTAATTACAATTATATGTGTGTGCAATCTCCTGAGAGTAATGAATGAGCTGAAGTGATCCAAGTGAGGTGAAATTTCATACGAGTTGGTTACTTGAGAAAATACAGGTGCAAAGCTTCAGGGAGAGAGATTGATCCAGCTATAAGAAGGTACTAAGGGTTTACTTTTCATGGAAAACTTTTGCCTGTCTTCTCTGAGCTGACTGTCTCTTCTTTCCTGTTTGTAACAACTTCAAACTGAGATGATACCTTACTCACTTTGGCTCCTACTAAATGAATATTAATGCAATGGATTTGATGATATGGGAGAGGGAATAATCAAAATGCTAAAGGTGTAAAAATTGAAGTTATAATTAGTTTAATTACTGTCTTAATTGGTCTCTACTATAGATTCTGTATGATCAAAATAGAGCTTTCAAGGTGTTGTGTTTAAAATAGATAGATGTTTTTTCACTCATTCCAGAGCCCGGAACTGTGGTGTTCACTTGACTTTAGCAACTCTTTTTAGTCAATGGGAAGCAGATGGAAGGTGTAAAAAGATATAAAAATGATCCAAGATGTAGAAGAATACAATATTGCATAAATTTGAAAAAAGAGGATAAAAGCCATGAAATTATTACATTTTATGAAGCTAAACAATGATAGTATTGATTTCACTAGACAAGTTTAAAATATAGGATTACAGTTAGACAAAAAATTGATAAGCAATAAATTGACAGGCAATAAATATGCAATTGGAGAGGAAGTATTGAAAAAGAGAAACCTCTATTTTTCAAAAAATAGAATATGTATGTTCAAGGTCAAAGGGCTTTCTGCCTGTTTTTTGAACCCTAAAGTTTTCATCCCTATTTCTTTAATTTAAAAAAATTAGATAATATTAATATTTAACTTAAAGGCTTATTGTCATAGGAATGAACTGTAATAATATATTTGGTCTTTGAGAGAATATTAATCCAATAGTTTGACTATAACATTATAAACTTAGACCTTTCTTTCTTACTACTTTTCCTCACTATAGAGTCTTATCTATTGCACTCATGACTCCTGCGAATGCCAGACAGAAATGTCATTGTCAACATCAGATGCCTTTTAAAAGAATAAGAAAAATTATGTCCCTTTTGTAATAAGTAGTGATTAATTCCTATATATATCCTAGCAAGAATTCTATTTATGAAGCTGATACTATTACAGCAATAATTTGGTACTTATGATGTATTAAAATGGAGATACTATGAAGTAACAGGATTCTGACTAGGCTATAGGCTAAAAATATAAAGCCCAAGTTTACTATCATTTATTTCATCAATGTGTAAGAAATTATGAATATTCATGGACATATAAATTCAATGCAAAACACCATCAGCATTAAGGTTTGTACTTAATACTTAAGGTTCATACTTATACTTAAGGTTTATACAGTTGCATTAATGAATATTAGATTGAATAAATAATTATTAAAAATTAGCAAAGATAGACAAATACACAAAAATTAAGAATGTCCCTGGGATAAAGGTTACCTCCAGAGGAATATCAAATGTAGTGTACCTTGGTGATAAAAAAAAAAAGAGTAAATCTTCAAGAAGGAGGTTCCACATGACCTCTAGTAATAAAGCTGCATATATAAGATACCATGATTAGCTTCAGTTGTCAACTTGACACACCTGGGAATAGAGAACTTCAGTCGATGAATTGCTTCCTATGGACTGGCCTGTGGGCATGTCTGTGAGGCATTTTATTGATCTCTAATTGATATATGAGGGTCCATCCACTGTGGATGGTACCATCCCTAGGCAGGGGCCTTAGCTGTATAAGAAAGGTAGCTAAATGAGAGCCTAGAAGCAAGTAAGCAAACAGCATTCCTCCATACTTTCTACTTCAATCTCCAACCTTGGGTTCCTGCCTTGAGTTCTTCCAATGTAGAACTATAACCCAAAAGCTAAAGTAAAGCCTTTTTTCCTCCAAGTTGATTTTGTCAATGTATTATAGAAACAGAGAAGCAAACTAGAACAAAAGCCAAATGCTAAGCATAGACATGTAGAAAGTCAAGTTACAAATACAAGGAAAATGTTTGAGGCCCAACCCCTAGCTGAGAAGCTATTGATAGTTGATGGCTACCAGGGGAGAGAGTGTTTCTCAGAGAATTTCTCTTGATAGGTTTCCCATGCTCCAGTGAATGACTCTATACCCTGCACATATGGTCAAAACTAATTGGGCTCAGTGAGTTATTAAAAACATTAAAAAAGAGATACTAAGTTGTGAAGTAAGATAATAGGAGGGAGTTAAGGAGGAGTTAGAGGGTAAAATAGAGGGTAGTTATTATCAAAATACATTGTATATTATGTGTATGAACTTACCAAGGTATAAATTTAAAAATACTATGTATATATTTTAAGGTAAGGGAAATTGCCATAGCATGTTGGCTAGATCTTGAACATGAAATGTCTTGTGGGTCACGGGAGAAGCATTAGCTGTACAATAGGAAGGCAGAAACCATTAGATAGTTAAGGAGGTTTGTATCCTGCATTGGCAAAAGAACCTACTCTTAATGATGGAGAAATAAATCAGGATTCCTGGGTTGTCTACCAAGAACCCATGGTAACTTCTGCAAAAATTGAGTGCAAATGAGAAGAATGAGAATGAAACTTCGAGTGTGTGCATAGTTAAGTTATAAGAGAATGAAAGCAAAGACCCTTTGTAAGGGAAGCATCCTGAGACTGGGAGTTCTAGAATGGAAAGAAATGTAATATCTTTAGAAGTCCAACAGCAAAAAAGCCCGTTTCAGAGATGTGGTGAAGTTTTTAGTTTGGATCTAGCACATCAAAATTAACCAATGTGACTTCAGGTATGAATATTTGTAGCATTCGTGGTCTGATACTTAGAAAATTGATAATGCTGAAAAATGAGAGGTCAGAATCAGAGGAATTCATGAAATGAAAAGTGAAACAAATTTTCTCATTTATTAGCATAGCAGAATCATGTAATATTTGTAATTTCCATATGCATTTAAATATCTTGCCTTAATTTATTCCCCAAAGTGTTGATATCATTGTCGTCCACAGATTCATTTTTAAGTTTACACATTTGTCCCAAATCGTGGTGGCAAAACCTGGACAAGTGGGTGCACTTGTTATTGTCATTCTTGTCTTTAGTAAATTATATTAATTAAAATTGATTTGAAAGTATTTGGTTATAATATATCAATTTTAAATAAGTGAATATATATATGAATTTGATCCAATATGAATTTTCAGAAATGTTTATTTTTATTTAATGACATAAACATTTCTGCTGTTTGTCTAAATTTCTTTATATTTTGAACCAATAAAAATTTGTTGACTCAGGTTTTATTTGATTAAAAAAAGATAAAGTAAATTGATTGATATGAGAAATCTTAAGTAAATATGTGATTAAATGACCATGACTGGGTCTTAAGATCCTGTGAATATCTGCTGATACCCAATTAAACCAACCAAATGTTACCTAGATTTTAACCTCAATGAGAGATTTTTAAAGTCCCTAGTTGGATAAATGATGAATATATTTCCATTTAAAAAAGTGTTATTTTGCTTTGATATTGCACTTTCTCAAAAACCCCAGCGGGTCAGAAACATGATAATACACCTATGTTCAATATTAATTTGTTTAGGAGGACAGCTGTGCCTTCTACTGTGTGTATTTGCATCATAAGTTTGTATATTATGCAATTTGACTACTCCTCCTGCAGATGCTGTTTTTACTGTTTTGCTTCAATTATTTTAACCCCTTGCTTTTCTATTTTATTCCATGTTACTTAGGTCTACATATACTACAGATATACAAATGCATATAGATGGCATACATATGTATGCCATATGTGCTTTATGTACCTATGAATGTATATACAAAACACATAAAATACCAGCTGCTAGAGAGTCTTCCCTACAAACAGACTTTCTCTGCTATTTTCCTTGGAGATGACCTTCAGTGAGGTCTACTAAAGACTCTAATAAGCTGGTCTCAATAGCAGTATGTGGGCAACAGGAGTGTTAATTCAGTGAAGATTATTAGTTTATGCATATTCATTAAATTTGTTTTTATGCAGCCATTCAACTTAGTAAGTAGTTGCAGCCAGAAAAAGCTCTAATTAGAGAAATTAATTAGTGCTTGGAAAGGTATGGAGGGATTTGTGTGCAATTGGAAGGGATATTTTTCTCCTGGTGAACAAAACACCTGCTGGGGAGGGCTAGCAATAGTGTTTGCATATTTCTGAGGCTGTAATAACATGGAGCGTTTTAAGCCAAAACAGCACAAAAAATGTGGAGGTACACTGTTTAAAGTTAATATGTCTCTGTCAGACTAAAGCACACCTTAGTCTTACCTTGTTGGAATTTATCTTTTATAGCTCTTTACCAAGATTAAAAGGCCACATTGACCCCCACCCACCCTTAAGGCTAAACCAGGTAAAATACAATACTCTGAATGGGGAAAGTATTTTCTATGTTGGACTTGTGTTTCTTTTCCCCTCAGTTCCCTCCATGGTCTCCCTGCCACCAGAAGCCAAAAAGAAGCAGCTGTTCTGAATATGTACAAACAAAGGAAGCTGTTTCTATGGCAACCATAGAACCCTGTGGAAAATCTCCCTCTTAACACTAGCCAACCTCTTGTCTTCAAGCCTCCTCTTACTTTTGCACACCAGCAGACTGTCCTTACACAGAAAGGGCACTTAGAGATTTGACTGCACATAGGGCAGTGACCATTCCTCACACTTTACAAGAACTGAAAGTCTTGCTCTTAGCAAGATATTCTCAGAAGACTTCAGAATTGGACATTTATAGAGTGCTGTTTGATTGATGCACTAACTTTCTTTTATTCTATTACTTTCCCAGATGAGATAATGATGTTCCTTTCATTTCATGTTCCTCTAGATTTCCTATTTGTTTTTCTATGTAGCCCAAAGTAGGCCTAAAAGTCAATGTGAGATGGTGATTTATGAGTTGCAGCTTGCAGGTGGAAGATGGGATAGTCTTGGTCTCACTGACTGACAATATGGAGCTAAACATTCCATGATGACCATTTTGTGTGTGTTTGTGTGTATGTGTGTGTTGTCTTTGTTTTTGTTTTTCTATATAGGATAGAAGGAAAAGTCACTGTTTATCAAATCAATACCTGTGTCAAGACACTTGTCACAAACAACTTTTAAAATTTCAGTCATTCCATTTCTTTCTTAATTTTCTTACAAAATTGTGTTTAAAATGTGTGTGTGTGTGTGTGTGTGTGTGTGTGTGTGTGAGAGAGAGAGAGAGAGAGAGAGAGAGGGAGTTTCTGTTAATGCACATGCATGTGTGGGTGTGGGCTTGCTTGTGCTCCACAGCACACCTGTGGAGGTCAGAGGAAAATTTGTGGAGTGGGTTCTTTCCTTTACCATATGGGTTTCAAAGATGAAACTCAGCTTGTGAGGTCATAAGGCTTAGCAGGCAAGTGCCTTTACCCGCTGGGCTGTCTTTCTGGACTATGTGTTCCTATATAGTTGTGTTGACATTAATCTAAGGGTGAGGTCTTTAAATGTCTTTTGGGTAGTTAGCCTTCCATATTCAAATTATTCATACACACAAAATTAGTCTTTATATCATAGTTTAGTGAATTAACATTTTAAGTCAATAATTTAAAACCTGGAAAATATTTTTATGTGCATCATATCCAATATATACCCACAGAAAATGTTGGTTAGGCATTTTCTTTCAAATACATGTATTCCACATGTCATTGAAATATTTTTTTGTATATGAAATGCTGCAGGATGCCATTTTATCTTTAGAGGAGGAAGGTTCATTTGAGTGATGATTTCAGAGGTTTTATAGACTGATTCTACTGTTTCTAATCCAACTAGAGTGAGGATGAACATCATCCTCACTCTGAGTATGTGATTTTTCCTTATAGCAACGAGGAAACAGAAAGAGTGATTATAACCAGGGATCAGTTGCACACACTCCTGCCAAGGACATGCCGCAGTGACCTGTATCCTCCAGCCACGTACTTTCTCTGGAAGTTTCCAGTACCTCTGAATAAAGCCATACAAATGTAAGACCTCCAGTGGTCAAATCTACTGAATTGATCAGAAAGATAATTCTTTCAACAATTAGAAGTACCCGGTGGTAGACCAACTTTTAATACTTGAGCCCTTGTGGTTGTATTTTGTATCAAAACTATAACAATGTGTATGTGCAGCTGCTGATGTAGTTCAGTGCTAGCATAAGCAGGATCTTGGGTTTGAGTCCCAGCACTAGGGATGTAGCTTGTACTTGTGTAAAGTGTGGGTAATATTTATTTAAGCTGGAAGGATACTTTCTCTACCAAGAAATGCAGAAAAATTCAAGCCTTTTTACTTAGACACATTCTTCTCTCTCTTTCTTGCTCTCTCTCTGTCTCTCTCTATATATAAGTGTGTCTGTCTCCTCTCTCAGTCTCTTTCTCTCTTTCTCATCTCTCTCTAATACATAACACAACAATAATACAGATGATAGAGAAAATATTAATTTAATAGATAAAATATATGATAGGAGAATTCTGTTAGAAGGATATCGTAAAAACCACCCAGCTATTTCATTTTCTACCATACAATCAATTTCTGTTAGGTATTGACCCAGCTCCATCAAAGAGAGTAACATACACAGTTCCTATTTGTTGCTCTTGCAACAAATTGTTATCTTTACCAATACCTGTAGGTGAAACTTCAATAATGTAAGCACCTCCAGCACCTATGAAAACAATTGTTAAACATATAATAGATGAAATACCATGGACAAGAATCCCTACGGTATTTACTATATTTTAGAATTATTTATGTGTACAGATATTTGGCCTGCATGAATATATGTGTACCATATGCATGCAGCGCCTGTCAAGACCAGAAAAGGGTGTTGACTCCCCTGGGTCTATGATTGCAGATGATTGTGAGTCACTGTGTGGTGCTGGGAGCAGAACACAGTCCTCTGTAAGAGCAAGAAGTGCTCTTAACCTCTGAGCCTTCTCTCTAGCCCTAGGCCTATAAAAGTGAAAGAATTGAAACCCTTGAATTCACAGAACTGCATAACTGTAATGGAGCATGGAATTTAAAGTATGCAAGTCATTCTATTCAAAAGTTAGTCTCACATTCAAACATAATGCCAGGAGTAAAATAATGGGATTTTTTTCTCCAGCTTTTCTTTCTTTCTTTCTTTTTTTTTAGTTTAGTTTTGTTTTTTAAGGACAGGCTCTATGTAGTCCTGGGACTTGCAAAGTAGACCAGACCTAGAACTCGTAGAGATCCAACTGCCTCTGCCTCCAGAGTGCTAGGATTAATGGCTTGCACAACCACACTTGGCAAAAGGATGTTAATACTGACATCAGAAGGTATAGGGATTTTGCTTTGGGATTTGATCACATAAAGGGATCCCAGTAATCACCTGTTAATGAAGCTGTAACATTTGTTACTGCGTCTCCTCTCCCTTTCCTACCCCTAAATTCAGGCCTAGCCAAGATCTCTGTTTTTGTTTTACATTGTACTCTAAAGAGTAAAATTATCCTTGGATTTTGTTGTCTCTTTAGGTTCTGCTTGTATTTTCCCCCTTTCTCCCCCTGCTAGTTACATCAAATAAAATGAAGTCAGCATAAATATTCATGTGAGAACTGTGACATTTTAATATATTTTGGATTTCTTTTTATAGCTCCATTTGGTGTTTATATGGTTATATATGTCAAACAATTTAGAAATACAACAGCTTTAAAAATTATGTTAGCTAACTAAAAAATGCTGCCTGATCTCTCTTTGCTTATTCAAAGTAAATTTATTCTGTCAAGCATAAACTTAATGCATGGTCCCTTATAAAACCCTGAAACATCATGGCTTAAAGAAACATTTTAAGTTTTAACTGCATCTATGTATAGATATTTATGTTTGTATTGGGTGCTTTAATAAATGTATACTTTTAAAAATGATTCATGTATTGATTTTTTGGCATCTATGTCTAAGCCAACAATGCTTTATTTCCTGTCAGTTTTGATCTAGCTGTTTTACTTGAGAGAATCTATGAAGGGAACCAGTGGTGCTACTTAAAATTTTACTGGGAAAAGTTAAATTTATTATGGCCATTGAAAATGTATTCAATATGTCTTGTATCTCTAAATAGATTCTGGTGGTATTGTACCCTGAATATTGTATACTAGAGCTTACCAATGGTATCAATATTAAGTGATTGAGGATAAAATAAATTATATGTATTATTATATAAATTATTATACTGAGGCTGAATAAAAAATGAATGTTCCAGTGGCTATGACTTCTTTCTTAATATTTACATAAATAGTGCTACTTTCCAAATATATATGCTCTCTCAAGCCATAATATCAAGGCATAGCCAGTTCTTATAGATGTTGATACATCTCTCTTGTAAAATGAAAGTTTCATAGATATCCAGTATCGTAAATTTTTCAATTCCCAACTTTTAGAGCGCTTATTAAATTTGCATGGAACCTAGGGACCCCTATATTGTTTCATAATATTTATTTATCTCCTGTGTAGAAAATAGTTACAAGAGAAAAAAAACAAAGTATTTGGAAACAAAAAAGTACTGAAGAAAAAGATTGCAAACGCAGTATGAAACCTATCCTTCACTCAAAGGAAAAAGGCCCTCACACGCGTACATTTCATGAGCATACACACACATACTCTATTCATATGAAAGTCATCTTTATTAATTTTTTCATTGGTTCATCATATCGCTTCACTCCCTGTTTATACAAAGATAAAATTTTTATCCTAGATACCACTATGGAAATAGACACACAGTAGACACTGAATAAATTAATGAATGAACCGATGAGCTAAAGTTCTGTAAAACTTTCCTATAGCAAATTCTTTGTTTCCAGGTTAATTGTGTAACAGGTGCTCCACATAACTCAAGCCACACTCCTAGTGTGCGACAGCCCCTGGCAGTCTCTTAAAGAGCTTCCTAATACCCTGTCCTTCCCTGCTCAGAGCAGTGGGATGTTCATCAGCAGCAGGAGTAACAAGCTTTCACGACTCAATTTCTACCAGATTTTCAACTTATCCGTTTATGTTAAGTGTTGAGGGGGGATCTCACTGTGTCATATGCAGTAATTTGAAGCTTTAGATAATGAAAGTCAGCATGTACTGTTGACTGAAAACCAAACAAATCTCATCTACTTGCTGTGATGTGAGCAGCATCAAAATGGCTAAATGGTACTTGACATGAGTTTGATAAAATGTAATTTTAAATATTTTGTTAATAATGATCTGGGAATACAGGATTCCTTTATAACCAGTGTACACCACAACACAGAATGCATGACTTTAAAAAAATGAAAGATGATACAGTATTTCTTCAATGGATAAAAAATGTTTGAAGTTCTTGCTTTAGATTCCAACTGTCTTGTTTTGTTTACAAGTCATAGCCTGGGCTGGTGAAGATAAATAAATATCCTGCCCAGCTATGACAGGCTGTACTTATATTAGCATTATGTCATTATCTACTGAATGCCACACAATTGCTTAACATGAAAAGAGTCAGATTCTTTTTGCTTATGGTACTTTATTATCTCTGCTTTTCAGTAAACACTGTCGGCAATGTTACCACATATCATTTCCACCGGGCTTCACCTCTTTTGAATTTTTTAATAGGCCAGCCTTAGAAACCTAATTTGAAAATATCAGTGGCAAAGTTGAGAACAATTAGTGGGGACAAATACTCATTATCTTCTAGGAAGCAATTACTGATACATTTGTAATGGGCTGAAATTGCTCCAGAAATTTCTAGCTTAAAAAAATTCTAAGAACTTTTCTTGCTCTTTTACTTACTTCATGTATAGCACTGGGAATAGAATCTGGAGCCTTGGGCAACCAGCCATGTATTCTGTGATCAGCTGCATCCAAGTCCTCGTCCTCTATCTCTTGCTTCTCTTCCTCCCTGCTTTGTTTTTTCAACAAAATGTAATCAAACTGGACTTGGAATTTTGCACCGTCCAACATCAACAATAAATCCAAGAGCAGTTATTCTAATGTGCCCTTACTGTTTGTGGTACAGATGTAGAGGAATAGCCCTGTGTGAAAGCTAAAGTCTATATTTCAGGTGCTACATTCAGAGGATTATTATTATTATTCAGAGGTTTGGATGGAATGTACACATACCTTTAATTCCAGTATTCAGAAGGCAATGGTGGTCCACACCTTTCATCCCTAGAAAAACCAGTGGAATCAGCCACAAGAATCAGAACTCAGAAGCAGTCAGTGTCACACAGGAATTGACCTTTGAGATGAGTCAGAGTGAATGGCAGACAAAATGACTAATCAGAGGAAGAGTTAGCAGGGTAAAGACATGCCAGACTTTCAGGAGAAAAGGCAGGCTCTCAACTCAGTAAAAGAGAGTGACATAGGAGTCATTCAGTTAACAGAGTCAGTTAAGAAAAGTTAATTAACAGAAATAGACAGAGTGAGTCAGTGAAGGGTCAATTAGAAGAGTCAGTTGAGAAAAAGGCTGAAGAGCCGGAGCTCAGAAGGAGCTAGTCAGAGTGATAGGTCAGTAGTAGGTTTCAGAAGGTTAAGACTGAAGCACTATAGCTCCAGGCTAGCAAATTAAATGTTCTAGATTTCAAGAAGGCTGAAGCTTTCCAGTTCAAGGATTAAGAGTAGAATGTAAAGAGGCTGAAATGATCTAGGCTCCAGGACTCTAGACTAGAACTGGTGATTTAATTAAACAAAAGAATAAATTGTCCTCAGCCATGAACCAATGTCTACATATGATGCCCAACCAACATCTATATCAATATCCACATCTAGAGCCACATAAAGAAGCCTTAGGATTTCTATATCTACGAATCAAATAATTGTCAACCTCCCCTTCCTATTCTCTTAATTTCAAAATTATTTCCTAGTACATTCTTAAGCATTCTTCTGTGCATAGCAAATGCATCAGAGCTTAGCTAAAAGACCATTGAGATTTTACTTGCTTTAGTCAGTTTTTATCAAATTCTCTATAAAATTTCTATTGGGAGAAATTCACCAACACACACACACACACACACACACACACACACACACACACATTATATATATTATATACAATCTAAATCATTAACAAAAGCATAAAGATGTGTATGCCTTTCAGGCATTCGCAGGACTTCAGAGAAAGTTGGTTTCCTCCAATGTACTTTCTCAGATTCTCTTCTATCTCAAGGTCAGTGTCTCATGTTTACCTAGAACAAACTTTTCAACTTCCATTTGTTTATTTAGTAAATACTTAGCTTCAGTATGTTAGTATACAACAGGTCTTATGGAGGAGGTAAAGACAATTATTATTTATTATTATTATTATTATTATTACTATTATTATTGTTGTTGTTATTATTAATCTCTGTGTTCACAGACAGGATATGTGTATAAAAACTTCAGTTCCCATAGTTATGCTAGTTATAGCATTGGCTCTACACAAATATATGGAACTTCTAAAAAATGGAACTTTTATCATGACAGCAGCTTACATAGAGTTCATACTCAAGTTCATAAAAGCATGGCATTGAAATGCTGTGAGGCTGATAAGTGTTCAGCTGTTGGAAAAATTAGTAACCTGGCTATGATTTTTGCAGTACAGAAGCTTCCGAGTTCCTATTTACTGGGACTAGACATGTATGTCCTTGTTACTACCTTGTGAGCCAACCTAGGAGCTAATATCAGTTGTCCCAGGACACAGGGAAAAATACTTTCAAATCATTCTCTCTAGGGTATTTGTGAACTTTAAGAAAATAATCATCTTTTTTATTTTGATAGTGTTGATCCTCCATTAATCTACACTTCAGACATCCCACTGCCTCCCCAGTATTCTCTATAATAGTTCTCTATTTTATTTTCAATTCATTTTCTTTATTCCTTTTTTCTCTTCCTTCCTTCCTTTCTTTCTTTTGAAGTGCCACTGGGTGAAGACCCCCGAGAAACCACCAGGAGTCTAAATTGATGCAAATGCTAGAGGCTTTCTTGCTAGCACACTAGGGTCAACACTCACAACTCTATGAAGCAAGAGAAGGAGTAAGACCCCAAGAACAGCTCACACTGGGTTTTATAGCATTTTTAGAGGCAAAGTCAGTTACTGCTTGGCGTGGGGTGCATTCCAAGTTGGATGAGGGATTTCCTAGTCAGAGATGCATTGCTGGGAAACCTATACTTAGGATTTTTTTCAGTATTGTTGAATTGTTTTTCAGTTTGCCCTTCTGGGAACAGCTTGTGCTAACTGTCAGGAACATGAAACTTAGGCCTACTTACTTTTTAGCCAAGACCTTTAGCCTTTTGCCTCCCTTCCTTCCTTCCTTCCTTCCTTCCTTCCTTCCTTCCTTCCTTCCTTCCTCCCTTCCTCCCTCCCTCCCTCCCTCCCTTCCTTCCTCCCTTCCTCCCTTCCTCCCTTCCTTCCCCCCTTTCTTAAGTCACATATGAGAGAAACTTAACAACAGTCATCATTCTGAATCTAACACAACCATGTTGTTTTTGCTGTACTATTCACAATCTTCAAGTCACAGAATCAACCTCCATGCCAGCCAACAGATGAATGGATCTTTGATCTGTTTGGTATATGTATGTATATACAATAGAAAACCATTAAGAAGTACAAAGTTTGCAAAAGAGTGGATCAAACTGGAGATCATTATATTAAGATCATTTTTGATGGTGATTTTTTTTTACCTTGCTTTACTTTATCTAGAGAAACACTTTTAAAAAGCTACAAAATGATCAATTAAAAAGCAAAGAAAGAGTAAGCTGAATTTTCAGAAATAATCGTTTTTACATGATAATTACTTTATTTAACCTAGAAAATTTGGAAAGTGAGATACTTCTGTAATTATGCAATTTTTGTGGGGCTTTAACAACAACAGAATAGATAACCCTATAGTAATTTGGGGTAGAATCTGTATTGTTGTTTTCCTATATTTAAATTCTAGAAACAAAGAATGAATAGTCTAATCAAGGCTAAAATTTTGTAAGGAAAAAATACATTAATTAGAAGATCTGGGGAACCTAAGTGATAGTGTCTACAATCAGTTGCCTTTTCAATGTGTGTTGAGAGGTTTCTCTGGGTGGCTTTCTTTCAGATACTATTTGAATCATGCTTAACATTTAAATCTCTAAACACTGATCTTCCCATTTTAATTTTAGCTGGCACCAGAAGGAAATGGTAAAACAGCAGATGATTACCTCAGTAATTTATTCCACATTTTCTATCAGCTTTACAGACTCAAATAAAAAATAATAATCTAAAAATGAAAAATGTACAAGTAAAATTAAATGTGGAAAATATTCTTAAACCAAGATTTTTTTCTTCTTTGTAAACTCCCGAATGTTGAAAAGTAAATTTCACAGTAAAATGTAAACAGGATCTAATTTTAACACTGCTTATGTTTTGATGACTAATTTGAGATTTGCCTCTTTTTTTAAATTGATTGACTTAAGCAGCATTACATTTTATGATTTGTATCTGTTAAATGATTACCTGATATTTGTTTTCCAACGTAGAAAGCACCTTTTCTAAGTACAATCCCTACTTTAGAAATATCCTGTGTATAAGTTAAATTATTCTTTAAAGAAAGACCTCTAAATGTTTGCATTTAGTCTAGTTAACAGTTTCTGCTGAAAGGAACTGAAGCATAACTTTCTTTAGATGTAAGAGGACACTTACTGGAGTAGGGGAAGCACTACTTCAGAAACAGGGATTTACTAGGACCCTCTGTATACCTGGGTTCATCAAAGAATTCTGGGAATGTCAGCAGGCAAGCCTAGGGAGTACATTCATGGAATTTGCATTTACATCTATGGCCTGCAATAGAGCTAACCATCTTTCAGGTATTTTTATAAGTAAATAGGTCTCCTGTTTAATTAATACTTCTGAAATCTTGATTTACTTTAAAAAGAAAATAGGTAAAATCAGTCCCTTAAAATCTACTGATAATGAAACTAATATTTCTTTTTAGTTTGCTTTATAATTGAATTTAATATATGGCTTCTAACTCAAAATAGAATTCTTTGTTTTGGTGACTATAATTAAGATAAAATAATATACCTTAAAATAAAATACTAAGCACTGAATTAAGAAATGTTGACGACTTGATAAGATTAAGATTTCAAATCAAGCTGAGCATGATGGTACATTGTACATTGTCTCTGTCAGCGGTACATTGTATACCTGACCCCTGATCTGGGACAATGACTGTTCTGGGAAAGGATCACTTTGAAGGGCCTAAATGATAGACATTTGATCTCTGATCCAGCAGCATGACTGCTCTAGGGAAGAAAAAATGTTAGCCAGGCTAAACCTGTCCTCAGTTTGTGCTAATGCTAAATGAAAGGGGATTCTGTGCTGTGCTCACCCCTCCCCCCATCCCCAGTGACTAATACCTTCACCTAGTGGAAGCAAGGTTGACTGGCCTGGTGTTTGAGAAATTAATTATAAGATTCTCTCCATTAATGCAAAATAAGACTTTGTATCTGAAGGGAATGTAGCACATGCCTTTAAGTAAGCCAACTTAGAATACAACATAAACACACCTTTAATCCCAACTCTCAGGAGATAAAAGGAATTGGTTAATAGAAGCAGGAGGCAGAGAAAGGAGAACCATAAATAGACTCAAGATAGAAACAGAGGTAGAAGCTGAGTGAGTAAAGCTGGAGAATGAAGAAGCACATCTGTGGAGAAGAGACTGTGGAGACGGCAGCTAGTCAGTTCAGTCTTGAAAACTAAAGTCCTCCAGGTCCAGGCTTGCATCTTGGAGATTGTGCTCATTCTTCCTTGAATCCCCACAAATAAAAATACTTTTACAACACATGTTCTTAATCTGAGAACTTGGTAATTGGAACTATGAGGATCAGAAGTTCAAGGCAATCTTGAACTGTACATATTAAACCTTATATAGTAAATTCGAGGCCAGTCTAGGCAACATGACCCCCTGTCTTCAAAACAAAACAAAACAAAGCAATCAAACAAAACTACCTGAGAGGATCTGAATTTATCTTTTTTGGCAACAAGAAGACAAATGTTAGTAAGTATACTGCCCTGGTTATCATACATACTACACCACATCTAGAGTCATTCAGAGTTTGACGTGTAGTTGTATTGTAACAAATATTAGCTTCTGCCTTCATTTTATAAAATATAAGATGATTCTATTGTTAATATCACATTGTCATAGCATAATTATTTTTTAAAAGTGTCAATACTATTCCATCTCTTATGAACTCAGTTGCTACCATTTATTCACTTCCTGAACTGTCTTTTCCCTTCCCTTCTCTTTTTCTTTTCTAATTTTTATTATGTCATACAGCTTGAGATAATCAGGTCCTGATTTATTATGGCAATGTCCTTTCTGCTCTCCCATTTACACTTTCTTCTTTGCTTCATGCTTTATTATGAGAATTACTTGTTGCTTTGGCATCTTATTCTTCAGGAAATAAAATGACATTTGAGGGAAATAATAAATACTGTTGACGAGAATATTCATTTTCACTCTCCTGTATCTAAACTGTGCTTTGATCTTTTAAAAGTACATTCATATTCACAATCTCTACAGTATATACTTAAGATTAAAAGTAAATGTCATTAATTTAAATGATGTTGACAGCTGATCATTAAAATATAAATGATCATTTTTTACACATGGGATTTGTTTCTACACTTGTGTGCCCTTCACTATTTGAATTTGTAGCCATTATATAACCTTGCTAATCTTTTATAGAGGAAAAAAACAAAGTAAAAAAGAGAAACTAAATATAAGGACCAGTCATTCCTGAATACAAAGTCATTCATCTTGGAAAAATTATTGGGAAACATTAGCAGGTTATTCCAAACTATTTTAACATTTTAAAATTTGTAAGAGTTTCTAAAGGAAAGCAACTGGGAGATTATAGAATCAGGGCTTGGGCTTCAGCATGAGAGAGAGAGAGAGAGAGAGAAAGAGAGAGGGAGAGGGAGGAGAGAGAGAGAGAGAGAGATAGATATGGAGGGAGAAAATCCATACCATCTGAGGAGCCACAGGATGGATAAGGAGCTGCCTAGCAACCAGGAGATAGTGCTTTACATAGGGCAAGGAAGCCTAGAATACATTTTAATCCTACCGTGATGGAAACCTTTCTCCTAAAGGATAATGGACTCCATTAGCCACAGTTAAAATTTTCTCAAGTAGAATACGAAACCTGAGACGTTGCATCTGGGAATCCCAAATAGCAGCCAAAGCACTCTGATTCAGAAGCTACATTGAGTTAGGTAGAGAATGTTGAAAAAAATCTGCTTGAAGAGTGAACAGCTGTTATCATCTTGAATGCTTCACATTTTTAAACATCATCTTGGAATTTGAATACAAAGATCAAAATCTTGGTCAATTCAGAGGATAAAAGAGAAAAGAACAGAAGGAAGGAAAGAAGGAAGGAAGCAAGCAAGGAAGGAAAGAAAGGGAAGTGAAGAGAGACTGAGGGAGAAAGGGAGGAAAGAAGGGAGGAAGAGGAAAAGAGGGGAGGAAGATAGGGAGGGATGATGGAGGGAGACATAGAGGGAGGGAGGCAGGAGGTCAATTAAAATTTTATATAAGTTGAAAATAGGTATGTATCTATTATAATGTGAAAAGAAATACAGACTTTCAAGGAGGCTTTGACATTTGCTCTCTTTCTATAGAACTATTGAGAATCATAGCTTTGTTCTCTTTTGTTCCAGAAGTGAAAAGAGTTCTAAGGTGACAGTTTTTCATATACCCCACAAAACTAGAGTCAAATTTCAACCAATGAGAAAAACTATATAAATCTATATGATACAATGTTCAGTATATTTATCAATCCACCTATTATCTATTTTCTTTTATAAATGGCTTAATGTGCATATTTTCCTCCAACAGTAGGCACTAGTATGTGTATGTGTGTGTGTGTGTGTGTGTGTGTGTATATATACATATATACATACATATATACATACACATATATAATGTAATATATATTATATATTATATTTTTCATTCATTTTATATAATCTTTCTTTAAAAAGAATTTCACTTTTATCTTTCTTCTCTTGTATAATACGTCCTTACCCCAGTCTACTCTCCCTCTCTTCCTCCTAGCTAGCCCCTCTAGCTCCCCTATCCCTCTGGACCAGCCACACCACCCAACTTCTAACTCCTCCTCAGAAATGAGAAGACCTCCCAAGGTTATCAAGGCAAAAAATGTTTTACAAAACTTGTTAATACATTTTTCAGAAAGTCTGTGGATTATATTATATATTATATTACATTTTATCTCTGAAATTTATAAATATTTTACTCATTTTTACATAAAGATTATCTAGTCCTAATAGTATGTTATTAATTTCTGAGTCTATTCCTAATTTCTAAGATTTATATTTATTTTACTACATAAACTATACTCTATGAAATATATAGATAAATATTATCCAGATTTTGTTTCCTTTTTTTCCCTTTCTATCCAATGGTCACTTTCTTGGTGACACACCATTTTGATGTTAATACCTCTGAGTATTCTATTATCTCTGAAGCTTTCCAAAGGCTAATTTTCTGTCACTAGTAATTTTTAAAGTTTTCATTTTATGTTCTTTGTGTTAATGACTTGAACTCAGAATTGTCATGCCTTTTAATTAATTTCATTAACCACCCTAGGATCACATAAGTCCCCAGTGTACGTTTCAACAAGAGAAGCTCCATTTTGAATGACATTGTTTATTCACTGAAAAGATGCACACATGTCTATCATGGCGGTTGTTTCTTTCTCCATGCTACCCAAGGTTCTCAGCAGACCTGTTCTGATTTTGTTAATATTTTTCTTTTTCTCCCCATACCCCTGTCATCATCTTCAGAGTCTAGTCGTGTCTATGCTGTGTATTTGTTAGCATCCATGAAAACATATTCCACATATTCGTATTCTACTAACCTGCTCTTTGTGATGTTTCTTCTTAGTATTTTCTGTCATATTTACTCTATCTGTGTACTTCCTACCCAAGTATAATTCAAAAGTTTTAGTCATTGCCAAACTTGAAGTTCACGCTTTCAAAATTTTGCCCAAATGTCAGCATCTTATGAAGGATTATTATTAAAATTGTCACTTGTTCCTCTCTGCTCTTATCTTTCATGCCCATATTCTCAAACATAATGTTTTACATATTACTTCCAAAACAAATACGCTGTATTAATATATTAATCTTAAGTTATTTATGGTCTGCCTGTCTCTCTACAGTGTAAATTTTGAATGCAAACCAATTTCATTTAGTTTCATTTATTTTGATTGTAAACTTAGAAAAGGATCTTATATGGACTGTGTGTTTGAGAAAGAGCTATTGGATGAATGGCTATCTGTATTGAGAGATGCTATATTTAGACAAGAATGCTAGAAAAGCCTCCTATTGGCCTTCTATCTTCTCTGTCTTCACATAGGCATTGAGTATATCATCTTGCAAAATGTATTTAAAAGGTCTGGAAAGAGGCACAAAATCATAGAACATTTCATCTTAGTGAAAGGATCATTGTCCTCTCTGTAAATATGCAAAACATGAAAAATTCTGATTAAATAACTCTGGATTCCCTGTGAATTTAATTACTATTTTAAAAGCACTTTAATTATCATAGAAGCTATAGTAAAACTCTAAGGTACGTGTAGTCCTTCAATATGCTGTGAGCAGTGCTGTCCTCACAGATTTTACTGAGACCTGTGAAACCATGAGGCTGCATGGGTATGTGCTCGCTTTCCACTTATCTAACAGACCATAATTAGTGACCCTTAAACTTTTTTTTAGTAGCATAGTTTTTAAATTGACTTCCAAAGATTGCTATTTCAGAATTCAATATTTGCTTTGACTTTCACAAAGCCACATCAACTGTACTAACTCTCAACCAAGCAGCAGGCTGTCAAGAGAAGTAGGAATGAAAACTCATAATGAATCATAGTGAAGTTAGACAAAGTGTATAAATAATCCATTATTTTGTTCCTTCCCTTGTGGAAGTAGTAGAAGTAGTTCTTATGAATTATCTCAATAAGACATTGGTCTTTCAAAAATGAATTTTGTGTTAAGATCATATGATAGTTGAAAATTGCACCATACAACAGAACTCATTAAGCAATTATTTAGTTTGGGTGAATTATTTCATTAAGACTTTACATGCAGTTTATCTGATGTAGTAATTTTGGTTAGCAAGATACTGCATGCCCATTATCTGGTCTACTAGTTGATATATGAAGTACTATTCTTCTCATACATCTGCTGTTTCAAAATGTATGTATGTTTGCTATACAAAATCTTAAGCGTCTAACCCACACCAAGCTATTTATGCAGACATCACTTTATATGTGTCAAAAGTTAACAAACATAAAACCAATTTGTTTTAGCAGAGCAAGTACATCATGAGTATTTCTGAAAGCTCCCTGGAAGGAATTCCCAGGAACTAAGATTTTGGAGTCCAACCCTTTTCCTGCTAGTGGATCAAAGTTCTTGACTGATTCCTTTATTGTTTTCAACGTACACTATGATTCACATCTCAATACCTAACCCCCACTTAGACAAAGCTTCTTTTTAAGAGCCATAGGCTGTGCAGTTTTACTCACAACAGAGGGCCTTGTTGCTGCCATGTCTTTTGAGATGTCTTGTCACAGCAAGTCGTTCTTTCACTCAATGGGAATCAGATATACTCTGGTACTAAAAGTTATAACCTCTAAAAATTCATCTTTCTGAGACATATAGAGAGAAATTTCATATATTTACTTCATATATAATCTTCTGACTTCTTTTTTTGTCTACTTCCCCATGAGCAGGAAAACCAACATTTTTACTTATCAGTGACCAAAGACAAGATCTTTTTTAAATACTGTGGTTTTTAAATACTGTGGTAAACCAGAAAAAAGTATAAAAGCAGGGTCATTGCTAGCCCTGCAACTGTTTCTCTTCTATTCCATCCTGGTCATGTTGAAAGACTTTGTGAATAACTCACATTTTTAATATCTAAAGTACTGTCATCTAAATTTCTGATGCTAATTATATATCTATGCCATTCTTATCATAACTTTTCTTCATAGAAACTGAGATGAACAAAGATGATGTCTAGATAGCTTGCTTCATTGTAACTGTATTAGTTTATTGGTATTTCATCTGGTTTTTGATTTCCATATCTGCTTGATGTTAATCACAAGGCTCATTTTATAGTTTCGGTGATTTCATGAAATTAGAGTTTTCAACAAATCTGGGCTGAATTTCAAGTTTGATTTATTATTTTAGCCAGAAACCATATAAAGCTTGACAATGTGAGATGAGTTTTGAGTTTGAGTTTTCTGGTTCATTTAAGCCTGGATCTCAAAGGAAACCTCAAGGGATGAGCACTAGGGAACCAAAGCTGAGTTCACTATAAATATTACAGGATAAAAATACTTTCTGACCTACAACTCGAATTCTCTTTTATATATTAACACTTATAACATTGGCTTCCATATCAGTCATTTTTTATAGCTAAGCTGACAAATTAATATTTATATATTATAAATGTTGTTATAATCTTACTAAGAATGATACTTCTGAAAAGGAGAATCCCTGAACTTGCTGTTATTAATCCCATTTTCCATCAATGCTTATTTTTATATCAATTTTGCTATTCTAACTTGAAAATATGATAAGACAATGGAGCTAAAGGAAATTAATCACCATGTGGTTGCCTATAAAGATATTCTGATGTAAGAACTATAACAAATTTTTACTTTGGATTTATAATTCAGCAAGTTTAGGAAACTAATATTCTGAATTTTTCATTCATAAAAGTAATAGTTTTTATAAGGACTTACATGAAAAGAAGCAAAATACACTTAGGTGCTTCTAAATGAATTTTACCCATAAATAAGCTTGGAATGGAAAGCTTTCATTTAAAAAAGTACTTATTGAGGCCTTTAATCTGACACATATTTAGAATTAAATATGTATGGCCTTGAACATTCTGAATTATCATTAACTAAAACATGTCAGACATAAAAATTATGCACCATCATATATGTTGTGCTGTTATGTTTAATATCAATTTAGTTTATTGGAAAACTCTTTTGTGGACAGTATTACTTTCTCAAACAGTATCTTTTAAGAAAAAGCAGTAGAAGTCATGCTACATTTTACATAAAGGAATCTTAGTAGGACTGTTGTGATCAAATTATGCTGTGTTCTCTATGTTGCTTCCTAACCATTTATACTTTGTGGTCATTCTTTACTTTAAACCATGACTTTTTAAGTACGAACAATTCCTAGAATTGTTTAATTTGTGACACTTCATGTAGCTTCAATGCAGTGGGTGAGTGGGAGTAATTGAGTCTATGTACAGTAAGTGACAGAGCAGAATTTAGGCTGAGTTGAAAAATGGCTAAACTTTATTGCTTTCTATTTCATGATTGTTGACAGGTCCTCTGTGTGTTGTCTATGTGTATAGTGGTCTAGAAGCTCTACTAGTCAAGTGCCTGTTAAGTTATGGAGTCATGAGAAGACATTTTCAAATTTCAGTGTTTTCATGCCTTCCAGGAACAACATATTTGAATGTTAAGGCTACTTGGGTATCAAGAAATAGACAAGGAAATAACACTAAGTCAGTGCTCTAATGGTTCTTGCAAAATGTTCAGTTTCTTATGCGGGATGCAGCCAGAAAGTTAAGCAGGCTGTGAGTACCAGAAGGTCTAACACATTAGTCTCCTTTCTAGAATCACAGGTTAGAGGGGCAATTAAAAGTTCGGTAAATTAGCACACAATTTTAAGTGTAGAATTTAAATTGTCAGCATGGAGCTAGTGAGAATATGATGATTAGAGCTGGGAGGAACTGGGAATACCTGCCTGGTAGGGAAGCTTGTTTGCCTGGGGAGAATTTAATTACAATGAATAAGAGGGAAAATAACCAAAGCAGGAAGGAAGAAGAAGGGCTCTAGCTTAGTCTTAAAAGAGTTTATTGGAATCAATTATGTATCCTAAGGAAACTATCAAAATTTAACATTTGCTTAATACTTGCAATAATAAATTCTATCAGGTTTTCCTGATAATAATTAGTACCATTTACACTATGTGTAGTAAGGTAGACCTGTATAAACCTCTGTGGTTTGAGAAGGAAGAATTAAAGCATGTGTCAGGTTTTCCCACAATCTGATAGACAACAAGCTATGTGTGGATGGATGATTTGTCTCCTGATTCTTTACTAATGAATCTGTCTCCCTAATGGTTTCTAGGTCATCCACATTTTTTGGATTTGGTGAACCTATGTATTATGTGGATTTTGAAGCAGAAAATGTTTCCCCCCAATTACATCTAAAATATATCTTGAAATAGATATATTTTACTAGCACTAAAATGACTTTAAATATCAATGAATCATTTTGAAAATGAATTATCCTTTTATCCAGTAGTAAAGCACATAAAGAAATAATGTCAAAAAACATTACTCTTTAGATGCTTATGTTGACAAGGTCTTATAATTACTATTCTGTGATTAAAGTTTGACAATGGCCATTCCAGAATGACATCACTGAAATTCTGATAGCCCTGTCAAACATTTTACTAATTTTTACTGACAATTTGCTGTAGACCATTGAAATGCTCAGTTCAAGCAATGCTCCCATGTATCTTACATACCTCTAAATTTTAATATCAGAAATACTCAGACTTTCTCCTGTAGCAAACTTGCATCTTAAAATTCCTATTTTTAATTAAATCATTCTGTCGTGTTTTAAAAACTTTTCCTTAACTAACATCCTGTGTTGTCTTGTGTTTTACTTTTGGAAATATGCCTTGTTTTGCCTTCTTTATTTAATAATCTGAAACGCATTTGGGCTTTTTCTTCATCTACTGAATTGCTTCATCTACTTCTGCACTTGAAGTAATAAATTATTAAATTTTAAATAGTTTCACAAAGTACAATATTTTAACATCCTAAATCTGATATGCAAATGAGCTTTCCTTTGCAGTTCCTAGTCATATAACTCTATTTGTCATTTAAGAAAGTCACACATTTAATAAGAAAGCAAAGAGTAGGGCATAAGGCAAAACAGAAACAATCCCCAGCAAACAACTTACAGAAAGAAAAGTATCCTGGTACAATTGTGTGGCGTTTTCTGGAGCAGTCCACAGACCTTGTACCAGTTTGCTGAAAGCAACAAGTCACATTCCACTTCACCTCATACCTAAGTGCATCGCTCTTGACATTTTTACCTTCACCTGCTTTATATCCTCTTCCTGTATTTCCACCGAATGACGAACTGTAGCACAACTCTTAATTTTGCTGTAACCACTATGAAAATGTGAGACAAAAGAAACCTGACTATTATTAAATTTTGATCACACTTTCCTTTGTAAGTTCTTTTAACCTCCATGTTCTCATCCACAGCTATAAGTTAATACAAGTACATAATATGAATACAATATATAATGCTAGTATACCAGTAAGGCATGAGTAAAATTAAGCACCCTCACACAGAGCCTTGGAATTATCTTCATAAGTCTAGAACAGTTAGCCAATATTCACATATTTGAAGAGTCTATCTTGTACAGAATTTGGGATCATGGGTAATAATGGTTTCCACAAGACAAATGCTGAAGATGGTGACAGAGCTGCCAATTATAGAAAGCCCACAGAAATATTTCTCAGGTGTTCAGGAACCAAATATAGGATTACAACATATCTGATGATGTTGCAGGACCTTAAATTGTATCAGGGGTTGGAAGCAAACTGCAGATGAGTGACAAGAGCAAAGTAACCAACAAAGAAACTCCAGCTAGTTGGAGGGCTTCATAAATTCCATGTCTTGATATTCTGCCTTGTGGCTGTTAAAAAGCTGCAGGATCTGAGAGTTCTGAAGTCTGCCCTGTGATTGGCAATCTTGAGATGTCTTGCAGATGACAATTCCGCTCTCCCCAAGGCATCATCAAAATTCTTGAGAAAGATGTGACTCCCATATGATTTTTTGTACTGAGTCTTTCTGTTTGACTAGTTGTACTCATGAATCTTAATTGCAAACTCAGAATCACTTCTTTCCAACCTAAGAAGCAGATCAATCTCTCCTTATCTCCAAAAGGCACTAGCAAGAGTCCTGATGTTATATCTTCTTATCAGTGTCGGTTGGGTCTGGGAGGAAACATCTGCTTATGGAGGCATTTTACTTACAATGTGATTTAATTCCTGTGCAATGTCTACATCAACAATGTCTGGGCATTCAACAAACCTCTTATATAGCAGATCTTGTTCCCTTTGATATTTGGATCCCGCTTCCTGTGTACCCTTCCTCACTATTCATAAATATATGCTGACTGACCCACTCCTAGTTAGTTTCTGACACAAGGGAAGATTTTTTTAAGGAGTGATGACTTGACTCACCACCTTGACTGAGTCATCACTGACCTGGAACAATCCGAAATCCTGACATGCTACAACATGTTTAGCACTCTTTATTGCAGCCCCTTGGGGCACTGGTCCGTAAGCTACATGCCTTTTCTTGCCTGCATTAATTCCTGCAGTCCAGTTAATTTTCTCTCTATATAGCACTTTAATAAATAAGCTTTTATCATACTCAACCAACATCCATCCCTTTTTACCCATGGAATGTTACTCTAATATCCAGATTTCATAGTTTTATCTTTTATATTAAGTATGCATCATCATCCCTTTCAAGATGCCTATTGATCTCCTGTTATTTTTTTTTTTTTTTAGGAGAATCAGTAGAAGAAAGAGTCTAGGACCTGGGACTCTGATCACTTAAGAAAGGCAGAACAAGCTGCAGAGAAATATATTTGGAAAAGGGCTTTTAATGATCAGGCTATACAAAGGACCATTTCCATGCCTGGGGTACCACAGTGCTAACATCAGCTTCTTAGAAATATCTATAGATATTGTAAAGAGCAAGTTAATCTAGTGTGTCAGCACCATGTGGGATCTGATACAACTTACCGTAACAGTTTAGGATCATGTTCCCTGTGAAGTCGGTAGAGATTTAAACTTGCAAATAGTACAAACAAACAAATAATGTTCCTAAGTGAAAAAGGCAAAACAGAGTTGGGTGGTTGATTATATGTTCAAGTCAATGTCAAGCTGTGTCAGGAGATGTCGATAACCTATTTATTTGTCCATGCTGGAATTACCCATAAATGATATAGACAATGGACATTAGGAATAACATCAATTGAGAGAAGTTTCGTAGACACTTATCTCTAATTTGTAGCATGATTCATAGACTAAAAAGAGAAAGTGGAGTATTGTGGGTCACAGGTGAACATAGCCACAGCAGCATCGTGAGCATACAAGAAGTTTTAAGAAGACGATTTGAAAATGAATATCAAAGTGGAAGTCTATTTTTAAAAATATTGAAGCACACAGAGGAGTGGCATGTCTGGATGCTCCAAGATGGTTTTGATAGACAGAGTAATAGTAGGCATACATTCCATATGAAATATAAATTGGAATTAGTCCTAGGGACATATAGAGCCAATTGTACCAAAGAGAAACCTTGCGAGGAAGGATCCTGGGCTAAAAGTAAATCTGGGTCAGATTTAAACCACTGGCAGGGGTATTCTGTTATTCAAGATTTAGTTGTGACAGTGGTAGCATCAGTGGAAGTGCAAGCTGGACACAATTTCTCTGTCAGGGTCACTAGAATAATTTAGAAATGAAGGTGTAATAAATGCTGAATTATACTTATTATTCTTTTATTTATTATTAAAGCATGACCAATGACTTAGATATTAGCCCTTACAGTAACAATTTTTATAGAAATATTCTTTCACCTGAAACCAGGATAGAATAAGAGCCCTTCATTTTTATAATCATTTTCTAACGCTAATTAATGCTACCCTCATTTTATAGATTAGTCTCAATAAGCATGAGAAATTGACTAACAGCCGGGCTTATATCAGAGACAAAGCACAAAGAGGGGTCTGAGTTTCATTTTGAGCATTTGTTCATGTGGCCTGCTGCCATCCACTCAGTACCAGGGTTTTCTTTAGGTCTCTTGTTCCCTTGGAGGAACTAGGTCAGATTAGGCAGCATTCAGCACAAAACTTCCCAGTCCAGACACCTCCTGACCAGGGCTGAAAGCCTCTGTCAGCAAGTTCTGGAGAATCCTGAATAAATGAGAACCACCAAGGAAACTCGTCCTTTGTAAAATGTCATATTACAGCACTGTTCACATTAATGTTAAGGGTTGTGCCTCCTGTGTGCTGAAGAGCCTTGACAGACATTTTTATTAGTCAGCAAGGGAGGATCATTAGGACGTTATTGAGCATGAGGGCTACATACAAATATGCGGGGGCGGTTCAAGAGAGGGCTGATAGCAGCTCACTCTACCTATCTCTCTCTTGCTCATGTGTGCATATATATACATTGACACAAATATTGTCAGCCTTTTATATTGGAGCTTTCTATGTTTTCTGGTTAACCCAAACATGGACTGGAACTATTTGAAACAAATTACATCTGTACTAATATGGACAGACGGTTTTATTATCATAAATTTTTAGTATATATAATATATGTATTATATATATATATATATATATATATATATATACTATAATAGCTACTTACATAACATTTATATCTTATTAGGTATTATAAATAGATTGCAATTTATTTAAACTATACTAGAGAATATGCAAAGGTTATATATAAACAGTAAGCAATTTTATAGATGGAAGTTGATTCATCTGCAATTAGTATCATATAGGATCTTAAGACCAATTTCATGTATATAATCAGGCAATGACACCATATGAATCATATATATATATATATATATATATATATATATATATATATAGTCACAGTTGTAATTGTTGCTATTGTTATAATCAACAGCATGATCATCTGACTGTGTAAAGGTTAGAATTTTTTAAGTAATGTCATATGATGATGTTATATCATTGAAACGAGAAAGAAATAGAGGTCATAGTCTTATTTCAACAGTTTTCTGAAGTCAAGCCATTATCTTCTTATGCTTGGTCTTCCTCACCAGTGGCAAGGAAATTCAGTAAATGGTGAAAGGAACAAGAAATCTTACACTTAGCAAGAAAAATTTCAGAGTGTGTTTAAGCATTATATTTGTGTTTTTGGTGTTAGAGTTTTATCTGTCAACAATATTTTTCTTAAGTCGTGTGATTCTAATGGTCTTATCAAATATTGCTTTTCAAATTCTGCATGTTTTCTGCGATAGAAGTCTGATTAAATATGTTTTATCTGTCACATAGTGTCAGCAGAACCTTGACACCTTCCTTAATTTCTTCTGAGAATACTTGGTACACTGTATTTCTCTCTACCCTTGCACTCAAGCTTCCCTCCTCCTTCCTGCTCCAGTGATCTCTCTGTACCTTACACTAGTCACAAGGCTGCTCTCTGTGCTCTGATCTGTGAGCAAAATCAGGGGCCTCTCCAAATCCATTAGCACTAAAGTGCTTCTTAAAACTCATAAGTCTTTATCTACTGCTCTGGGCCCCAATGTCACTCCAAGCAGAAAGGTCGCCTGCTGCAGAACCAGAATACAATCTCTGGCTTCAAGAATATCTGCAAATCACTGTTCCATACGTTATGACTTGGGTATAATGTGGGGATGTTTTCTATAGAAGTCATACTGAGTTTGGCACAGTATACACTTTTAATCCTAGGAATTAGAAGGAGGAGGGAGACATCTCTGTGAGCCTTAAAAAACTTGCTTTTCATAGTGAATTCCAAGCTCACCAGGTCTACATACATATTCAGACATTGTCTAAAACAAACAAACAAAAGAAAGTTATGATAGCCTCCCAAAAAGTTATATTTTCCAAAAGACTAAAGACTATTATACTTAGTAAAAATCAGCAAGACATTTTTATTTGATATAAAATAATTTTTACTATAACTACAATAATTTTTACAAATTTAAAAAATTGAAATATAATTACATCATTTACCCCCTGGCTGTACTCCTTCCAACCCCTCCAATGTTACCTCCCTCCAACTCCTGTATTGATTGGACCCCCATTTTCTCACAATTTGATGAATTATTTTTTATTGTTTTGTTACAAGTTTATTATGCAGAAGTTTATTTTTGTTATGTTTAAAATATTTGTTTTGTGCACTGTTGAGAAAAAGGCTACCTAGACCTTGGCATTTTTGTATTATCTGCATTTGTTGGCTTTATGCAAAATATGTTTGATTGCATGATCTGCAAGTGTTCACTAATCTCTGGCAGAGGTATTATCGATTGAACACCCGAGAAGCTTCGGTATCAATAAAAACCCCTGAGATGAGACACTCAGGGTTCTACTGTTCAGTATGGCGTTTGCCAGGACAGGTGGTTCCCTCTACTAAGGTTTGGCAGGGTTTGCAGATATGACAACCTCTCCTTGTCTTTTTTGCTGAATGAACTATTAGTCTATATACAAATATACACTCCAGACACTGGAGCAGAAAGATTTTGAAGAGCCAGATTATCAGGGAGATGCTGTGAGACTGTGTTTTCTAGAAATAACAAGGAAGCAATATTCACAATATTTTGACAGTATGGCTGCCTAAACAGGACCTGAAAAATTATGACATCAATACTAATAAAAGAGGAAATTTCACAGGGTCTCCACTTCAGACAAAGAACTTTAGACAACTTTTGACTACTAAGACAGGGAGAATTATCCTCTCCCTGAGATGTGTTCTCTAGTTGGTTAGCCAATACAAAGTAGTCCTCACTGAAATCATATACACACAAGCCACATTAAACAGGACCACAAAAATAATTTCAAAGTTCCAACTCCCTAGTCTCTTGATTTCAAGGGAGGTAGGTATGGGCTTCATGCCTCGCTGAGAAGTAGTACACATGATTCCAGTACAATTTAAATTGATCAAATTCTGGGCTGTTGTGAAACTATTTTCTCAAGCACTAGAGAATGAGGTGTATTCTTTTACGGACTTCTTATGTAGAACTAACTTTTTGTTGTAGATGTCTGGCTTTAGGAATACAGTTAGGTCATGAAAGAGCTAGTCTCCACTACTGCATGCTTGTTTACTTCTCAGAAACTCAGAAGCAGAACAAGAATCTTTCGGGAAAAGTGTTAGTTGCTATTTACTATAAATATGTACAATAAAGATAATTAAAACATGGGAAGACATCCTGTAGTCTCCTGGAGTTTGGCCTTATCTTCTTCTCTTTGCCTTTGGAAAGCTCCATGCATCTTATACTAACTGTTTACATTCTAAGGGTGTTTCTCCATGCTCCTTGTCTGTCTCTAAGTAACCACGACTCTCCAACACCCACTTCTCCTTCTGTGACTTCAGTTACCTCAGAAATTACTGTAATTTCTATTATTAGAAATATCATACCACCCGTGATGAGTGAGCTGTTTAAATGTCTCTTAGCCACAAATGGATCATTTACCTTCTGGGTAACTTCCAAGTGGCAGCCTTCTTTTCAATCTAGTGTATGGCTCCTTTACTGAATAAAGGCAAGTCACCTTGAGTTATTCATTTCACAAAATACTCTACCTAAAATTCTGTTTTGGTACAAGTCATACCCTATAGGTATCTACAGATAAGTTTAATCAGGATCTATAGGTAACCAAAAGTTTAGAGTTCATGCAATGGATTATGCTAAAAGTAACATTTTTTTCATAGTTTTCCCTTTTATTTATAGTTCAATTCACTGTGTACAAGGTTCTCTCATTCCTCTCTGAGGTTTCTTTCAACATGAGATCTCTTTTGGATTGTGCTTATGGCCCCAGAGAAGAAAAGCAGGCCCTCACTTCCCACTATTTGTTAGCATATACTAACAGTCTCTTCATATTACTATTATTATTTATTTCATTATTATTAATCAACATAAGTTCTAACACACATATATTCCTTCCATCAGTAAGTCACTGATCCACAGACTCACTCAGAATTTCCTGTACCCTTATTCTGAGACAATTCAACTCAACTGGGCTTACTGAGCTTCTGTGGTTATCCTCTCAAGAATGATGAACACAAGATAAGTTGTGGGCTTTCAATCAAGCTTTACCTGTGCATATATGTTGTAGTTATTTATTTCCATTCATGCTTTACATGTTATAAGGCTCACCAGGTATTAAGTCAGAGTGTATTGACTTTTGTATCTCCAAATACCATGACAAATTCCAATAGTCCAAGCTCTTCTTCCATCATCTGACAACATCAAAATTGTCCAGCACTTCTCTTAACAAACTCATAACTCAAATGTGTGTTTTCTTATAACACACATTCACATTTGTTAATTTTAAAAAATGCCGTTAAGAAAATTTATTGCCAATTATTTTGTGTTTATCTGTGACTTTTGTCTTATCTCTGTGATTTTGTGTATTGAGTTGAGTTGGCTTTGGATACTTAAAATTATGCTTCAGTTCTATATGCTGTAAATTTGAAAAGTCCTGTTTGAAATTCAGAGCACTCAATTTCTGTTTAGACAAACTGTCCGTGTGGTGGGGTGCCATATCCCCAGCTTACACAGGCAGTGGGACATTTTCCATAAAGAGGGATGATAGGAGAAAGGCCTATTTCTTTCTTTCAGAATGTGTGATGTTCACCTGAGAGGGAAAACCACAATAACATCAAACACAAGAGCATTGTGTCATAATGTTTTCATATGAAACTCTACCCCTAATGCACATCTGTGGTTGCCATTATCTCTTCAAGGAAAATTCATTTAATCACTAAACCAAAGAAAGGTCATAATCTAATAATATAGGGTGTCGCTTTAATTTCAAATTTTTACTTCGGGATAATAAGAAGCATGATGAAGAAAAGACCCTTCTGTTTCCTATTCATCACAATTCTTCATGTTCAGGGAAGAAAACTAAATGAAATTTAACCATGAAATGTCTTAGGTCCAACTTAGAAATTCAGTATTATTATATGGAATTTTTTAATAAGACTTTCTAGAATCTACATTACAATAATATATTGAGCATAGCCATAAAAGAACAATATCAATTAAAATATATGCATATATGTGTATATTTTCACAAACTTTATGAATAAGTACATATTTGAAAATAACAGAGACAACCACTTCCCAGATAAATATGTGAGCACCACACTGAATTTTCAGTAAGAGAAAAGTTACAGTAATGAGATATACCTTGATATCATTCAGTGTTTTAATTGAGGTAAAATATAAAAAGCACCCAGTCCATTGCAATACTTTGGCTTTCATAATGGTAAGGAAAAGAGGAAGGAAATAGTTACAAAATTCTGTAAAACAAATGGAGCCTTGTATCATGGCACTTGCTTCCAAGACAGTAAAATAGAGTTAGATTACTAGATCGAATGCCCTCTCGCTGTAGGGTGGCAGAAGGGTGATGTGATGTTTGACAACTGGAATGGTCAGAACTAAATGGCTGTATGGATTAGGTTAGCATAAATTGGGCTGTGACAGAAAATGACATTGTAACAGCGATGAACACCAGGAGCAATTGCTTATGTTTTGTTCATGCCATACACAATCCTGAGTTGGTTTCAGTTCTGCTCTGTATTATCTTTGCTCTGGGTCTAGACCAAAGATGCAGCCCTCACCTAGAGAAATCCTAATCTACTGGCTGAAGGAAAAATACAGAAGGCAGAGCCAAGAATTTGCTTAGTCATGATGTGTGTCTCAGTTCAGTGGCCAAATCAAGTTATGGGGCCAAGCCTAATGATAGTGAGTTGGGTAGAAATATTGTCAGAAAGGAGAAGTAATAGGTGTTTTGGAAAATGACATAATATAACACAGTAGGGAAATTACATTATTTAAGATAAAATGTGGATAATGGAAAAGCTGGAGAAAATTGGCTACTGGCTCATATTAAGGAATTTATGTGCTTCTCTGTAGAATTGGAAACTTACTGGCCAAGACACTTTTTTTCAGGAATCTGAAGACTGGTGACTACCTTTGTACAGTTCTCTTAGCCAAGCCTGGCTCCTGGACAGGACTTAGATCACCAGATCTTTAAAGTCATGTGTAGTTTAATACGTCAGGCTGAAAGAAATGGAGTCCTTTGCCTTAATTTGATAGATATCCCAATGTCAACAAGGATTCATATATAGAAAATAGTGTGATGTTCTAGTTGGGGAACAAACTGGCTCAATGACCACAAGTTTTTGTTTTTTTTTTTTTTTTGTTTGTTTCTGTTTTTTTTTTTTTTTAACAATATTGGTGATGTATAAATAGCTCACTGCATTTTGTGGAATTGACGTAATTCCTGCTTATAAAATGTCATAATGAAAGTCCAGATGTTTTAAAGCTTCATCATGATCATTTGAGATAGATACTAACAGTTATAATTTTCTGGTTACAAGTAAAGATTTCAAAATTCAAGTAAACAAAGCCAATACCTACCCCTCCCCTCTCTCCCTCTCTCCCTCTCTCCCTCTCTCTCTCTCTCTCTCTCTCTCTCTTCTCTCTCTCTCTCTCTCTCTCTGTGAATGGGTGTGTGTGTGTGTGTGTGTGTGTGTGTGTGTGTAAGAGAAGGAGAGAGAGAGAGAGTCCCTTGGAAGTCAATATAGGTTAATTAGCTTCATCTATTCTTTCAACATTGCTTATAATTGGAAATAATTTTTCATTGTATGGGAGACGTGTTTCTCATTCTTGTAACCATCAGTTTTTACATACTATTTTAGCTGGTATTTTGAATCTTACAAAATACTTTTGCACCAAGAGTGCTAATAAATGCCAATAAGCTGAGTATTCAGGAACCCAAAGCATGAGGATTACCATGAGTACGAAACCAGACAAGGCTTCATAGGAATCACCATACCAGGCTGGACATCATCCAGAGAAAAACATTATTTCAAAAGAAAGTACTTTTTATGAGGCATTAAATAATGTTGTTTGGACTTTATAATAAAATTTTAGATTCAGCCAATAATCTCCTTCAATTTAATTTTGTGGTAGAGTGACAGAGTCAGATTTAGTTTAGCCTTCATGTCGTTCTTCAAAACCTCAGGTACCTTTTATAATTGTCATAGCTGTGTTCCTGAATGACAGTGAGGAGAATTTTTACTCTTCCATGTTTTGGTATCAAGTTCTTTTAATGAATTAGTGAGATTCTTCCCTCATTTCTACCTTTCTGGAAGATTAGGAGAAATGGAGAATTTATAGAAAAATCTAGAAAACCACCTGGTAATAATTAGAAGATTTGGTCATTAGTTATTTGAAGAAAAATAAATATCTTTCAACCTATAAGCTCAGTGTTTCAATGATTATTCAGTTTTTATTTATTCTCTTATTGACAAATGCAATTAATGTATTTTATTGTACCACAATTCAAACATGTTTTCAAAATGCAAGAATATTGATACTTTTATTTAATAATAATATTAAGAAACATTATTCATTTTTGAAAGACAAGAAAATAGCAACAAGGTTATGTGTGTTGGTTGTCAGAGAACACATTGTCATAGACAGACATATTGAAATATGTAGAAATGAAAGACTATATAGAATTTGCTATAAAATGATATGATGGTTAAAGAATGTGGATAAAATTGTCAGTTTAACATTACTTATAGTGTAAATCATATGAGCTGCGTGCTGGGTGCTTGGGTTGTTTGAGCTCTGTTTTCTCTGAGTGATTATCCTAGGTTTTTTTTTTCCTTTATTCACGAGTTTTATAGTAGAACAAGTTAATTAAACATTAGCTGATATAGAATTTCTTTAGTAAATGATTGCATTAAGATTGTGGAAACATATTTTGATTTTATTTTCCAGACTATTTGTGGTGAGCATACAACCAAAAATTTTCAAGAAAGAAAATCAGCCCCAAACAATATTAATTGTAAAAGTATAAGCAATGTGGCAGTAAGTAGTTCTTTCAAAATCTCAAAGCAATTGTAAAATTTCAAGTAAGATTGTAATACCAATGTGATTTCACTTACACTCCATGTTAAACTCTAGCAGTAGGACACTACAGTTAACACAGAGCTGAAGCATAGAAATGGATATTACCAACAACAAATTTTTATTTGTGCTAATCAATTCAAATTTGTAAGTTAATCTTATTATATTATGAAAAACATTTGAATAATCTTCTAATCTAAACACAATTGAATTGAGAGAGCTGTTGTTATGGCTAAAATTGGACGTATGAACTTTCGTTTTCAATTACAGAAATGTTCACCAGCAAGCTGTTGGCTAATGTGACCTTAGCTTTTCAGAAAAAAAAAAAAGTCCAAAAATAAAACACACTTTCAGTGAGTCATGAAATAAAAAATAATTTTCGGAGTTTTTTTTTCCCCACGACACTTTATAAAGTAACAATTTCCTTTGTCAAAATCCATTCTTACATTATCTAATTTATATTTATCTTTAGTGCTATATCATATCTATATAGTAGGCTTAATTGTGCTAATAGATCAACCCAATTAATGTTTCTAGGAAAAGATATTAGGCTGAATTCTTCAAGCTCAAACTCTTCTGTCACTTATTACTTCAACCTTGTTAACTTTATCTGACTTGATTCCACATGCACAACTCAAGCTAGAGTTTTTAGAAAATTTTCACTGTAATTTACCAAATATAACATCTCACAGGAACCTGGAATTAAAACTGTATCAATCAGGTGTTGGTTATGATTACATCAGATATGACTTTGACCTCAGAACCGATATGCTCTCATTTTTATCCCTTCACACATGTGGATAATATGTATCATTGGGATCCCAGGCTATATTTTGTTCAGTACTGTAGCAGGTGCTGATCTCATCTGGATAATTATCATTTTTCCTTCTTTACCCTTTATTTGTTTAGAGACACGGAGGTCAACTTTTATAGATCTTCGTGTTACTATTACTGTGAGAAAGACTCATAAGAAGTGTGTGTAAGGATATCAACAACAATAACAACACCAATGCAAACCCTAACTTGAAACGTATTTGAAAATTGGGCAAATGGGGAAATGGTGAAAAGTAAACTTAAGAACAGAAACAAATTCTACAAAAAATAAGCAGAAAGTTTCTACAATTTTGAAGAGGGCACTTTTAATAAAAAGAAACAATCATATAAACTCTGACCAAATCTGTCAATATAATCAGTACTACACTGGGTCCTGAGCTGATATTCTGTGGGAGATTATTTTGTTTTTCATGTGATAAACACTAAAAGTTTATAGAAAAGAACAAAGATCTCTGTTTTGCTATATTAACTTTGGAAACCAAGAGCAGTGAGAAGTAGTTGATATGTTACATTCCAAAAATCACTTCAAAACTACAATAAGAAAAATAGCGGCCTAGTGACATACGCAGAGTCAGGCAGACCAATGGACAGAGCAGGGGACGTAGACATAAACTCAGGTGTAAACCAACATTTAACATGAAACAGTGTCTGTATGAGACAATAGGAAACGTGTTGTTTTGTATATGGACATACTAAAATTAGTCACTCTGCAGAGAAAACAGCAAAATTCTATAAAACAGCTGTTTTTGCTCCAAAATGCTCATGAGTGAAATGTACATTTGGAATAACTCATTTGTTGTCATCATTGTCTTCATTGATGTTTTCCTGCTGGGATCAGGTACAAGACTTACCACATTTAATTTCTCGTTTATCTAGCTTTATGGTTGAAATTATAAGGGCCTTGTACAATGTGTGATGGCATTCATACTTCATTTTTAGAACCAGTAAAAATAAGAATTAATGGATTTAATGTTTTATTAATTCTTTAACAATTTTAGATAATATATTATGATCGTATTTGCCTAACTCATCCCCCTAACTCCATTGCCTCTTCCCTACACCCAACTCTGTGCCAGTTTTTTCTTCTTCTTTTTTTTATTCATACCATATCTATTCCAATTTGTTCTTCCCACATAGTCCTGGTTATGGTGTGATCTACTGGATGATGGTTGCTTTACTAGGGGCCACACCCTTAAAAAATGGATTACTTCCCCCAGAAACCATCAACTATCCATAGGGCCAGAGTTAGGGGTGAATTTTTTAGTTTATTGTCTTTATAAGAAAAACGTAGTAAACATTTCAGTTATAAATAATAATTTATTTGTTTTGTGCCATACTACTTTGTAAAGTTTAAATATTTTTAGATAGAGAACTATTTTTCCTAGATTTTATAGTTTGTGTCCATATATGTTCATAGTACTTTTAAAAGATCTTCCTGAGATGCAGTACTTGCTTATAGTTTTTTATGAATGTCATTTATTTGCAGTCATCTTTCCAGAAGCTATATAAAGAATGACATTTCCCCAAACAATAATTGCAGATATACAAATCTCATTGCACCCAGTGTAAGTATCCAAGTGAGAATTCTTGATTCCGGCTAATACTTGCCTTAATGATTAGGAAAGCACTTTGTTTATGTTTGGTATCTAGCTGCTTGCAAGATAACAGAAACTTTAATTGACAGGATCAAAGACTTTATGTTTCTCTGCTACAGCTAGCATATTGTAATATTATTTAGAATGCGAGTGAATGTATACATAAATAAAGCCTATACTATAGGCTATGGTATAAATAAGCTTGCAAGGAACCACTCAAAGCCTGTTAACATATGGAGAAAAGTGTGGCAAATCAGGTTGTTAAATTATAGTGATCTCTTATATCTTGGGAGTCTTAATTGTTTGCTTGTTTATTTTATTTTATTTTTTTACTGAACTTAAGGGTGTTGATTGAAAATAGCGAACAATTTGAGATTCTGAGTAGGTTGGAGTTATGTTTTAGTATTTGGTTTGTAGCCCACATATTCCTATTTAAAACAAAGTTGCAGAAATTAGGGGTTTTACTCCATCTGTTTAAAACTGCTATTTGCATAGAGAGGGATTTCTTCTATAATATATAAAAATGTTTCCTACTAAGATGTAATAAAGCCTTTATTCCTTCCTAAGAAATTAGAAATGTTTTGTGGATACTTGAAAATAAAGGAATAGGAGTCCACCTAAAAATAAGTCTTCTCATAATTCCCTCCTGGTATTTTATTATTTGTTTGTCTGTTTTTAGCAATTCGACATTCTAACCTTTTTATAGTGCAGTCAGGCTGATAGAATCCCATCCATTAAGAACAACCAGGAAGAATCTGCAGCTTCTCTAGTCAACGTGTATGTAACTGAAAGTAACGTATACCAGCGTGCCATGCTTTGTGAAGGCTTACTGTGTTTTTTGAAGGAGTAACTATAAACATTCACTTTGTAGGACATTTTGTACAACATCCTGTGAATATGTATACCTTTCACAATTACCCTGAATAAAAACATAGGTAGCATGAAAAATATGGTAAAGATCAGTCTCCATTCATTTTACATCCATATAAACTGAGATACAATGGAGCTAGATGGTTTGGTGGTTAGGAAAATTCTCTGTTCTTGTAAAAGACTTAAGTTTCTCTCCCAGAATCCACATCAGGTGACTCAGAACTGCGTATCATTTCAGCTCCTAGGAATCCAGCTCTCACTTTAGACCTCCATAGGTTCTCACAGACACATGGCATACACTCACTCAGAGACATCTACACAGACACACACAAAATTAAAATAAATCTTTAAGATATAAATAACATTTGGTGCTTTGGTTGAAAATTCCAACAGTCATACACATAACTGGGTATTGGTGCTTATGTCTCCTGTGTGCTGTCTTCCACAGAGAGGAAAAGAGCAGTGGATTGGAACACATCTGGGACATCTTGGTTCCAAATTCTTTTCTGATTGTTTTTTAAAGAAACCCAGGGGCATAGAGATGCAGGATCAAAAATACTTGAAATTATGAGATTCAGAGAACCTGGAGGGATAAACACTTCATTTTACATTCTGTGTATGTTTCTATAAAAATTAACTGATACATTTAAAACATAAATCAAATGTGTCATGATGGAAACAACAAAGTATATCTTCTTCCATTCAAACCATTTCTCTTTTACTGTGCTGTTCAAAATAAATCTCAGTCTCATTTTGAAAGTTATTCCAGAGACACTTGATTGGCAACCTGTGAAAAGGAGAGTCTCATCGGGTTCCGGTCACATCAATTTTTTTATAAAACATTTATGAGGGATACTTTGTCCTGCTTCCTGCAGTGGGCTTTAAATGCTTTCCCTCTATCTCCAAAACCAAGTCTCCTCTCAACTGGATACAATGTATCCGTTATAGAATATATTGAAATTAATTTTTCACCAGATTTGGAAATAATTAACAAGAGTTGTTGCAGAAGCTCCCTTGGACAATGACAGGCATTTGAGTGTCTCATTTCCTTATAGGTGGAGTTTGAGTTGGAAACACTACTTGAGAGCCCATATTAGGATGATAAAATGTTGCTTTGTTCCGTTATGTACAATAAATCTAGTTAAACAAGGTACACCATTTTAAAATTAAATAATAGCGCTTAGTATTTCTAGAGCTCTAAGTATTCACTAAGGGATTCCATTCTTCAGAGAAAATTTCTATAATATTATCTTTCTTATGTACTACTGAATTCAGCCCTTGAATAGATAGCATCCTGTTCACTTATTGTTTTCAGTATAAGGAATACAATGGCAAACAAGTAAATACTAGATTTCCAATGTGGAAAAGACATAAAATAGCTGTGACTTATGAAAGTCATTTGGTTAGAAGAGCTGTGGGCAAAGTCAAGCAAAGTTACACTGTCATACAAATTAATTAGTGCAATCCAGGTCTAGACAGATTGCTCAGTGGTTAAGAGCACTGGCTGCTCTTCCAGAAGACATAGGTTCAATTCCCAGCAACCACGTAGCAGCTCAGAACTGTCTCTAGACCCTGTTACAGGAGATCTGATACTCTGACACAGATATACATGCAGGCAAAACACCAATGTAAATAAAATAAAAATTTTAGAAATTAATGCAATCAGAGAAGTCAACAAATGATTTTAATAAATATATGTCTTATGTATAATCAAATATATATATATATATATATATAAAATTGTACTGTTTTCATTATCCATAGTTATAGTAAACAAAAGGACACGCTTCATTACTTAATTATTACAGTGAAAGTTAAGGCACTGAATTTTATTTTGCTGTGTAATAAAATTAGGACTTAACATTTTCTCTAAGGCAAATAATATCTCCCCATGAAATTGGAGAGCAATCAGTCTTAAAAACTAAATGTTAAAAAAAAAGTATCTAGTCTATTAAATTTAAGCTGAAGTGCCCTCTTGTACTGGCCAGTCTTAATGCTAGTAAACTCTGTGATCAGTTATAATTTTGAGAATATTCATTTTTACAGCACATGAAATTTTCTCAGAAAAAAAGCTGAAGAAACCAAAAAGAACTGTGTTATTTAGGACCTCCATTTCTTAGGTAGCTTTTCTACTTTGAATCTTTTAAAATAAGTAGCACAGAAGTAGACAAAACAGTTAAGAAAAATGAAATTATTTTAAATATGTTTTAGAAATCACTATGATTGGTTACATAAACTATTTCCATTACACACGTGCGCACACACATACACACACACACACACACCATGCTTGATCCAAAAATTTAACAGGATTTAGTAAAATTTAATTCAATAAAATTGAATTCAAAACTACTATTTTCAATTTTTATTTGAGCTTTCAATGCTCTTGAGACAAGGTCTTGCTGGACTTCCCAGGCTGGTCTTAAATAGATAGGTTCAAGAAATTCTCATTAATATCTGAATATCTGCGTACGTAACTGCATGATATCATGACCTGTTAAATTAAATATTTTATTTTGTAGTGATACTGTTTTTCATGCAGATATAATTTTTTTCAAAGGATACCTTGTGTAACCACTTACCTAATTTCTCTCCAAAATTAGCAACTCAAAAAGCTATGGTACAATATGACAATCTGGACATTGCATTGGACAGTCTAGATTCAGTAGTTTTCATGTCTATAGTAACCCTTCATGTTCTTTGCAGACACCTCTTTACCCCTATGCACACTTTCTCCTGAGTCTCTGATAAAAAAATATGTTTGCTGTTTCTACAATTTGTTGTTCAAGAATGCTGTGTCAATGAAATTCTATGGTGTATAATCTCTTGGGGAATGACTATTCAGTCTAATCCCTTAGACTTTCATCTAGCTTATTGAAAATGCATAGTTAATTTCATCTTACTGATGAGTAGTAGTATATGTTAATGATTATCACAATGTGTTTAACCACTCATCCACTGAAGGACTTATGGTATGTCTTTAGTCACTGAGCGCTATAGATAAAGCTGTCATAAATTTCCAGGCAGGGTTTTGTATGAACCTGTTTTGATTTCTCTTGGATAAATGGCCGAAGCGGAACTGCTGTATCATATGGTATTTGCATGTTTAGGTAAACCATGAACTGTTTTCTCAGTCAGTGGTGCTTCTTTCATATCAGCAACATATGAATGGTCCATTTTCCCTGCATTCTTGTTAGTATTTTCTGGCTCTCATTTACTTTTGTGTGGTCATTCTGATCTCTGTGTGGTTACACCTTGCTCTGGTTTTCATTTGTGTTTCTCTAGTGTTTAGTGATGTCAAAGTGGAGGAAGACATGAAAGGAGTAATGAAATCCTTTGACACTGTTTTGTAAGTCACTAAGCTTTATAACAGGGTAGTGGGGAGAGCCAGAGAGAGAGAAATGCAGAGAGACGGAGACAGAGACAGAAAGGCAGAAACAGACACAGATACACAGAGATACATAGAGGTTTGATTCAGTTCCCTCTGAGAAGATTTTCAATCAAAAATGCCAGAATCCACTAATTCATGCATAAATTTAGCATCCTATTAATTAAAATTAAGTGAATATTTATTTGAGCTTCATAAACTATATCAAAGCCCACAGACAAATAGTAGATAAGAAAATTGTGAATGCATAGAAAATTAAAGAGTAGGAATGTGTTTCTCCAATTCATTTCAGAATATGTCTGAGTTTGATGCTTTGTAGAACATCAAGAAAAATATCTCCTCTAACATAACAGGTGCACCTAGCCATTATAATGCCATACAATAAGCATGTACAAAAATTAATTTAATTCTTTAGGAGAGTGTGTGCAGGTGGAAATAATCATAAAGTTGTCTAGACCTTGAATTAACTTTAATGAAATTATAAACATTCATTTAAGTCAACGAAAAGCATGGATCAGCTGAGCTCCACCAATCTCACTCAAATAGGGGGCATTAGGATTGGCAAGTTTTGTCTACTGATCTGTTCTGAGCATAAGGTTACCTGGTGGATAAATGATCTGTGATGTCCTTGAGTAGAACTTTGAAGTTCAGGTCTGTCACCCTCTTATCCCCATCATGACCTCACATCAATGATAGAATGTAAGCACTGAGTAAAAGCATTCACGCATGATTCAAGTCTCAACTTCTATCTCAAGTGCTAGCATTCCATTAGCCAAATGGAATAATAGAAACCAAATCAGATAGGAGACATAGGGATATTTCCCAGATCTTCACCCACTAAGGCTATAATTAATTCTTGCTAATGCAAGGACTACAGAGAAAATTCTAGAACTAAAGCCAGCATGTAATCTGCATACCAACATAGTATGTGGGGTTGCAAAGATAAAGAAATATCCTAGAAAGTCCATACTATGGAGTACAACACATTTTATAATTAGTAATTGTGCTGCTTTTATATTTACCATGACATTTATATCAAATGTATCTTGATTAACTTACAGCTTTAGAGTAAGAGTGAGCAAATTTTTACCCATTGGTCAAATCTCCATCATTGACTCTTTATATAGTTCATGAGGGAGATCCAGGTGTAAAATTTTTTAAACTAATAAATTTTAATGGTATTTTGTATCATGTTAATATCGTATAGAATTCAGGCTGCAGTGTCCATAAGAAATATTATGGGAACATAGCAATCCTTATAATTTACATCTTCTCTGAAGTTACTGTCACTACAGTGGCTGGTCTTAGTTTCACAACAGGAACCATGTGGACTGTTATGCCTAAAATACTTACATATGGCCTTTTACAGAAAATGCTTACTAGGGCTCCTGTTTTAAACTCATCACTTCACAGATTCTATATAGACATTTTTGAAGCCGTCTAGTCTGGTGATTCAGTCACTTCTTTAAGGCTCTTCGGGAAACGTTTCAGATGTCAGGAGTGATATTTCATGACTTCTCACTGACTGTGTCCCTCTCTCCCCTCCCTCGCTGCTCTTTTTGCTGTCTTTCCCTCGTTGCTTCCTTTGCTGCACTCTTCACTCACACTCAATGCTTATCTCTCTATGTCATGTCCTCTTCACTGGGTTAGGATACCTTTCTTATACCAGTCTCAATGCCCAATACCAAATAAGGTTTGGTAGGTAAAAAACACACTTCTGGAATGATCTTAAAACTCTTCTGGCTGCTTCTGGCTGCAGAAGCACCCAGAGCTGTAGCTCGCAAGCCAAAGCCTTCTGACTTTGACCTAATGCTTAAAGCTCAAATAAACTTGGCCCTTCAGCAGCAACTAGGTAGCTGGAAATGAAACTCCCGTCCTCTAATTACAAATGTTGTACATGGTACCACGCTATTGATGTCCCCTTATATGTTTAGCTGAACTTTTCTACTTTGCTGTCATTTGAGAAATTAAAACATATACACTTTCATTAAGTCATTAAACATGTCAGAATTAAAGTACTACAATAAACCATGTCATGTTTGCAAATACTGTAGCTTTTAAAATTTTTGTTTGCTTTCTGTACTCTATATAATTGATTTTGTTAATAGCGAATTAAACGGAGTCATTTTCTTGAATCTTTCAAGTATGATTATTATGTTACTTCTTAACTCACCTTCATTTTACTTTTTACCTTGGAATGCTTCTGTAAATTGCAAGGCATTACTGAAGTTGGGGATCAAACTGTCATCAATTTTTCTCATCGCTGCCAGCTACAAGACATGCCCTCTGCCTGTCAGACACTTTCAGGCTCCACCAGCAATTTTCTTAGCACTTCCTTGTCTCAAAATTCGCATTTTAGTCACTCTCCCATCTCAATAGCTAAAATAAGGAATTTCCATTCTCCCTCACAGTGAATACTTCACCTACAACTTCTGTCTCCAAGCATGAAAAATTTCCATTCCAACATCCTGAAGCAGTCCTTTCAAGTCAGAACACATCTTGTCTTCCACAGGACTGAAAACGCAAGTAATTATAGCCAGGTACCTATATCTTGCAACAACAGTACTCGGCTGACATTTTGCAATCACATAGTGCTTACATTTCCTCTTTATTTAAATCAAGCATGAATTACTGTTCCTTGGTCTAGTAAGTGACTCAATGAGCCACTGTGACAAATGTATTATGTTAAAGCTCAATTCAACTTTGTCCTTTGAAATTGACCATGTAGATTATATGTTTGAAAACCAATAGCAAGAAACTCCCTAGCAGGGCAAGACTTTGGCATATGCCTATAAAATAACCATATATTTCATCTAGATGATATTTTCTTATATTTTTAAAACTTGCCACGTTCTCTACATCCAGGGAATGTTGAATGAACCTGGAAACACAGGCATATAAAATAGTTGTCCTAACAAAATAGTAAATTACATTTACTATTTAATTAAAATTTAAATTTATTTTAAAACAATGATCGGGATACATATACTTATGCTACTAATTAAAGACAAGTTCAAATTCGCACATTAAGTAAGATGGGGATGTATATTTTTATTTTTACATAAAGAATTTAACAGTTGGTGAATATTTGTATCTCAGGATGTAATGCACGAATAGTGATTTCTTTTTTATAATTGATCAGTGTTTGTTTTTTTTTTTAATGTGGGTATGCTATATAAAATGCAATGCAAAATAAAATGACACCAGTATCCTTAAAGTCACTTTAGAAATTCTGCCCTCCTCCCAAGCCAAAGTTATTTTAATGCTTTTTATTATGAAGCTCAACTCAGTAATTCAAAAAAATTTTTCTCAAGTAAATATCATTAACACAATGCAATCCAATTTGGTATCTACACGCTGAAGAATAGCCTTGGAAAACTATCAAGGCTTTGTTTTTTATAATTAAACAATTACAATTCACTGTATGTACTTGAAGAATGCTACAATCCATATATGCAATAGTCTTAAATCTGAGCTGAGCTGCTAAAAGCAGCCATCATTGACACTGTATGCTTTGCCAGTGTTCTCAGTGTTGAGTGTCTACGTGATGTGTTTAGAACCAAGGCTGTAACTGAAGTCCCAGGATGCCACGCTGCCAGAATCCTCACATTTATTATTTCATGGACTTTGAATGAAATTTCATCATTGAGAATTCAGAAACCTCTTGCCATTGCCAAAAGTTTTACATACAATACATTTAGTCATATATCCAGGTCTACAGTTGAAAATGCTGGAGTCGGGGCTGGAGAGATGGTTTTGCAGTTAAAAACACCTGTTGCTCTTGCAGAGGACCCAGCTTCAGTTCTCAGAGCCCATATGGAGCTTGCAAGCATCTCTACCTCCAGCTCCAGGGGATGCAATACTTGCTTTTGGGTTGTGTGCACACTACAGACTTGTTAAAGAGCCATACGTGCAGGCAAAATACCCATACACATAAGATAAAAATAAATACATCTTTCTTTTTAAGATGCTGTGGCCGAGAAAGAACATTTTGAAACTAGTTCATTTAGCATGACATCGTGTGTCATTTTAAGAAAGGTTCTAAGAGACGTCTGTCTTAAAGTTCCAAGATTTTAGGCCATTGTCCCTTGAGATTAATAATTTACCTCAATCACTCTTCCCTTGCACAGTACAAAGACAGCTTCCTGTTTGTGACAAGGTGGAGGAGATATTAAGTGAGAGGGTTGCTGAATGCTACCTCATAATGCTAGTGGAGATGCCAGAGAATGGCTGATTTCCTGCGGGAGAAATGGGCTGGAGAGACTGATGATAAAATAAGCATGAGCTGTTCTCACAGAGAATACCAACAGGTGTGCTTAAGTCTTCAGAGGAAAACAACACGGAAGCTTTTTCTGTCTTAAAAATCTGCTTTTGTGTAGCTGACATTAAAATTGTTGAATTTGCTTTTTAATCCTAAACAATTCGCGAGCTATAAAATATGATGGGAAGAGCCATACTCTAGACAGAGTTGAATCATTTAAAATGCTTTCTAAAGAGTCTTGCACAGCAGAGCAAAGCACACATTGATCAAAGCACTGGGTCCCCGGTGTGAAGCTTTGAAGGGAAATTGTACCGTCTTAAATGCACAGCTATGAGAACACGGATGAAAGCTGATGGGAAGAGAGGACTGAGAAGCGACTCTCTCCTTTTGTCATCTGGAGCTCTTACCCTTTCAGAGTTATTCATATTTATTGCTTTTATCGCTTTTTGTTTGTCTGTTTTAGTCTCTTCCACCTTTCCCCTTCTTCTTTTAAAGGTAATAGCTGTTGTAAACTTGCTTCACCGTAGGAACGCGGGCCTCTGCAGTGTGTTCTTCCTTTTACAGGAGCAAGGATACATTTACTTGTGAAGCGCTCAGTACTTATTGTAGCTGTCTAACTTCTAAGTCCAGTATTTCACCCCTTCTCAGTTAACTGTCAGAAGAGAATCATGGCTCTGGAGCATCAGGAAAAGGTCCTATATGATCCTACAGACAGAAAATACCTAAAACTATATTCTTATAATAAAAAATTAAAAGGACTGAATTCCTTCTGAAATCTCTTTGGGAAAATGCTGTATGTAGTTGGAAATGGGCCACTGTGTTTGTCCTGGTTTAGCAAAGCATTTGGAAAGTCGTTTAAGTGTATGCCTGCTTCCTTTTTATTTTATTGTGACTTGCTAGGAATCGAACTCAGAAATGTGATACTCAGCAAATTTTCCATCACAATGCTGGCTACTAGTTCTCCCATTCAGTGGCAGAGCACTCACCCAGCATGTGCAAGTTCTAGGTGTTCTTGAAGCAAGATGTGGAAATAAGGAGTATCGCCACTTCCCAAGGACCAGTAACTTCTCCCATTTATGCTCTATTAATGTGTTACTACTTAGAGTACATTTTCAAGAGCCTTCCTGAAAAAGCTGGAAACTAATAGATTAATGGTGTCAATAACAGCCTCATTGAAAGAGTTCTAAAAATACAGTATCTTTCAAAGTCTCTGCTGACATGGAGGTCTAGTGATGACATCGGGATTATTTGTGATGGGAATATATTCAGTCCGGGGGCATGCACTAAATAAAATAGGGCCAAAAATATCTACATTCTCCTTAGAATGTCTGCCCCTTGCCTCATTTTTCCTGCATATCACATAAGAACCTTCTTCTCTTTGTGTTTTAATAAGGATTTTTTTCAGTTGTACACATCTGTATTGTAAAAAATAATAATGATTGTTTTCCACATCTTACAGCTAAGTTTTTTTTTTAAATCTCTGTGGTTATTGAATTGAAGTTACATTGAACAGGGTCAGAATATGAATCCAAAGCAAAATAAAAAAAATTGGTGGTTTCCATGCTATACTAAATTAAACATTTGATTGATAATATTGCATGAATTTCAGTAAAATTTTAAAATTTATGTTTGACATTAAAAGGCCACAATTTGCAGTTCCTCCTGATCTCTTGGAAGATCTTATTGCACTATGTCTGCGTTCATGAATGACAAAAAGCCACCCAAAGCTAAATAACAGCTGGTCCTCTGGGAAGGTGTCAAATTGGGCCAACATCCCAGCTGCCTACCTGCATTATACAGCACACATCATCTACGAGCTTTCCCTCAATGTACATTTTCATGATACTTTCTTCCCAGGCTTTTGAGCTTCTGATCATTGTTCTAACAGAACATTACAGTAGAAGGGTGCTTTCTGCCAAAAATTAATGTATAATAGCGCTAACTTAGTTACAGTTCTTGAAAGGTGTGTGTGTGTGTGTGTGTGTGTGTGTGTGTGTGTGTGTGTGTGTGTGTTTCTGTGTGTAGGTTTTGTTTTGATGTGACTGATTATGCAGCACAACTGCACAGTCAAATCAATGTTACCTGTTCAGAAACATGGTAAAGTCTTTAAAACTATTTCTAATTTTATCATACATAAATGTCTATGTTCATATTACTATGGCAGTCCCCACATTCACTTTTCTTATATAGGATAGGTAAAAGGTTTATGAGCCTGATTCTGAAGTACTGGCTTTCAAAGCTCTCTTTGATTTTTTGGGGTATAATATTATATGTTATATTTATTTCATGAAACTAGAGATCAAAGCCGCTTCAGCCTTTGAACTTTTCTGCTCAGGTGATTAAGAAGTCCTTCGTTACCACCTTTGGAATGTCATGCATGTATTTTTTCTTTTATTATCATCCCATTATTATCTTTTTGTTGATGGTCATGCAGGTGCATAAGAGCAAACCCCTTTCAGTGTCCATTCCTAATAACCCAGCTGTACCCTTTCGTATATTAATACTGTGCATGTTTGGGGACGTAAGGTACAGATTGAGCAGACTGCAAGTTACAAGTCTGAATTTCAATAAGCATTCAAAGTGGAAAGATGCTTGTTAGCACTTGGAAGGCAGATAAGTACTTGGGAATTGCCTGTGTGGGGCAGTGACAGAAGGGAATGATGATTAGTAGGATGGGGAAAGGTATTGTAGTATAGACAGCATGTAAGACAAAAGCCTCCTGTTCTCTCGGCTGTTGTAAAAAGTTTGAAGAAATCTGGCTGCAGGAGATTTTTGGAACAAAAGTTGGGAACAAAATGTAGCAAAACTTAAGTTCTGAGTTTATGAGTTCAAAGTTGGTTCTGCTGAGATGTAATAGGTACAGAGAGTTCCAGACTCCTACAGGAACAGGGAAGAGCCCCTGCCTTAGACGACTGCTGTTACAGATGGCCACCTGTATTTTTTCTCAGTTCCTTGAGTAGGTGGAGAAAATATTGCTGTCTATTTGGTGACCAGAGTCTTGCCAAAACAGCCAAGAATGAGCATATGGAATTAAGAAAACCCATCAGATTATTATTATTTCAAAGGTAGCAATTAGATAGTGCTTGTACTGATCCAAGTACCTTTTTAGATATGTTACCTGGAATTTTTTCAGTTTTTAACTACCATATCTTTGGCCAAGAGTCAGCTCCATTTAGTCATCCATAGGCATATGAGATAGGTACTGATACATATTCCTACTTCATAGGTGACAAAAACTGATTTGGAATCACATAGCTAGAGGCAACTTAAATGATGACTATGTTGTGCCTCATTACTCATTGGAGGCATATGAACTTGACCTTTGAATTGTGTGGCTCTAGTAACAAGTGCAACCATTTATCTGGTATCTATCACATGCTAACTGAGGTTCCAAAGGTGTCCTCAATTTCTTCCATACAGCTGTGCCACCTGCCTTCCTGCCATTCTGATTTCCCTGTTCCTAAATTCACAAGGTACCTGCAACTCTTTCCCTTTAAAGATTATTAAATCATTAAATCATTAAATACTTACTTGCTCACTTGTGGTCAACTTTCCAATATCCATAAAATCTATTTGATCCTCTCCAACAATTGTTTCTGACACTTTGTTGAACACCTTCCATTTCCTGCCCAGACATCTTGGAAATAAGATTCCCCTTCTTCATTCTCTCCACATTTAAACTTCTGTCTTAATCTTACCTGTCTTATTCGTTTCCTTCCTTTCGATTTTGTCTGTAAGGACAGGACAAGGTGTTCTTCAAAAGGGGAAACTACTTATTCTACTTCTGCCTCTAGGCCTGCATGCTTCAGTTCGTTCAGCACTTTGAACCTCAGTGTTTTCATTTTCCGCTGTCTCTATTTTTTTCTATTCTCTGGTTTCTGCTTCATAGTCCTTGGCTGGCAAATACATAGAATCTTCTCAGGTTTGGCTCTTCATCTGAATTCTGTTAACGTTCTAACTACTGTCTTAATTTTTGAATTCTTCATCCTCGGAACTATGCTCTATTCTTTTTAAACATTCCACACATTTTCTAACTCTATGCTGTAGGATCTATAAAACTTGCAGAAAAGCGAAACAATAGCTCTGTCCCTGATTCGCAAGTGGTAGGAAGATGGTGACAAAGTATAAAATAAATAAGGAAGTAATATAAAGTAGTTGAAATTAATATGTGTTAAGAAAAATAAGAGGTACAGAGGATATGGAGAAGTGAAAGGGGAAATGTAGTTTTAAATAGGGAAGAAGGAAAGTATGTATCTGAGAAGTAACATTTGTGGAAAATTTTGATGAAATCATTAAAGCAAGCCTCAGCCTGCATAGCTACCTGGAGAAAACAAGTGGAGAGGCTGTGAGCATAAAGGGCATATATGGAGTAGTTGAAGAACTCACAGGAACACCAACCTGTCCAGAACATAGTAGCTGGAGAGCTCTACTTGATACAAGGTATGCTCAGTGTTGTCGTGTATCAGCTTCCTCTCTATCTACCCAATTCACTTCCTTTGAGAACTCATCATATATTTATGCCTGAGCTGTTTACATCTTTAAAACACACACACACACACACACACACACACACACACACACACACACACACACACACACATATACACACACACACACACACACATATACACACATATATGACCATGTCTTTATCTGGATATCATTTTCTTTACAACAGGATTTAGTGTTGTCCATTGGCTTGCTATATACAAATATACCTTTGTTCTATAGGTGTTATAGGAGTGGTTGATCAATGCTTATTCAATATAATAAAACAAAGCATGTCACTATAATAACTGATTTCTTCTAATACATTTTATATTTTTCATTCAGTTACATGCATATTACAAGTGCTATGTATTTAGTTTGGGGTAAAAGGCTAATTTGTATCCTCCTACATTAAGTAGAATGATATTTTAATTTAGCCGTTATCTACTAGTGACACTAGGTTATTCCTGAGTTATTCCTTAATGGTTATGGATTCCGATTGTCTTTATCTTTTTTAAATGTATGAATTCTGTTCTGGCTTTTCTCGAGTTTAAAAGGAACATCAGCTTTGTTTCTGCATAGCCTCAAAGTCATAGAACAACAAAAACAAACAAAACAAAGATGAAATCAGTTTGGTCTTACATAGATTTGGATCATCTTCTAGTGGTTTCCAAATGCAGTGATAATGATTACTTTATTTGAATGTGAATCTCTTAAGAGAAAATGGCCTGTCATAAGCTATGCTGCTAAGTTTTGTCCTTGGGCTTCTGTGAATGCATATTCTAGTGTGCTGCTAGGGAACACTATGGCACTGGAGATGTTCTTGGCTTTCAGAAATAGAAAGCTCCCCACTCCAACTGTGCTCATTAAAGGTCTCAGTAACACACACTGCAAAAAAAAAATAATAAGAGTGTGGGTTTAAATGGCCAGACCAACCTCTGACTGTGGTTATTGCCTTTTTAAACATAAGAGACAATTAATGTGGACCAGCATTACTTCAAGCCTTTCCTTCCCACAGGCCGCTGCAGATGGGTGATATGACTTCCCTGTGAGTGGAGGCAATTAAGGGCAAATAGCATATCAAAATCCCTGCTCCATTTGGAAATCAAAATATGTTACATAGATGAGAACTGTAGTAATATAATATATAGATTGAACACCTTCTATTTCATAGTATGGAAAGATGATTGAGTGTGAAACGTAGTAGTGAGGTGTATCTCGAGCTCTAACTGTGATCTGCCTTGAGTTAAGGAAGACCTTGACAGACCATCTAACACATGGAGACTTTGGTGTTTTTATCTGTAAGATGGTAATACCTAGAGTGCCTAGCAGAGAAGATCTAATCCCCCACACAAAGTACATAGCAGCCATTGGGTATGCAAATGGCTTCTAACTTCACCAGTTTCATCATCATCACCATCAGTATCCTCACCACCACCACCATCATAATCATGTCATCACCATAGTCATTCTGTAATCATCACCATCACCACTAGAATCACCCTACCATCATCACTATCACAACCATCATCCATATCATCTTCACCCTCACCATTGTCATCACTCTTATGATCATCACCATCCCCAGGATCTTAATTAATCTAATCACTGAAGTCATTTTAAATAAATCATAGTTTCTAACTTTTATAAAAGTTCTAGTTTCCTAGGGTTGTTTGGGATAAATGGGGAGCTGGAAAGGGTTTCCTGGGTTGGTTAAGCTATCCTAATTGCAGCAGATGCAATCTCCTGCAAAGCCCCCTAAGTTCTCCTGTCTGCAAATGGAGCACAAAGGATTTTACATTTAGCAAAGCACTCGTCTGTGACTTGAAAGTGTACCTCTGTGGGCATGCACAGCAGAAGCTCATCTGAAATACCAGGAACTTTGAAATGTGAAGGCTGACTTTTAAATCAAGTACATTTCTGTGGAGTGTTTTCTTTCCAACTTTCTAATTTTATTGCATCATGAATGCTCCAGCTGGAAGCACCAGTTAACAGTTGGTTTAAAGTGTTTAAACTTAATTTTTAATGCATTTTAAGAATTTTTTGTGATTTGGTTCCCAAGATTCACTGATAAAAAAATGTTGCCAGCTACATTACTAATTACCGACTTTTACTGAGTCCTCTCCTTGGTGAGCTGTTAGTTGTGCAGAGGCTAATTTAAAATATGCAACTTCTGTTGAAATTTTCCAATCATTCATAATATAGAGTAGTCCATTTTCATCAGCCTCTGGATAACAATGAGTATCGCTAATTGGATTAATACCCACAGACAAGTTTATCACATTTTCACAACTTAGAATATAGATAACACACCGGGATAGAGCTGCTTGTGCACATTTTGCTAGTGAGCAATGATTCAACTGGACTGAATCACCTTTGTATATCAGTTCTCTGAAGAGGCAAACATTATGCAATGTTCTAATCTTCTCATAAGCACACATTCTGTCACGAGCAAGTCTCCAATGGTATAATTGCCACTACACCCTTCAGTTTCACAAATTAGTACTTTCAAAATGCCCTTGAATATGCTAACCCATACCTACTCTTGCTGAAGTGGATTATTTCTGCATTCTAGAAAAAGACATGTGGTTTCAGGAGGTATCCTTTGTTCCTGGACAGATGTGTGACTTGAGCACAGTGTCATCTGCATGTACATATTTCATATTTCTTAAAATGTATTTTGGTTTTGGTTCATTGTTTCAGATAAGTTTTATGAATGTTATAAAATATAGTTCATCACTTTTTCCCTAGCCTAGTATGATTTAAGGATTTCTCTACACTTGGAATTTGAAAATGTAACATGATACCCTAATCTACCTGAATTCTGATAGGTGGGTGGGGGTTGGAGCTCAGTGGTACAGAGTGTGTTTTCAATGAATTTGGCTCAGAGTTTAAATGATTGTGAAATCAATGCTAATTTAGAAAGCATATCCCAATTTGTATTGTAAATCCTTTAAAAGTGCTAAATATTAATTAATTAATTTCATTTTAGTCAATCTGAATTCTGTCCTGACAAAGACTGTTAAAATATAAGGCTCCTTATTAAGATTCCATGAGCTTCTCCTTTCTCATGACCAACTCTACCTTGCAGCAGAGTCTGAGTAAAATTTCTAGAGAAAATTATATTCCTGCATGGTTCTGGTCTCTTTTTATACTCCATGTGATCATAAAGGCTCTGTACATTCACGCACTAGAGGAGCCAAGTGGGGTTGGAGTAGAGACAGTTGATTTGCTCAGGCTCAAATCATGGGAATTCAGGATGAAGAGAATGAAGAAAAATTCTCCCCTGATGCCCAGTGAGGTTCTTCTCTAGGTTTCTGAATATGGGAAGAGAAATTCTGATTAGATTGGACTGTGGATATTTAAATTACATAATTTAAAATAATAATTCCTCAAAAAGACTAGTGCTTTATTAATAGTTATCCCTATTTTCATCTTGAACTAATATATCCAATTTGTAAAATAAAGGCTGTGTTTTCTATACAACATAATATTACATGAGAAGTCAGTTCAAACTCATTGGAGAAAAATAGTGACATTTCTAATATATTTCTCTAAGATCACAATAATTGGATTTCTTTCCTGATTGACTTTTTTTCAGTTTTGGCACTGTTTATATTAAGGTAAGATTAATATTTTGCTATTATTTTGTATCTTTTAATTTACAAATTTATCAACATGTGACCATTCTGGATACAAGAACATTTCTCTAAGGGAACTGAAATCCAAAAAATAGCATGTAATTCAGTCAATGTCAAACATACTTTCAGTGTCAAGGGAGACATATTAAGAAAACTGAAATGATATTTGTGCTCTGGGAATATATCACCAGAGTATATGATGATTCTATTTTCACATATAGTTACTTGCTAGCATCATAATATTTACTGTAATCCTTTAAAATTCAAATAACAAAAGTCATAGTTACAATAAACCAACATTTTTAAACTGCATCTTTCTACATTAATAAGAAGTTTTATATTCCCCTTTTCTCTGCTCTTTTAAGAAGCACACATACAATGATTAAACACTTGGTAGGCTGCTTGCTTGATCATATTGTCTCATTTTGTTAAGATTATGCATGGTATCTCAGAAGTATTTACTAATTCTAGCTGCAGATAATTGAGTAACTACTTCAACAGTTTTGTTTTTTTTGTGTGTGTTTGTGATTCTTGTAACACTCTGTAGACTAGGGTGACAGGTAAGGGTTGTGTTGAAAAGTCAATGTTACAAGCCAAATTTTAGACTAAACTATGAGATTGTCAGTGTTTGACCCATAAACTAATGATTATCACATATATAATATGCATAATGTTTAAAGTTGCTTTTGTTAAATATAAATGTATTTTGAAATTTATTAACATCTAAAATTTTGCTATAAACCATAGCCATATATAAATGTATAGGTATATATTTATACATTACATATATATGTGTGTAATACACACACACACACACACACACACACATATATATATATATATTTCTTCTCTGATATATTTAATTCCTACCTACTAGTATATATGCTTAAATTCTTAATATCACTGAGTCCATAACTTTGGGGAAGTAATGTGAGAAGATTTACCTGAGCCATGGCACTTTCTTGGTTGGATTGTAACTTTAGGTCTCATTCTTCTGGTTCATTAAACTCACAATAAGTCAGGTGTCTTATACCTAAAATAGAAATAATGATTCCTAGAGTTAGTAGTGATCAAAACAAATGATGTATAATGAGTGCTTTATCTATCATTACTATTGTCAACACTTATCTCAAGCTACAGTGCATCGTCAAATACCAAAATTATTCATAATGTATGTAATATTCCCCATTTAAGCAGACATCTCTTTACCTTAATAACTCAGCTCCTCTGCCTTTCTAAGCAAATTCTATAGAATCATTTTTTAATATAGCTTTTGTTTTGAAATTAAAATATATTTTCTCCCTTCCCTTTCCTCTCTACAACCCCTACCATATATCTGCTCAGTTTTATTTCCAAATATAAACTGCACAGTTCATATGATGTTACTGTATGTATATATATGTGTGTGTGTATACATGTATATATATATATATATGTATATTAGTGTATGTATGTATGTGTGTGTGTGTGTGTTTGTGTGTTTGTTTCAGAGATGCCAACACTCATGGTTTCCCTACTGAAATCCAGGAAAATGAGGGAACATTCAAAACATGAACCAAGCTGAATTCCTTAAGGAACACAAAACTCAAATATAGTATGTGCAAATGGTTATGACCCTCAACAGAGGCTTCTGAAAAGAGATCCTTAGAAGTGGTATGCACTAAGAGTTTAGAGAACAAATAGAAACTACCCTGGGAGATTCATGAGTTAAAAGAGGCTGTTCCAGACCCAGAGAATTGTAAGAGAGGGGAGAATTACAGACTATTTGAAGTGTATGAATAATAATGTAGCTGAGGATGTGGCTTCCTTTCCTTAAAATACTGGAATGCGTGTAGAGTTCTTTCTTATCTATCTAAAGAGCACTCTCTGACAGACTATCATTGCATAATTGTTGTAATTATTTTTAGAATATTTTAAGCAATTTAAACAAATGATGAGTAATATCCTTTGAGGTACAATATCTCATTGATTGCATTTCAGTGATAAAGCATGATATTCAAGGTAGAAACCAGATGTCTCTACTTGATAGTGTGTCATTAATTTGACAGAACAAAATTATATCATACAAATTATTTTAGCACTGTGGCTAATCCATGCATACTATGATTATTAACAATTTGAATTTCTTAGTACTGTGGCACAAAGGAGGGAGGTAGTGAATAAAAACATTGTTGTATCTGATTTCCAGAGAGAATATTGTGCTTTTAACAACCATTAATTACAGTGATAATATACCAAACAATGCTTATAATCCATGCTGTTTGATATTTTCTTTATTTTAAAAAAGAAAGAACTGATCTTCTAGAAATGTTTTTTTTTTTTTTCTCATGTGATACTGTCTGGAAGATAAAACATGGTATTCTTTGGAGATGTTTCTGTAGGTAAAATGCTCGTCAAAAAGCATGAACCTGAATTGATTCTCACAGGACTGTGTCAGAGCTCTATAGACCAGCAGGAGAATCCCTTCTGCTGGCTTACAAGAGGTGGATGATGTTACTATGGAATAAAATCTGAAGTTGTCTTCTGGCCTCCACACACAAGTACACACACACACACAGAGGGAGAGAAAGAGAGAGAGAGAGAGAGAGAGAGAGAGAGAGAGAGAGGGATGGAGGGAGGGAGGGAGGGAGAGAATTATGCATGTACATGTGCAAAAGCAAAATGTCAAAATTTGTTGAATGATTTGATACTGTTGATTATTCATCTTAACATGATCATAATATTTGTAAGGTTTATCTCTGACCTCCATACCTCATTTCAAATTGCTTAGTTTCTAGCTTTTCAAAATATATTGAGGATTTGTGAGATTAACATATTTGAAGAAAACATGCCCCCTCTTTTTTTTTCAAAATAGCCACTAGAAACGCTAGTTCCTCTAGTTTTCTTATTTTCCGATTACCGATGACTGAAAAATATCAAGCACAAAATGCTGAACAAATAGGATCAAGAAACATGAACAGATTTGTACCTAGTGAAAATTTTCTTGCTACTCTGCGAGAATTAAAATGTTTTTATATGATTATAAATAGACAGTTATGAAAATATTATATATTTTGAAAGTAGTCTTTAATCATTTAACAAAAAATTTATAAGATTTAAAAGATTTCAAGATTGTGGATGAGTGTAATTAGTAATAATCCACTAACCTGTACTTTAATAATTCTCAAGTACAGGAAGTCCATCACAGTTGTCATTTCTTGTTAACTGAGCATCTAATTACGTGTAAACCATAGTCCAGTCAACTATGAAATGAGTGACCTATACATGGGGCAAATAAAAGGATAACAGCTTTTCAGAAGCACAACCCAAACCCCTGAAGTGAGCAACCACTATTTAACTATTTTATTAAGCCAGAATTCTGATTCCTAAGACACCAAAACAGATTTGTTGTATCGTTTTCATCCAGGAAAGGGAAAAAAAATCCAATAACTGAATGAGCAGTGAGTTTTTTGTTTCCAATTTGTTAAAAAGCTCCTGATAGATTAAAAAAAAAAATGAAAGGAAAAAAAAAAAGATACAGATTCTTAAATGTTAGGGAAAAAACTGAGAGCAACAGTTTTTAAACCTCTGACAATATCACTAGGAAAAAGACCATGTTAGCCTATAAGAAACAGGGAGTCGTCTTTATTTTCAAATATGCTGACAGCCAAAAGTCAATGAATTCTTAAGAGAATCATTGCAAGTATTTACATGTGTACATGTGGTATTATGGAGTCATTGTGTGGCAGGGAAGAAATGGAAGTTCCATCATTTTGACTTCAGCCTTTTCCCATTGCTGTGCCCACCGGAAATAGGTATTTAAAATCAGGATCTTTACAGAATAGAAACTCCCCACCTGAAAGAAAGTAGAGAGCCAGGAACAAAGGTGACTGCCTCCAGCTGTTGACGCATGAGAAACATCACCTCCTAGAGCTTCAGAAGATTGACATGTAGTTCAACAGTAAACTTTTACATGAATAAAAAATCTTCAAGGATTCACCCTCAATCCCCACCTCCACACCTCCTCCTCTATTTAATGTGATGGTCACATGCCTCATTCTCCTGCCTGAGGTTTGAGGAGGTGCTGTCCCTAGCATACCTCTGCCTCTTGATACTTGCCACTTTCATCATAGCAGCACTTGATCCAGCTGTGGATTAGAGAGTCTCAGCTCTTAATATTTGTTTTACGAAAGTATTTGTGTATTGATGGGAGCATCTTCACAAGGAAAAGAATTATGTGATTTTAGGTATTTATATCATATGATTAAAAACAGGGTTTAAGTTTCTTTTCACCAACCCAAAAAAATCATACTGTAATACTAGAGTGGTAGTGGTCAACTTCAAAAGCTGTTTATAACTACAAATGCTCATGAATCCTTTTAACAAAACAGTACACACACACACACAACACACACACACACACGTGTGTGTGTGTATTATGCATATATGTGTGTATTATGCATATATATATATATATACACACACATATGTATATATGTGGTATATTCTAGTATGGTGTCAAAATAATATGTATTCTATACTATATGTAGAAGTTGTTAAGAGGTTTTGTGTTTATAACTGAAAAGTGATAAGAATATAAGTGAGGCATTGCATGTTTCAATTTACATATTACATATTTCAATACGATGATTCATCCATTCCTCAATGTGTGTGTGTGTATCTATGTAAAACGTGAGTGATGGAATAAGAAAGCGATTTTGTCAACTTAAAAATACGCACATATTATTGATCAATTAAAATATTTCTCTTCATAACCAAATCAGCTTTATGTCTACCTTAGTGTAAATTATAAATTTGAGGAAAATAATGCTTACTATATGAATGGGATTAGTAATTGTGATTTATAAGGCATCTAACATGTACCAGATATTTTAGGTGCATTTTGATGTAACTTTCAAACAGCCGTCTGCTGTTTACCATGTGGTCTTCAGGAAAAATAACCCTTCCCATGACAGTGTTCAGTCAGGCTACGGTGATAACATTGTAAAGTCAACTGACATAGGAAACTGACAACAGAAGTAAGGTACTTGGTAAGAATACTGGGAAACTAAACATAACCCCAGAATTTGTTATAAGAGGAATTTGAAAGATTGGAGAAGCCAACTTAGGAAAGCCTAGAAGATTCTGTTGGAAATCAGAAAACCATACATAACAGGTTTTCTAACCATGATAGGAATTATAATAGGAATTCAAATAGGCTTCTTATTCTTATTATTCAAAAATTAATACAAATAATATGATGTTAATTTTCTTATAAAGCCATAGATAAACGGGAAACAATTATAAGATATAGCAACTGAAAAACAAATAGCATAGTCTTTAGTTCATTTTAATTATAAATATCCAGCTAGTTACTACTACTTTTATGTACTATTTTAGCATAAATTAAAGCATGTACACAAAAACCCATGTATAGCACAGTGAGATATTCTAGCAAATATGTTTTATTGTACCAAAGGCTAGAAATATAATTAAATCAAGTACTTAAATAAGCATTTCCAGGTCCTTGACTAAGCTAAAGCCCCTTCTCTCTTCCCCGTAAAAATATTGATTCTGGCTTTAATGATTTTAATTAAGTTCCTAGAATTTAATTCTATCTTATATATGTGTATATGGTATATTATATATGTACCATAGTTCACTTAGTTTTGCCCATGATTTTTTTAAAATCTGTTTTGACCTATAGGTATTCTTGATTTTTCTTATAGTTGTTGTGTTTTGCTTTCATTCATTTACTTCTCTTCTTACACACTGACCAACAACATTTGAATTACAGTGTCTGTGCATCTACTTGCTGATTATAAACTTGTGATACAATGGTTGTTTGTAGTTTGTAATTCCTGCCAGATGGTAGATTGATTCAATATACTTAACCCCAGTCTCTTAACCTGAAAACATAGATGTTACATTCTTTCTTAGGAGGTACAAGATATATGTTAACCTCTCCATTGTGATTGATGATGCTCAGTACCATCCAATATAGCTTATAGTGGGTAAAATTTCTAACATTGTGTGTGTGTGTGTGTGTGTGTGTGTGTGTGTGTAGTTTTATTTAAAAAAATCTTTCTGCTAAATATCAAGTTTCAGTCACTGAAAGTCAGTAAGCTTTTTTGAAATTCAAATAGTTACATTTTGGGTAAAAGACAAATCTTCACATAAACTCTTAATCCCTTTGACACTTTTGTTTTACCTGTTCTCTGTTTGGGTGGGAGGATTTTATTGTTTGTTGTTGTTGTTTACTGGCATTGTTATTAGCTTCCTCAATATCATATTTAAGATAGCTGAGGCTTATTCATACTATATTGCCTTAGACCTATATCTAGATTTTTCTTGAGGTAATCTTTCTTTCTGTTGTTAAGGAGATTCATCAATGCTATCAGTTGAGTGTAAGACAACTTCCTTGTATTCAGCCAATTCATCCAAACTACTTTGATAGACAGAACACAGAAACTCACCTGGAAAAGTAAAAGACCTCGTTAAGTTTTGCTAAATTTTCTTCTGTTACTTCTATTTCATACTAGAATTCTAAGGTTTATTATTATTACATATAAATGTTATCTTATCTAAAGTGGTTGAAATAGGAAACCCTTAAGATATTTTTGCTCCAAACTCTGGTAGTATTATATACATTGAAATACTCTGGGGATGAGGCTCAAGTTTAAACAGAATCAATGTTTCATAGAAACAGTGTTCATGCAACCTGATGACAAAATAATTGTGTTTTCACAGTATTTTTAGTGTGCCTGCTATGACTTGACCCTAGGTTAAGATTGGGTATACACCTTTCCATTTGTGGTCTCAGGTTAGCATTCAAGACAAATTTGGATTTGGGAGATGTTTGGATTTTTTGATTTTTCGGAATAGAGTAATCATTTTTTATTATTTCATTCTATATTTCACATAATCTTTCTTCAGAGGACTGGGACTGACAGAAATAAAACAACCATACTGCACATACCCTTAGACTACTGCAACCACATGGGCAAATTCTCAGATAATTCCTACAAAAGCTTATAAAGTTGCAGTCATGATACACATCTAATTCTTAGGTTAGGTTATATCTACATTGTGTAAGCATATAGCCTTGGCTCTTCCCTTTGAAAATTTACATTTAACTTTATTTCAATGAAAAACATACATGTTTAATGCTTACCTCGACACTGAACATTTCTTTTACTCACTTTTTTTTGAAACTCTTTATCTAGCAGCATATATCCTTTTTAAAATATTTGCTTAGTTTTTTTCTGTGTTTGAATGTTTTTCTTGAACGTGTGTGTGCACTTAACGTGTGCTTGATGCCAGTGTAGCCAGGACAGGGCACCGAATGCCCCGGAACTGAAGCTGCTGGGTACTGAACCTAGGTCCTCTGCAAGAGCCTCGAGTGCTCCTAATTGTTGAGCCATCTCTCTTAACACTCTTAGCATGTTTCTCAACAGAAGCCTATTTGAAGATTAATCTTGTATATAAACTTGGTCTCTCCGCAGTTTTAAGAAGAGGTACAACTCAAATGAGCTTTCTTACCACGGTCTCTTGTTTGTTATTTTCTTGAAATTGATGGAAACAGTATTTTATGCTTGCCAAGATTCCTTGCAATATTTTCTTACTTCCTTTTTATACGGCCACCTCCCTCATAATCTTTATTTTCAATACCACTGTGATTTGTTTCTTCTCTAGTAGTTGCTCCATATTATGTGACTCTGGCACAGCAGTTTTGAAAGATACAGGGCCTTTGCACACTAAGATGTACCAGGTAGGATCTGCTGAACTACTGGTAAATGTGTCTGGTAAAGTCACTCCCAGATTCATCCATTTGCAAACTAACTGAAGTGTTCTGGACTATTTAGTGATTTTCAGGACAATAAGAATCCCTGTGACTTTCTTTTTCCTTGTCACACAAAGGCACTAATTATCTACTAGCCTGCTAGCTGGCAATGGTGTGTCCTCAGAGCTCTGTAGCTGTGGGTTCGTGGGAATAGCTTGACACCCAGATTTGCTGTAAATGTTATTCATAGGTTTCCAGTTTTACCATCTTGTTAATCTTGCCTATTTTTGTGCTAAGACTCAGAGAAGTGTGAGATCTTTCCAGCTGCTCCTGCCATTCCCATCCTTTCCAAATCTAGTAGCTGATTATTATTGACTGTAGACAGAAAAACTTGCATGCACAGCAAAAATAAAATTAACAGACATTTATGCTAACATAGCCAATAGTCTCACAGATATTTCAGAGGGGAAGGAAAGAAACTTTACTCCCTCAAGTTTCCTTACTGCAACCTGAGGATAGCTGTGTTTATTGGAAATTTTCTTCAGCAGTTGAGAAACTAATTACTTTAACAATGAAATGCTATTTGCCTTATGTTTCTTTTCTTGGCTAGCTGTGCATCGTGTTCCAAGAAATTTTCTTGCAGTAAGAAATGCATCTCTTCCATACATCCTTTCAATAAGTTTGCCAAAGTCCATCCTGAATGCCCACAAAGCATATTCCTGGAAATAGCATGAACAGGTTACATTTCCTTATTAGATATGCCCATTATCAGATGGAATAATATCAGAATCCCTAGTAATGGGCTTACATGATCATAAGAGAGCAAATTCATTATGGTAGGAACACACAGACATACCCTGAAGTGGTTTCTAGGACTGTGATACTACAAAGACCTATGAATATCTACTGCTTCTCTCTCAGAGTGTAGTGACCCTTGTTTAGCTGATCTGCTATGGCATAGAAGGCAATCTGAGTTAAAATGGCAATGACCTCTTGCAGGTATTTTTCTCAATGACATCATAATGATTTGTCTCTATTAGTTGTAAAAACCAAGCTAAAAAACACAGAATACTCATTTCTAGATTCTGAAGTTTTGATGACAGTTCAAAATACTTCCTTGTATGAATTACTAAATGATCATAGGGTTAAACCTGAAATGATTAAATATAGTTCTTCATGTACATTTTCAAAATGAGAATATATATTATTAAAATATATACACATTTGATAATAGCCAGACTTTATTCTTGCATAACACCTTAGTCTAAAGGACTTTAAAGACACTAGCTCATTAATCCTCACAGGCTCTTTTCATTAAATTATAAAGCCGTCGTACAATTCAAAATTAAGAGCAATAAAATATTGTTCCTGCTATGTATAGTCTCTTAATTGACTTTATGATGTCCTCTGAGATTACAGGCAGTTTTTCTTTTTAACTTTATTTATTCACTTGGGTAAGATTTAATATTTGTGCTGTTTATATTGCTATACATGCTTCATGGACTTTGAAATTGTCCTCCTTGTGTTTAATCATTAAATGATAGCTTTCCTGTTACTTTATAGCCATTGTGTCACATTTCCCCACCCATAAGGGCAGTAGTCCCCTACTTCATTCTTAATCATTTGTACCTACTCGGATAGTTTGGTACACCAGTAATTTTCAAGTTTTCTTTAGAATTCAGCAGTCCATTATCAGTGTATCTGTTTTTCTTGTATTGTCTTGGCAGATTACTTACTGTATACAGACTATTTTATGGTCTTTACTTGTGTATAAGGTCTCTCATGTACCCCCCTCCCAATTACTGAATATCAATTTATCTTTATTCAATCATGGGAAATAAAGCACAAATAACTCTTCTCACTTTTCACCATCTCACACAAAGCACTGCTTTTGACCTTTTCACTGTATACCAGTATGTACTCTAAAATGTTGATAGATAAAAATCATATTGCTAAGAGACTTCCTTTTATCCATTGGATTTGTCAGCAGAAAAATCACAGCATAAACAACATGCTCCTGCTTTCACACAGACTCCTCAAAGCAGTATACTATTATTTACTAAACCACCAAAATATTGCAATATAAATGAAAATATCCTACCTCAGCTTCCTGGTCCTGTGAGGCAGCTCCTCCATCCACTGGCCCGCAGCAGCAGCAGTGCAGAGGCTCCGAGGTGGGAAGCTGCACAGCGGGCAACATGGCTCTTTTGTATACCCATCTGGTCTTAGATAGAAGACCCTCAAGCCAGGAGAAGATTCTCAGGAGAGTGTCATCAGTGGAACATCTCTATTTATTGAAGCAAGGATGGTTACATTTATAATGTCTTTGGTACCCAATGATGGGAGCCTTTGGTTAAAACAGGGATACTGGAGGGGCTCTTATATGTGGGGCTCTTTGTCTAAGGGTCAAAGTCCTGCAAACGTACCTTCTGCATAAGGTGTGGTCCCACAGGGAAAAGAAGAAGACACTTTATCAGAAAATGGGCTCAGCCCTAGGCTTCCAGCTACAGAGCGGATAAGCACAAACCAAGCCACATTCCTTTGCTAATAACCTTCTATGAAGCAAGCAGTATTTAGAATTTAGTGTTTTGTCAGGGCTAAGAAAGTTGGGAGCAACCAAACACCTGCCACTCTCAGGGTGAGAATTTCAGGGTTCAGAGCTCACTTCTACCCTCTCTTAGCTCTAAGACAACCCCACACTACAATATTTTGAGTATCATTTTAGACATAGAAGAGTGAGTGTGCAGGTGTATATCCTGAGAGATGCTTGTTTACAGAAGCCTGATGTTGATTCTAAGATACATGCTTTATATTGTAACTAATGCTTCTCACATTAACATGAAATTCCCTTAGAAAATATCAAAGTAAGTATCTAATGCTAAGTAGATGCAGGTTTTTATATTTACAGTAGATCAGAAACAGAGCACATCATGGGGCAAAGATAAGCTCTTTGTTCTCTTCCTAACTTAGTAAAAGACTATGATACAATCTTTAATTATTTTTAATTCATGAGTATACAGTGAAATATGTTTATAGATACCACCAGTTCTCTACTGCAACTACCCCATATTGCTCTGACCATGCTCACCTCCCAATTTCTTATTGTTTTGTAATCCTCTAAGTCCAGTTAGTGCTGCTTATACATGCATGGGTAAAGGCCCATCCACTCCAGCATGAGAATCCTGTTACTAATAGCCTCGACACTATAAGTGTTTGATGTGTCCCTCAAAGGTCATAATTGTTTCTACCAATCTTCCATGTGGCATATGCTCTCAATTTTAAAATGTTTGATCAAAAGTGGTAATAAAATGTTGACATTTCATATATTATCTGCTAAAAATAATATGTATATTAGAACCAATTAGAAATTATTTCATGCAGTGTTAGTTTACTATTCAATTAACATTTGGAATTGGGAAATGTAATGTTAAAATTTTTTAAAATGCCTTATTATAATGGAAACTTAAAGTACATGCTACACATGTGAAAACTCAGGATCCAAATCTGTTGTTTCCATAAGTAGCCATTAGCCAGTCACCTATATGTTTTCTACTTCCTGTTATAGATCTGCTGTATGTACAAAAGCTTATTCAATCAGACAATTATTTTCCTGTCACTCATCTTTTCTTTAATTGCCACTTTAAAATGTCTATTGTTGTTCTTGTTCAGTGTGTGTTTATGTAGTCATGCTGGTAATACAACCCCATATAAAGAACTACAGACAACTGAAAAACACTGAGAGTAGAGAGATAATCTTCATCAGGTTATCTGATACCAAATTGTCAGACCTGAAGACATATATAGAAATAGCAGACTGAACTTGTTTATGGTTTTTAATTTAGGAATATATGTGTATTCCTATACATATGTATATACATTAACCATTAAAGGAAATGAGGCCATGAATTTGAAGTAGAGGAATGAGGTATTTAGGATGGTTTGGTGGAAGGGGGAAATTATGTAATTACATTATAATACGAAAGAATAAAATAAAAAATCTGAAAAGTTTGCCATTGTTATCATTATCCCAAGAGAACTGCATTTGTCAGAATCATTGTTATGCTTCCTGCTGAGAAATGCTACTTTGATGAGCATTTAAGCTGAATTCATAAGTAAAACTTCACTATAAGAAAGGTCTCTACAGGTTAGAATTATCCTATGACCATTGTTCCAGAGCAACAACAAGAATCTCTACGTCTGAAAATAATACATGGGAAGTGATTCTAGGAAGCTAAATATACAATGTTCCTTCATATATAAAGTAGTTAAAAAATGACCCACAGGAAATCTCGACCTCATCTTGGCTATATGAATTTTTTTGTAGCTAAGATGTTTCTTGACTTAATCTAAAATTTGAAATGTATCTATCATTGCTGTTTAATAGCACATCTTGAACATTTATGACTGGAAATAAATATAGTGAATGAACTATGTGTCCCGGCACAGGCAAATCACTCTATATCTACTAATAAAGGAAGGTTTGAGCCAAGAAAACTGTAGTTGACCTGGCAGTTATATCTATCAGAAGTGCAGGCGGCCAACCAGGAAATTCTAGTAAATAGGGCAGTACTGAAAATGCTGTAAGGGAACTTCCAGTATACCTTCGTTTCCCTAAATAGCAATGCATCTAACGTGCCTATCATTAGAGAAGATGAAATGTACTGAATTTATCTCTATAAGGGCAGACCTTGCATCTTCTTCCTTTGTTCCCCTCTTGGACAATAAAGAAAAAGTTTGCTTGTGGAAAGCAAAACCCCTTCAGAGCCAAAAACCATGAATGGGTAGCAGTGCTTGTTCTCTTTAAACTGCTTACTTCCCCCACTCCAGCCAGATGCTAGTGTCTGAAATGATGTTTTCATCCATTTCCCCAGTAAAATATGAATTCTAGACCCATATTTTTTTACTGAACTATTAATGCTACAATACTGGGGGGAAATGCATGATGAACAGATAGGGATTTTGTTGGTTTTGTATGTTTTTTTTTTCTTTTTATCAAAATTCCTAAAATATATTAAATGCACTTTAGTTAAAGAAACAACAAGAGCAGATTGTTCTGTGTGCTATGTTTATCTTTTCAATGGTTAACAAGTTTCTAGGATTCCTGCGTAGACTGTAAGTGAAATTTGCATAGTCTCAGTGTTCAAATTTAATATGAAAAAATTTCTTCAGCATTTTTCATCTTAGGAAGGTAATAATGCATTACTTTTTAAAAAAATATAAACCACATAAATTTAAACTATATGCCAGACACTCATTTTAGCAATTGAAGGCTCATTACCACATTCAAGTGAAATGTGTGGCCACAGTAACACAGGATGTAATGTGTCCATTTCATATGTAAAAAAGGCAAAAATCAAAATTACATATCTAATATGTGACATAATTGTCAGAAAAATGATTCATTCCAGATCATTTTGACTCCATTCCTCACCTCTTTCAGCTATGGAAACTTATAAAACTCTAGAAAAGAAGTCACTCACTTCTACTTTTGAATACTAGTGAAGCCTGGTGTTTCAGTAAATATCAGTGTGGAGAGCAGAGCTCAAAAGAACAAAGAGATATAAGACGTGAGGAAGATAGATCAGCGCTTAAAGAGATAACTCCATAGAAGCAAGGAATTATATATTTCCATGGGCATCTGACTCTAGAAGTTTCTTAGTAGGGTGATTCTGCTCAAAGTCCAGTCTGGATTCCAGGTGCATGGACTTGTTATATACAATTTGATAGTAGTTTTCAACATCATGATTTCTGATAAACATTGAAAAGGCTTTGTTCTCATGTATCCCATGACTATAAATCTTCACACCTCCACATTGTAGAGATTACAGAATCTCTGAACACATTCCTAGAACCCAACAATTAGTGACAGGGGGAAGACTGTCACTGGCAAGACAGACACCTTCTAATTACGGAGCAGAGCCAGTAAACCTTAGTGGTGAGAAACTGAAATTCAAGCATCATACTACTGAATTTGAAACTGACAATTACAAGCACACATTGAAATTCTTAAGAGCAAAGGTATTGGTTGAACTGTATTAATTCATGAATTAGAACTTCATTGGAAAACAGTAAATTAACATTAGATGAAGCATCTTAAAACTATTTAGCCTTATATTCTAATCTAATGTAATAAAACTATCTTGATAAGAACTATAGACCTCTTAATTCCTTAATGAGTTTTTATTTTATTCTCAAAACTTTAAGATTAATCCAGAATAGTATACATTGTTACTAGTAAATTTTAATGGTTTCTTCATGCAATGAAAAATGCCTTAATTAAAAACAATTGAGGAAATGCTTGCTAAAATTAACCTAGATCATGCTCATGTGTTTTTTTTTATTTAGTAGAATGTTCCCTTATTTAGAAATCCATCCTCTGTGTGTACTTCTCAGTCAGAGTGAAAAATCTGTCTAGTAGCAATAGCGCAAGAAAAAGGTGGAATTGAAATGAACATATTGTTTCTCCTTGGTCCATAGCAATGAGTTTTTACTGTTGAGGTCCTTATGTTTAAAAACTATTTTCTAGTGGGCAGTGGGTATGGAGATACTGTCAGGTTTGCTCTATGTACCAAATCTTGTGAAGTAAATATTTCTGACATGAACTATATCAACCAGTCTGTGGGACAATACTGAGTAAATGTGGAGAAGTTAGCCACTATACACTTAAGTTCCTGTGTACATTTCTCCTTGGAACAAATTCAGCTGACATAAATAACTTCAAGAACAAAGATATCAATTAAATACCTGAAAGTTTTCCACATTTGCTGCTTGCTTTTAGTATAATCTACATATTGAAATTTCATATAATTTAATTTTTAAGAGAAGCTTCAATAACTGTCACTTAAAATGTTCTAAACTCGAATGTGACAGTCGAAGATGACTCTAGAAGACTATTGCTAATGAGGGCAGCAGTATCTCTGTTGCATTTTTTTTAATTCAAGGCATCAAGGTTCTGAAAGTTCTGTTAAGGGGCTCCAGTGGCACAATCAGTTAACACATGGTACTCATGAAAGCTCAGTGGAAAATAAAGTCTAAGGTTGATCGATCAAAGTCACTTTCAGGACTAATATTACTATCAGTCATTCTGTTCCTATTATTTTAAAAGCTAGTAGAAAAAGGATTCAAACATGTTCTAAGTTTGCACTTTTGAAGTTGGAACTGTTTTGGTAATGAATCTATGTTATTTCTGAGCTATAAAAAAAGAAGTATATAAAGTGGCAGGAAATTCAAAAATGTGATTTTTCCCATTCGTCAGATATTAGACATTGCCCCACCGCAGAATAAACAATTCTCAGTGACACACTGCATGCACTTCCCTGCTCTGTGTCTTGGTCTCTTTGGTTGGATTGACATAATATCTCAGCATAAGATTCTAAGTTTGATGAAGTTATTGCTTCAAAATATAGGCCTAATCTCATTTATTGAAAAAGAGAAAGAAACATTTTTTTCTTAGCAACTCTTTATATGTAAAGTGTGAAACACCAACATTTTATATATGACTACTGCTAACATATGTATGTGTGGCTTTCCCTCCCACATTCTTGGCTAGAATTTTTCCTTCCTTGAGTGCCTCTTTTTGTATTAACCCAAATGCTAAATATACGTTAGACTTCTTAGTAACTCCAACACTACTTCCAAAGTACTTGCCGAATGCATAGCAAAGGGTTTCATCTTGATACTGGAAACCACAGATATAAAATTGGGAATGTACTATGTCTAAATGAAATTAGGCATGACAGAAAGTTCTTTATAAGTATTATTTAATTAACAAAGATAATAATATGTACTTATAGACACAGTGTGACACTTTGATAAGTATGCACACTGTAGAATGAAAAGATTGAATTATTAAGACCATCTACTTGTGATTTATGGAAAGGTCTCCCTAATTTATAGATTTGAATAGTTCCCAATATGACTCAATGCCTTTTATTACAACTACCTTCACTACACCTTGTGTTTATGATTTTTGAACATACTGGCATGATTTTCTTAAAAGCTTGATTTGTTTTCATTGAGATTCTTGAGGATACATTAGGTATGATTTTAGATGCTGAAACAAAAAAAAATATGAAGAGTAGTTTGATGAAACCTTATTAGATGAGTTTGGCAAATGTTTAAGAATCATTTGAAACAAGATTAGCTAAAACAGAGTCTGGAAACAAATCAAAGAAAGATTCAACAGCTGAATTCTGCTGTTTGTGACTTAGATGGCTTGGAATAAAACACCAACTGTCCCTATTGTAATGTCTGCATCTCAAAAAATAAACAGAAATCTAGAGGGATGAATTCAATGGCTATTTTTGGCTCCAAACACCACAGTTTCCAACTAATAAAACAGTAATTTTAAGAGTTAAAAATACTAAATTAATTTTTAAAACATCTGTGCTAAGTAAGGAGTAATTTGTTTATGTGATGTAAACCGATACATTTAGATTTAGATAGCTTGAAATTCCTAATTTTCTGAACAGAAATAACTACTTCTAGATACATTAAAATAAAATGTATCTGTGCACAGATATAAAGACATCATGACCTCACCATGCCCTCAGTGCAGGGTCTGGATCATCAAGCAGAAAATTCATTTCTTCTTTGGAAACAAATAATGCTAATATATTTAACCATGAGCTTTGGTGATGCCTATTATCCTCTGTGTCATCATCCGCAGTGTCATCCTCTTCTTGCTTGCTCTTAAGAAGAAGTAATGGGAAAACATGCTGTCATATAATAAGCAAAGCATATCAATGCAAAATACTAGGGAAGTAAGTCTTAAGTTGTATATGCTGAAAATCATTTCTTGCCTTAGCTTTTAATGATGAATGTTCAGGAAATGGTGGCTATCTATGGTCACATAAAAATATGTAAATTTTTAACATAACAAATACAAATGGGACTATTTGTGAATTTCCAAGGTTAATTTCATAGTCAGTGATTTCAAGATATTTCTTGACAATTTGCTAATTTTCTTTCTAATTACAAATGCAATCCATATACAATAACATTGAAAATTATGCTATTAACAAACAACATAACATCATGTATAACCACCACTGTACATAAATATGAAAGAAATTTTGTGGGGCATTCTTTCAGTGATTTATGTTCTAACATTTACAACTTTTATAAAAGTAATTAATGCTACTTTATCAGCATACAACTGTTGCTACAAGTCTGAAATAAATGCATAAAACTGCGGTCTACTAAATATAAACCTTGTTGTAAAGTTTCCAGGAATATTGTAACCTTTCTAATTCTCCTCAAAACAACTGTGGATTAACTACTTCCTACAATTAGGAGACGATATGCAATGGCAATAACAATGATTTATTGCTAAAGATTTTAGCAACAGAGTTTCAGTGGCAAGCACATCTTATATCTTTATGGCTATTTCTGTTTTTGTTGCTTAGAATAGTGTTTGGCATAGATGGATACTCTGAAAAATGTTTATCAATCAGGGGATACATATTCAATTGGAAAGAATTGAGGTTTTCCCAATTTGGGCTTTCATGAAAAAGTTGCACATTAAACTATATACCCTGTCCTAAAAACCTGGCCTATCACTTAGTAGAATCAATGTGGGAATAAGATCTTTAATACTGGCTTCTATAAGCAGAAAGTACCTCTTGAAAAATTGTTGAAGAAGACTTATTTTTTATTAATAGGAACAAGTGTCAAGGAGTGGCGAGATTCAGAATTTTATTTCCTGTACCTTTTGTTTGAATCTGCTGTATCCCTAATACCTCAAGGGAAATTTCCTTTTATTACCTAATTTTACATAATTTTTATATAAATTATCACTATTATCACTATTCTTTTATTTATCTTATTGTTTGAGAGTTATGTGCATGAATATAATGTGTATTGAACAAATCCACTGCCCATAAACTGTCCATCATTCTCTCTCCTGTTCTTCCACCTCTATTTTCTCTCAAGTTCATGTGTTCTTTCTTCGAACCCACATTTAGCATTGCCATTAGGTACATGGATATGAGACCATCTAATGAAATATGGGCTTCTCCTGTGTCACATCCCTGAAGAAGACTGACTCTCTCTTTCCCAGATACCTTAACCTCCAGAAGCTCCTCAGCTAGGGTAGGAGTTCATGATCACTTGCCCACTTCTATGCTAGAGTCTTATGTGGCTTGTTCTCCTCTAGGTCTAAAAAACACAGTTTTTCTGTAGTCACTCCCTGCCTCTGGCTCTTATAATCTCTCTTCTGAGATGGTCCCTGAGCTTTGCAAAGATGGATGTGATATAGATGTCCCATTTAGAGATGACCATCCCAGTCTTATTCTCTACATATCAACCAGTTGTGAGTCTCTGTGTTAATTGCGATTTACTACAAAAAGATGCTTCTTGGAGAAGATTTGAAAGATGCACTGATATATTGGTATAATGAATCAAAAGTCAATTTAGTACTTTGTAATTTAGCAATGTAATAGTAGTTGACTCTCACTGTAGACTGTGGCCCATGACATACAACAAATTTTTGGATCTGTTAATGGTGTTAGGCATGAATTCCCTCTGCTGCAATTGGCCTTAGGTCCATTCAGAAAGATTTTTATTACTCCCATAACTTTGTGCCCCTATTGAACCAGTGGGCATTATCTTACCAGTCCACTTGCTTTCCAAGCATACCAGGCTCACAGATGGGTAAGACTGTTGGTCATCCCCTCACTACCATATGTAGCACTCACAAGCACTATGAAAGCTAACAGATAGAAATGGTGTTTCCTAGCCTTGATTTCTCCAAGTTCAATGGTTCACGTGTGTGGTGTCTTCAGCAATAAATTCTTACCATCAAGTTCTGGAGGATAAGAACAAACAAATGCTAATAGTCTATAACAAGTATGGGTTTATAAGACCCTGTTCAGCAACAACTTGAAAAAAGGTAGCCTATATCTGGCCCTGGGCTTCTCATTCAAAGCCTATGTTGTTTGAGAAAAGCACTGATCACACCCCCAATCTTTTATAGGGTTTCTCCATTTAAACTTTTTTATGTATAAGGATAAATATACAATAGTAGGATTCCAAGCAGCTTTTCTGGAGGTTTTTAGTGTTGTTTATGCCTCCCTATACCTAGTCCTCTCTGCTACTCCCCAACCTCCAACTCACTTAACCCTTCCTGCTTTATTATTTTCCTTTCCACATTCACACTACCTGGATTCCAAGTCTTTACCCTTAAGACAGACCTTCCCCATGGCCCTTTACTAGTTTCCTGATAGAAAATTTCCTTTTAAAGAAAAACAAAATCAAAATCAAATGGTAACAAATTCTTTGCATAACCAATATGTTATTTGAACAATTATGCCCTTAAAAGTTTTATTATGGTATCAGTTCATATATATAATACATCTTAAATTTGAATCAACTTTGAGCAAGCAGCTAAAAGCTAAATTTAAATAAACAATATTATTTTAAGGTTTTATGTTTTAGTTTTTTTAAATAATTTATTTAATTTTATTTTATGTTAATTAGTGTGAGGGTGTCAGATGCCCTGGAACTGGAGTTATAGATAGTTTTGAGGTGTCATGTAGGTACTGAAAATTGAACTCAGGTCCTCTGGAAGAACACTCAGGGCTCTTAACCTCTGGAACATCTCCCTAGCCTGTGTTTTAGTTTTTAGACACTATCTACTTACACAGACTGGTCTCAGATTTTAAACCCTCCTTTCTTGCTTCTCAAGTGCTGGGCCGCAGGCATATATGTCATGGCAGCATTTTTTAAACATAAAACACAGCGCACATGAAACCCATAGACATGATCCTGACTACTAATGCACTACTCTGAGGTTAGACTGTGGTAGAAGTCTCTAATTTTTCCTTTACTTTTCTTTTTAAATTAACTCTTTTGTCAGAATATCTATGAAGTTAACAAGTCATAAACTTGGCTGTTTTGAAAAAAAATCACAAAATGAATACATAGCACGAGAAATAAAATACCACCATAAACCCGTACACCTTTTTCCGCCTTATTCCAGTCACTACTGTAGAGGTTCTCCATAAAGGTCACAGAAATAACTTTGTAATATTTCTTTGAAATATTTACACAATTACATCCCTCATGACTACTCAACTACCACAATTTCCATGCTTCCTTTTATGATACCATGAGTGCATCTCATTCTGCAATTCTCTATAACACTAGCTTTTATACGTCCTGTTTGAAAATACAAGAATTTTCATTGGTTTTTTTTTTTTACTTAAAATATAACTACATTAGTGCCTCCCTTCCCTTTCATCCTTGTCCAGGTGTTCTTAAGCAGCCATATTGATGAGATTGATGACTGTAGCTTCTCCTACATTTATAGGAGATGAACTCTCACAGCTATGGATCTTGGAGGAGAATATAAGACCACCACTTTCTTATCTAGCATAATTCCTGACTACATGCTAAATATTTATCCTTATATCCACAGAGAAGTAAAAGTCTCACCCCTTGTCAAATAAATGTCTCCTTCAAATAAATTTCTCTTTGCAACAGATGGAGACCACTACAGAAAACCATAAATATTTGAAATGCAGATAACAAGTAACTCTGTGGTGCTCAGCCCCAATGGATGTATCAACAAAATAACTCTTGCACATTAATCTCAGGGATTAAAGAAGAATAGGAAGAAAAAAGAATGTAAGAGCCTGGATTGATTTTATATTCTGGTCTTTGACTTTCTGCAGTGACTCTACTATCTGATTTGACTGATAAAGTGATGGACCCTGCAACCCTTTCTTATATGAAAGTTCTAGGCTCACCTCACAAAACAATACTCACAGCTCATTTTGCTTTTGGCTTCTTTATTTCACTAAAAAAGTCCCTGCTAGACAGGAGATGGTGGTGCACACCTTTAATCCCAGCACTCATGAGGCAGAGGCAGGTGGATCTCTTAGAGCTCAAGACCAGCCTGGTCTACAGAATAAGTTCCAGGATATCCAGAGTGACAACAAAGAAACCCAGTCTTGAAAAACCAAAAAAATAAAATAAAATAAAATCTCTGCTGAAATAATAACATAATGAATCTTTAACATTTGTTAATATTAAATAAAAACTTTACACTTTATTCAAAAAAACATGTTTCTAACTAAGAAGAAAAATCAACACTGAGCCTGGTGTAAGGACATATGGCTGTAGTCTCAGCTACTTGGAAAGCTAAGGAAGGATAGCATGAGCCAACAGTTCAAGATCAATCTACACAACATAATGAGAACCATATCTTTTTTTTTTAATGAGGAATAAAAATATCTATCTCCTGGTGGGTGTCCTTTATCAGAAACATTTAGAAGACTATGAATTTATATAAATTTATGTAAACCTTGTTTCTTTTTATCTCCTGGTTAATTATTCTAAATTTGTCATTTTGTTCCAACTGTCTGCTCTTTGAAACACTTCCATGTATGATCTTGATTTGGACAACAAAGTCCACTCTATACCTTCCAATCTGCCTGAGGCCTTAGGTTGCTATAAGTGTCCTAAGCTTCAAGTACACACTGGTCTTCAGTTCCTTGTAGGCACTGAGCATCCCCTCTCTGTCCTCTCTGGAAAACTCTGACATTTTACATTTGCTTCTTTGTGGATTCTTTTTTATGCTCCTCTCCTCGAGTGGTAGCTAAACCATTGCCACCAGCCAGCTTTGGGGAAGAAAAGTCAGGACATTTCAGAGGTCAGGTCAGGTCTTTGGTTAGAGATTGAGAACTTGCAGGAAACAGACTTCCTGGGAGATGGTTCTCAGTGAAACAGCTCAGTTTATTGAAACAATGGGAATCACATTTATAGGGTCGAGAGGGAAAGGTTATTGGTTAAGGCAGTGGTACTTCGGTAGCTCCATTTGCATGTGTGAGGGTGGGCTCACAACCAGACCTGGATGGTCATACTGTCATTGGCTGTGACCAAAGTCCTGAGGAAGCCTCCTTTGCATAGACAGAGGTCTCACAGATGTCAGAGGAAGAGATCTTATAAGGTCATATAGGGAGAAGAGGAGTCCAGCTTGAGGCCCTCCAGCAGCAGTAGTCAGGTAAACATTAACCAGACCACATACTTTTGGAGAGGCAGGATCTTATCAGCAACATGCTGTGAAGAATGGGAGCATCGGGGCTAGCTGCGATTTGAGTAAGAGAGAGGAACAGCAGAATGCCTTCTGCTCTCTCAGGGTGAGAATTCCAGGGTTCAAAGCACATCCAACCCCCTCTTAGTTCTAGGACAGCCCCACACTTCTCCTTTTTTAAAAAACAAAATTATATTATATTATAGGCTCAATTTCAGAAATTGAAACCATTCAAATGTTTGTCATCATTTTAGCCCCATATTCTAAGGATTATAGAAAACCAATATGTAAAAGTTGCCTCATATCGTGTTATATTCTTTCTTAAAACTGTTTTTGAAAGGTTTAGAAGAGGCAATTTGAAAAATAAAAAGAATGTATTGATATAAATCAGCATGGGAGTCCTCATACTACAAAAGCAGGAAATGTGGCACTACCAGTTCCAAAATCTGTGGTCTCTTTGTCATCCCTGCTCCTAATGGCATTCTTCAAAGGTTTTCTCTTTATATTTTATTGAATTTATATTTTAAAAAAGGATACTACTGTTCTCTTCATTCAATAGTGAGCAAATTAAAGACAATAGACTAGCCAGGAGCCACATAGCCACAAGTGCAGCAAGTACAAGACTCTCTTGGGAGTTAGGGCTCTTTACCACTCTGGTACTGCTTTCCCTGGACCACCACAACAGATATGAGAGCCTGCCCTATAGGATTTCACCGTTGTGGAAGTAACATCATTTTGTTACATAGTTATATGAAATGACATCAATTGGCATACTGACAGTTTTACTCTAGACTGTAGCCCCATCAGGTAAGGACACAAGTGTGTTTTATTCACCATTATTAACCCCAAATCCTGGAGTTCAACTTGTATCTAAAGAATGAATGAGTGGATGGAATGGGACTCATTTTCTATGCATTTGCTAATGCACAGAAGTCCACTTAGCATTAATGAAAAATTTAAAAGTCTGCACTCCATCTGAATTATATAAGCATGTCATGTAGCCCTATCTCTTTTCATTTTACTTCTTAGCACTTAACCATGACAAGCATTGAGTCTATGCTTTCTGTCTCTCAAATCCTTTTGTATTGTATGTTACTTTTCATGTCCTCATATCTTATTTTCTTATTCAAGTCCCCCAACTCACCTTTACTTGAATAAAAAGTATATGTGTGTATTGGGTGGGTGAGGGAGGTGTCATTGCTCACCGTGGCTATCACCCAGCCTTTTAGTCTTCTCTGGGAATATCACAGTTTAGATCCATTGAAATTTGTCTCATTTTCAACATTGATCTTGAAAACTAAATTAAGACAAATCCTTAATGTTGAATCCTTGTGAGACGTTCATATCATGTCATTTAGTTGCATGGATATGCTCTTCACCTAGAAAAACACTGTATTCTTTGTTTCTGCAGTAGGTTTAAATATGTTATGTTCTCTACTTTTGTAAAATGACTCTGCATGCTCAATATTCTTAACTTATGTAAATTTTAAAGATAGCACAAAGTAAGGTTCTCATATAAGTTTTAAAATGGTTTTTCACAAACAAATTAAACCCAATTCAGAAAGATATTTTTGAAGGCCAGATGAACTTGAGAAACATGAGGTACAAAAATAAATTAATCACAATATGTTAATTAACACAAAGCTGAACCCTGTCTTGGTTTTCACCAATAAAGAAAGATAATTAAAAGCAACACTTGTGAAATATTTTTCATATGATAGGATTACTGAATGTATGGGCAATTTATAATATACATGATATTTAAATGTGATATTCTTAGAATCAATATAAAAGTAATAAAACGCATATTTTGATGTTGTTATTCTGTATTTAACTGTCTAAATTGATCTTATTTCTCAAACAACTGCTCAGAGTTTTTAAGTAATTGTCACACCAGAAAAACATTAATATATATGATGGTCTTACCTCAAGAAGGATTTTATGCTATAGTAATTTTACCTCTCTGAAGAATGACTGACAAATGTTTTAAATTAAAACAATACATCTCCATCCTTTACTGATAAGATATACTCTAATATGTTTAATATGCATAAGCATTTTAGACATGTATGTAAGTCTGAAACAATACAAGAATGGCTAAAGACACAGATACATAATGACATTTCTTACTACTCTGAGATTATAAGCAAGACAGCTCTTCTGGGAAATGAGAAATGGGAATTGCCAATTCTATTAGACAAATCTCTTCTATTCCCTGTAATTCTTAAGGACTTATACACTTGGCTAAAATAAGACTTTCTGCTTTCATCCTGTTATCTAGAATATGTATGCTACCATTGTTTTGAGTTTCACGTTTGAAGCTCATTATTTCAAATTTTGTCTCAACATATATTAACAGTTGTTAAAGTCTATGGTGCTCCATAAAACTCCTAGACTTAAACATTTTTCCAAAAACCAAGTATTCAATTGAAAAAAATACATTAATTTTCATGTTAAGGTATAACCACTGTATTCATACTGTCTCAAGTCTACATATATTTATCAGTCTATGATTTGTATAAATCCTAATATAAAACAAATATCACCCTAATTTCCAAAATATATCTACCAAAAACATTAGAATGTTTTTTCTGTGATCATATAGGAAATTGTTCATTCAACCCAAGAGTATGTCCACACAATCTATTAATCACAAGTGATAAGGAATTTTCTTATTTTTGGTGTCTAAAGCTAAATACATAAAAAGTGTCTGAAATAATTAATTTGATATGTTGTTTAATATGCCAGTGAAGCCATAATGCAGGCTAGCTGCCATTTCGGGTCATTCTGAATTCATTGCAAATCATTACGTATTACCAAATGTCCTCAACATGTGCAACTTTGACATAAAAAAATTTTATATAGAGATTTTTATTGTTGAAAGTTTTTGATCAATGATCAGTTCTACTATGTGACTGTATTTAAAGATCAGATGTTTGTTGCTCAGCAATGTTCTTAATGGCTCAAACTCAGCTAGCTGGACATAATTATAATGATGTAGCTATTACTTATCAAGCTTGTCCAACAAGTCATATCCTAATCTGGTGAATTTACATATGTGTTCATTTACCATCACAAAAAAATATTATAAAGGAAGCTACAGAAAAAAATTAAGTATTATTTCAGTAGAACACTGTAATCTAATATTTTACACACACACACACACACACACACACACACACACACATGTATACACACAAACACACACACACACACACATATATGTTGAATATATTAACTAGTAACTAATACGTTTTATCCATGTGTTCACCAATGTTTTGAATTTACAAAAAACATATTTTATATATTCTTGTTTTATACTTCAAATAACTTAATAATCTTTGAGAAAAATATGCAGGACAGCTCAAATAGACACTTCAAAAAGGAAACACTCCCCCACTAAAAAAAAGCATAGAAAATTATCATGACAAATCAATGTAAAACCATAGAGTACTAATGCTATATACCCACTAGAGTGTGAGTTAGTGACTATGAGTATGTGAAACCATGAGAAATTCCACAAAATACTGTTTTCAGCATAAATTTATAACAAACTGGAACATTGTCAGATCCGACATGCTAAGCACATGTGTCTTTTCATCAAATCATCTAAAATGTCTATTTGTGCCAAAAGAAAGTTCAAGAATGCCCAGTGAACAATATCTTAAATAGACTGTGAAGAATGCTTCTGCAGTTTGCTAATAGTCTCTTTTTTAATTTAGGTGTTGGTAAAATGGATAGATTTACCTTTGGAAAATTCTTTAGGTTATGCAATGAATTGTACTGACCCTTCTGTGAGATGTACTTCAATATAAATTTTAATATGGTGGCATTGACAAACTGAATATCAATGATGAAAATTGATAATATACAACTAGACATAAGCTTTTTAGATATATCCTTACATTCCTATACTTTCTTCTATATCAGAGGTTCTCAATCAGTGTGTCACAACCCTCTTGAGGGGCAAATGATACTTTCTCAAGAATTGCCTAAAACAATCTGTATATCAGATATTTACATTACAATTCATAACAGTAGCAATATTACAGTTATGAAGTAGCAATGAAAATAATTTTATGGTTTTGGGGTCACCACAGCATGAGGTACTCTGCATCATTAGGAAAGTTGAGAACCACTGTTCTGTATAGCTTGTCAAAATTCATTACAAATGTGGATTTGTAATAGTGTCAAAATCTCATTCAACTAGTAAAACAAGAATTTCTTGGGCAAATCAAATAAATTAAGGAAATACTGATGTTAAAGAACATGAGATATTCTGATTGGCACATGCTCTTCACTGCTTACTAATAAGCTGTTTAAACCACATAGATATTTGTTATGAAATTTATTGTGCTACATGAATTATGCCTTTGTGTGGGGGGGGGAGAAAGCTCAAATGTACAGAAAGGAAAGGTGTTTCAATAATGACAAAATTTGAGATATGGTTCTCCCAAATGAATGATGTGACTAAGCTGATATTTCGTGGGACAAATGTGGAAGTGTGTGGCTGTTAAAGAATAGAACTAAGACTTAGAGTTGAGGCTGAGAACAAAAGATCCAAGACTGGAGAGCAAGTCAGGAGTTAGATGTTGACATCTATGAATGGCAAGTGAACAGTGATCCTGATCTGGAGATTAGCAGATGTCAGGATGGAGGAGACATAAAGAATGATAAAACTTGACAGTGTGCTTTAAACAGGTTAACTGATTAAAGGAGGAGAAGGGAATGACAAAAAAGGAAAAGAAGTGACCAAAGAGGACAGTACTATACCTCCAGAACTAAGTCAAATGTAGTATTGAAGGAAAGAGAGGAAAAAATAAGAGGAAGCAGTAGAGGAGGAGAAAGTGTGAGCAGCAGAAGGAAGGGCAGCAGGAAGAGCAGGAGGTGGGGTGAGGAAAGGATGAGGAGGAAGAAAGCAAAAACTGTATGTAGTGACTTAATGTAACAAATGCTCGCTACAAATAAGTGGAGAAGGAGACAGAAGTGCTTGAGGACATACAGATGTGTCTTTTGAGGCCAGTGAGAAGTCCCTAAAGTATTATAGAATGGTCTGGAAAGGCAATGTGGAGAGGGATGAGTAACAAAATGCAGCATGTTATATCTTAATTGAGTTAGAATAAAAGGAACTGATCAAAGATGAGATCCAAGTATCCAGCATGTTCCCACTGGTATTTAGTAAGCCTGCAAGAAGAAGGAGAATATTTTGATCTTTATCTTCAATAGGAATGATGCTGAAAGAATAAAAATGAAATTTAGAAAGATTTATAGGACCTATAATTTATCTCAAGACTATTAAAAATGAATTTATGATGATCAGTGAGTAATGTAAGATATTGGAACATGTATGAAATTGTGCTCCATACCCAGAGAACTCCTTCAATTTTTTTCATAATGTTTTTCAAGAAATACATGATTTAGAAATATACTTTCAAAGGAAATCATGGGAAATAACTTTATTAGTTGAGTGTGATTCTGAAAGAAAGTCGGGAAGAGAAGGAGGAGGATTAGGTAAGCAATGTTTTGATGCATAGTGAATAATTCAAATACTTAACACACAAGTTTGAATGTATTATAACTTTACATATATGTTGGTAAGCCAATAAATTAGAAGACCATTTAGTGAAATTAGGAATTAATTTTCAGACTGATATATATTAGTTTTGTTATTTAGCAACTGGTTTAAGCATTTTATTGTATACTAGCTGAGAAATATTAGCCATTTCTATCTATCTCCTTTACATATAAAGGTGCTTTTTGCTATATATTTTAACAACTAGTAAGGTTTCTTTTGTATGCTTCTTTACCTGAAGACTGTGTTACTCAGTTGCTTTCACTGAAGTGTGATGAAGCAGTTTGTTGCCATGGGAACGGGCTCATAAAATTAGGTATGGCTTTACATTGCAATTCCATGGTAAATACATTGAGAAGTATAGATAAGATCATTTAACTTCTTGAAAATTCTCTTTTGTCCACTGTGAATGTGTTCATGGGCTTTGTGGGACATTGTAGGACATTAGCACATCTGGTGCATCACTGTGATCTGACCAGTGGTAACTGATGCTGCTATTTTAGAGATTGGAAGGCCATTGCTAAAACAATTGTTCATTGCTTAGGTGTAGAGAGCAAGTGAAGGACTGAGTGAATGATTGCTGTTGACAAGCGCAAGGCTATGACAAGGACTCAAATGCCTTAGTCCCATAGGAAATAGCAAAGCCTCCCAGGCTAGCATCAGAGATATGCCAAAGCCTTTCCTCCTGGTCCATGTGTGGACGTTGATAGCATGCACAGAAAATGTGCTCCACAGCTTTCTCTCACCGGATATTTATGGCCTGAAAATTTACCTCCTACTGCTCCTAAAATAATTAGCTAAACCTTATTTCTTGATTCAGCTGTATATTATAAATATTGTCTCCTTGTTCACATGTATGCAATGACCCTACATTAACTCCCTGTTCAATTGTCAATAACTATATATATATATATATATATATATATATATATATATATATATATATATATATACACATTGTATATCATGTGAGTGTATAAATTGTATATAAACATGCTAAGCTTCCAAAGTAATATTGCTTCTCCATCAGAAAGTACAGTCTACCTTCTCCAGCTTTTCTGTGACTGTCTGTCTGTACTTCCTTCATTCTGTAGGGTTCTGTGACCCAAGTCATACATTGATAAGGTACTTAGGGCATTACCCAATATATTAGCCCTAAAATGTACAAAAGTTTCTAAAAATTGTAAATGTATATATATATATATATATATATATATATATATATATATATATATATATGTGCATTTATGCACTTTTATTGGAAGAAGGTTTTATTAGCTACTTGTTGCTGCCACAAAATATCTTACACATGCAGTTTGAGATGTCAGGTGATGATGGTACATGGCTCTAATCCTAGAACTCACAATACAGACCAAGCAGATCTCTGAGTTTAAGGCCAGACTAGTCTATGTGAGTCCCAGGACACCCAGGGCTACAAAGGGAAATTCTGTCTACAACAACAACACAAAAATCAAAACAAAACAAACAAACAAATAATCAACTTGAGAGATGGTGGAATTATATTGACTTACAAATATAAAGGAAACAGTCAACAATAATAGGGGAGATGGTATTGTGGCAGGAGGCAGATGGTCATATTGCATCCAGTGGGGAACCAGCAAACAGTGAACACTCATGTTCTGCTTCTTTTCTCTTTTTATTCAGTAATGCTCAAGCCCTTGAAATACTGCCATCAATTATTTAGAGTGGGTCTTCCATCCTCAAATAACCCAATATCGGTAATTTCTTAGAGACAAGCCCAGATATTCACTTCTATGAAGAACATGAATCTCAAGTTGAATTTCATCAAGTTGACAAACAGTAATAACTATCACAGGGATCTAAATAGTTTCAAAGATCCTTAAAGTGTTTAAAACATGAGGACAGTTTGAAGAAAACTAGGTAGAAACAAGGTGAAGAATGAAATAGCAAAAAGACCCAATTGTTTGGAGCATCTACAAGATACTTATACCTTTAAGAGAATAAATAATGGGGAGAATTAATGGATAAGAAAATGTGGTGCTGATATAGATATGAAGGTTAGGTAAAGTTAATGAAAATAAGCAAATGAGTTTAAGTAAATTTGCCATTAGTTAGAAGGTACTATAGATTTTTAATAAAATTCTGAAGTAGCATAGCAGTTCCTACCAAGTCCCATGAAGGCTCATACATGAATTTGCTTCAGTTTTTACATTTCTTTAATACTCAAAACCATGTACATATTAAGCTTAGCTTTACTGACTATAAGGAGTAAAGCAAGTTTAGCTTAGTATGTGTTTCTTTTGAATCTGTATCTCCAGCCTGTGCTAATATAATAATTCCAAACTCATCACTATTTCATCTTTACATCAGGGGATGCTTCCTACTCTCCATAACTCACAACAGCATTTGTTGGAGCTTGTCCAGAGTTCTTTCCTGTAGGGTGCAAATCTTTTGAGATACATTTTTTTTTTCTCTCACAATAAAATGGACAAATAGTTAATGATAATTTTAGAGTGGACGAAGAGCTAATGATAATTTTTATAAGATCAAACCAATTATCTCTCTTAAATGGAAGTGTAGTGTTAATCAAAATTATACATTACAGAGAAAGAGAAAAGTAAATAAAAGTAATTAAGAATTCACCAAGATGCTTTATCTAAACTTACTATAGGATAATATTAAATATGAAAAGAAGCAAAAATACAATTACATGAAAAGAAGAATATATACTACAGTTTTTTTTCTCAAACATGTAAATAAAGATATTTGAATCTTGAAGAGAATATCAGAGGACATGATTTCTGAAAATGCATTTTCTATACACATTTGCTGTGTCTTCCTTTTGTTAAGCGTAGGACTTTTAGGAATCATAATTTACTCTCGGATTATTCATGTACTAAATTTACAGAAGTCAAACTGTTAACTCCAAGGCCATGATATAGGCCACCACAGCTGCTAACTACAAAGTTATTGCCATTTGTTGGTGCCATCCATCCGCTGCCTTCCCTCTCCAGACATTCTATGCAAGAAAGTCATATTCTTTTGTTTCCATAGACATCATTAGTGTAAGAACTCATGCTTTTGACTTCAAGTTCAATGTCTTCAGACTATGCCTTGTATTTACTAATTATGTAATTATTATTACGTAATTTACTAATTAAGCCATTAATTTACTAATTACCAGGACAGTTATTTTTATCATATACTGAATATATATATACATTTTGAAATTTTCCACACACAATTATGGTAGCAAAAGATCATCATTCTCATTTTAATGGGTTTAGAGACTCGTAGAAACAAGTTCAAGGATGCAAACAGAGGCTAAAGCAGAAGAAATTAGAATTTACTAAGAGAAAGGCTGAATGTGATCAGAGAATACCTCTGAAGGCAACAGCTATGCAGGTTGCTGTGGTCATGTCAAAGAATATAAGCAAAAGATCTGAGTAAAGAAAAAAGACCTGATTTGTTAACTCCAAAAAAGCACAGTAATCTGACTTTTCACACAGACAGTAATGTGTTTTGATGTCTGGGCACTGTGGCACAAACCTTTAATCTCAGCACTTGAAAAGCAGAGGCAGGTGAATCTCTATGAGATTCAGTCCAGTCTGGTCTTTATAGAGAGTTTCAGGTCAGCGAAGGCTACATAGTGAGAGTCTGTGTTAAAAACATCAACCAGAAAATAAGTGCCTCTACATAGAAAGATAATGGTATTGACTCACTAGGATACTGAGTATATAGTGTCAGTTTTCCTAGAAACAAATTTAATCGAAACTGGAAAAAAATATATCTGTCATTCATAAAAATACATAAAGAAAATAAAAGAGATGACATTTAATGATGCAGTTTTATTAATTAAATATTTTATGTGGAAGATCCAAAATGTAATGTAACTTTTTTATATAAACTATATAAAGTAACATACAACAATGTTCTGAAAATTCCTTTTTTCCAGAACCCAAACCATTTAGTACCAGGACCTGCCATAACATCTGCAGCACCTGAAGGAGTGAGAACACAGTAGCGAGTTGGGAACATCTGTCAATGTCATTGCATACTTCCTGCTTCTCGTTTCCTTTCTAAATCTGGAGTACCTCTTCGCAGGCTTACGTGATCTTTATCTCATGAAATTTATGAGATGTTCATTACCGGAAATAACTTTCTACAGAGGCTTTTCTGATCTATTACAATTCATAGAACTCTGTGCCTAACACAGAAATTTAACCATCAAGATGTTAACAATTAATATTCAGAGCTTATCCAGAAACTCATAATTTGGATGAGGATAGACCTTTAATTATCAGTAATGACAATTTGTGATTATAAATTACACAATATCAGAAAAAAATTCCTATTCATATTTAGTCCTTTATTTTATTAAAGATGTTGTAGACCAGTAACTAGTTTGCATCTGTAATGTTTTGCATAAGATTTTTGCTTGGTATGGTCTTCGTTTTACTCTGATCTGTCTACCTTAGCAAGTTCTTGATTTAAGTGCAAGTATCAAAACTTTGGTAACTTTTGAAAATGTGTAAAATCCTTTGTAAATATGTAAAAATTCAGAATTCTTATCAATAGAGCACTTTGTATATTCACTGGGACAGGCAGGAGGCAGCAGTTGAACGGGGTAGTTCTGTATTTTCTATACTGAGATATAGCATTGTCACATGCAAACTTGCCACAGAAAATGACATTTTCAAAGCATATTAAAAAGCATTTCAGTTTGCAATAGTTTTGCTTTTAATATACTAGTACATCAATCAATCTTAATAAATTGAGGCTCAAACACAAGGCCTCTTGCATGCCACTCAGTTGTTCTACATCTGCTCTACATGTTCAGCCTTCTTTATACTTTTCAATTTGAGATAGAATTGTATTAAGTTAGGTGGGCTTCCCTTGATGTCACTCTGTTACTCAGGCTGGCCCTGAATTTTTAATCATCTTGCCTCTGCTTCCTAAGTAGCTTCATTATAGGACTCAGAAAAAAAATCATTTAAACAATTACTATATGAAAGATTTGTTGTGAAAGCAATGTGCTTGATCATTATACAGAACTTTCTGTTGACAGTCATTAGGGTGCATGCAGTCAAAGAAAGGAGAGTGTGATCTTCTGGTGTTTCAAAAAGTCTTTATGCCAATCCCAACCTAAAATAGCTTTGTGGTATGCAATTGTGATCACACTCTTTGCTGTATCACCCTGAAATCCACACTGCCATGATTTACAGTGGCTGCCTTTTCTTTGTCTGCTAGTGTGTAGAAAATGACTGAACATAGTTGTTTTTCTGGTGAGTAGAAAATCAGCTGAGACAGCTGAAATCACAGGTGACCAGATGGATAAAATGAAATTCATCCGACAACAAATAAGTATACCTTTTTCTCAAGCTGATGTTGGATATCCCATAAAGTAGACAACACTGGAGCCTTCCAAATACAAGTTCAAAGGTTTAAATAATTAGAATCATACTATTACGTTATCATCAAGCAACAGAATTAATCTGGGAAACAAAAATGTGTAAAAAACTGTGAATATTGGAAATGTCCTACAAAATTGAAAATTGAACATGTTTCTGGCACATGAATAAGTTAAAAAATGGCAAGAGAAATTCAGAAACACTTTGACCTAAATTAAAATGGAAGCAGAAGTTTTCAAAGCTTGTGCAACCATACAGCTTGAACCTATGAGTTAAAAACAAGGCAGTATCTGACGTTAATTGTCTTGCAGACACCTTGCAAAACTACAAAGAATATCATGAGAAAGCAGAAAATAGTCTATGAATTTAGAAAAATGTGGAGAATAAAAGCCAAAAGCTGATTTTATTGGTAGTGTGAATAAAATTGGTAAGGCCCTGGCCAGTCGAACTACATGGAGAGAGAAGACACAAATTGCTAGTTTCAGAAATGACAGGAAAGACATCATTACAGACCCTCGGGGCACCAATTAGGGAAACGAGATTATTATGAACATCTCTATGTCCGTAAGTTTGAAAAACGATGTGAAATTTCTTATGGAATCCAATGTGCCAAAACTTTAAGGAATAAGCAAGTAATACCTATACATTTACATTTTTAATTTAAAACACAATTTATTTTAAATGTATACTCATTATTCATCCATGCTCATATGAATGGGTGCATGAGTAACACAGCTCATGGGTATGCAGGTCAGATGACAACACTCAAGAAGTTCTACAAGTCAAACTTGGGTTGTCAGGATATTTATTTTTTAAATAATCAGTAATTAATAATCTTTCTGAATAGAAAAATACACAACTAGTTGTAACAAAACCCTAAAAAAGAGAGAAAAAAATCTCAAATACTCCTTTAAAAGAGAGGCAAAAATATTTATTGCATGAAAATAATCATCCTAAAAGTACAGACAGTATAGAAAAATTATGAATATCTCCCATAAACATAAATGCAAAATTTCTCATAATATTGTAAAATGGAATAAATGGTGGGATTGGGAGATGGCTTAGTATGTTAAGTGATTGTCATGAAATCATAAAAGACCTGAGTTTGGTCCTTTTGAACCCACATAAAGCAATGTGCAGCAGGTTAGTGCCTGTAACTCATGTCTGTGGAGACAGAGATGGAGGATCATAGGGTCTTGGGCTGAAATCAAGCTGAAACAGCTACACATGACGTTCAGTGAATGAATCTGCCTCAAAAAATAATACAAAGTAGAGAGATATGTGGGCACATCATTTACCAAAAATCCATATAAAACAGACACTATAATGCTTCTATGATCCCAGCATGCCTACAATGAAATAGGAGGCGTGTTCTCAGGAGAATCCCAAGAAGCTTGTGGACCAGATCGCCTGTAATATGTAGCACCCAATAACAAGAGACTGTGTCTCAAATAAGATGGAAGCCAAAGACCTACACCATAAACTGTTCTCTGACTTCCATGTGGATGTGCCTGTACTCTCACACATGAGCATTCATATACATAGCACACATGGTGTGGATTATGCACCACTACCCATTATAGCAAGTGGACTCTGTTTTAAATAGGCACTGCGCGTTTGAAATGTAAAATTCAGTTCATATAATTTATCAAATTGTAGACTATAGAAAACTCACATTGATGGCTTTAAAGATCATTTTGTAAAAACCTAAAATCATTAAAATTTTTCATTCAACAGGGGTAGAGATTAAGATTTTCAACTGAGTACTGATCATCTACAAAACATCTTCAGCTGACATCATACCTAATTATGAGATATTAGTAACTCTCCCCTATGCTCAAGATTTCTGTTTTTAACATTTCCTTTCCAAAATTATACTGGAAATCTTCGTCAACAAAAGCTAATAAGAGGAAATTACAGAAACAAATTGAGAAGGAGTAAAACTCACACTGTGAAATGACATAACCGTGTAGAAAAGTCTAAAGACTTGACTGAGAAAAAAATTTCCAAAAATAACTGAATACAGAAAAGTTCAATTCTTAATGTTTTTCATGTATTTACTTATTATTCATGTGTATGTATGAGTGCTTGTGTATGTTTATATGTACCACATATATGCAGGTACCTGCTGAGGGCAGAAGGTGTCAGTTACTTGGAACCGGAATTACAGCCAGTTGTGAGCTGCCTGACACTGAGTGCTGATCACTAAACTCAGGTCCTCTGCAAGAGCAGCAAATGCTCTTCACCACTGAACAATCTCTCCAATCCCATAGCGAAGGTTTAAAATACAAGGTTACTATACAGAAGTATAACACTTCTCTATATTCCGCTGTTGAATAACTGTAATTTGAAGCTTAAAACATTATTTTAACATTAGCAGCCAAAAATAAAATAATTCAATATAAAATAACAAAATGTATAGAAGAAGGTATATGTGGGAAAAAGCCTACATAACTCTGATGACAAGAAACAAAGACTTGGAATGTAGCTCAGCAACAGTGGTTGGCTTGCGTGTGTGAGGATGCGGGTCCAGTTCTTAACACTGCAAAATGGAGATTTGAAATAAGGCAAAGAACTGAATAGAGATCACGGCATGTTCATGGGAAAGTATTTTTTTTGAGGTTGATCTCTAGAAAACTACAATTCCAATCAAAATTCTGTCCAATTAATCTGAAGAGAACAATAAAATAATTTTAAGACTTACTTGGAGGGCAAAGGACAAAGAGCAGATAACACAACATTGAAAAAGATTTAATTTAAGATTTTAGTAACTGAGATAGCATGAAATTGTATAATAATAAACATGTCAGTGGGAATGAATAGAGCCTGGAACTGAACCTACACCAATATTGCCAACTAATCTTTGACAAAGCATAAGTGTCAGTACAGTGAAAAGATACAGTCTTCTCAACAAATGTCACTGCAGCAACTGGGCATCTGGACCTCCTGAATGGAATCTAAACACAGATTTACATCCTACGTAATGATGACTCAAAATGGGACAAAGGCCAGAGTGTATAATGCAAAACTAACACTCTTAGATGATAAAACATGGGGGAGGGGCGGGTAATATATACGATTTTAGTGGTGTAGATGGAGACTTTCATGAAATATCTTCTGCTTTTCTGTTCTAAAAGAGAATTGGGATTTTTCTTAGAACTACTTGCACATTTTTCTACTTGGGAAGGATGTTAATTACTAACTATTTAAAATATAAATATCTGACCAGCAAGAGATCTCAGTGGATACAGCATTTGCTGCACAAACCTGACAACCCAAGTCTGATTCCTGGAAGCTAGAGTAGGAGACTCCTGAACATTGTCATTTCCCCTTTGAAGTATCTATGTTACCATGTGAATGTGCGATGTCATGTTATTAGAAGGCAGCATCATCAGCAGCTTATTAGGTACAGAGAGCGTCATCCTCATGAGTGAATTTGTGGAACAAACCCTGAGTCATCTGACATTCCCGTCAGGTGAGTGCACAGTGACAACTTGAGTGGCTATAAGCGAGGAAGTCAGTCCCCACCATTCACCTAACCTGCCAGCATGCTGACTCATTTAGCATGCTTAGGTCTCCTAACTGATAGAAATAAGTATCTACTGTCCATAAGCTACACAGTCTAAAATATTCTGTTACGGCACCTGTAACAAGTTAATATATTTAAGTTTGATAGTGACTTTTTTTAAAACAGCGTTATAATCATAACTCATAAGAATAATTTCTAAAGTAGACCTGATTTAAAGTTAAAATGTGTTCTGTCAAAGATACTAGGAACAGGATCAGAAGACAAGCCACACATTGAAGAAAATATTTGCAAAATACGCATATGTCATAAGACTATATTACAGAATGTATAAAGAAATAGAAAAATCAACAATGTAAAATAATTTTATTTATTAACAGTAGCCTAACATCTGAAAGGCATCTACCCAAATAACATTTACTGATATTCAATATGAATATGAAATACACATATTTTATTCTATTTATTCTTATAAAAAATGATAAAAAGGAAAGGAAGGAGAAATCAAACAGGAAGACCACTAGAAAACCAAATTCAAGGTACCAATGTCTGTATCATCATTCCTCATATATTGAGTATGTCGTGTGTGTGTGTGTGTGTGTGTGTGTGTGTGTGTGTGTGTGAACTTTATGTTCTGTATGGGTTATTTTATAGTATATGATATATAGTGTATGGATTTTTAATAAAATATCTTTAAAACTGATGCTCTGATTAGGTAGAAATAAGTTAGAAGATATGTTACTTATACACTAGCATACTGTACTTTCTATATTGTATTTACAAAAGATTAAGCTATATACTATGAAGGAAAACGTTAAGCCTACTCTTTATTTATTATGGCCTTAGAGCATTATGAAGTGAACCAAGTAACAGAAACTCTTACACTTGATCCAGCAATCACAGTATTTGGTATTAACCCAGTGAGTTGAGCCCTTATATCCATTCAAAATAGATACAACTATGTTTATAGTAACTTTACCCGTGTGTGCTAAAACTGGGAGATAGTCAACATGTCTTACAGATTTTTAAATGTGTAAATTGTGGTACATCCACTCCCTGGTGCTCTATTACTCACTAAAAGTAAATGCCTACCCTGTCATGCAAATCATGGAAATAACTTAATTCATGTTACTAAGTGAAAGGCCACTCTAAAGAGACTACATACTGCATAATTTTATACACATGGCACTGTGGAAAGGAAAAGACTGTGAGGTAAAACATCAGTGGTTTCAAGGGAAGGGAGAGATAGTCAAATATGTGGAGCACAGCATTGTGGAACAAGTATTCCTACTGATTCAGTAATAATGGATGAAAGTCGTCATGTATTTGTTGAAAGCCACTGCATGTAAAATACTAAGATCAAAACTTCACATTAAACCAGAGACTGTGGGGACCAATGCTATGTCAGTACAGCTTTATTAATTGTAACAAAAGAATACTGCTTAGATGCAAAACTTGTATATATGTAAGGAAGACTATACACTGCTTAACTTTTATTTATCTAAAACAACACCAACTAATAAATTCTACTAAAATTGAGTTTGGTGTAAGAACTCCATATTCTAGAAGCTGCAAGAGCTTCCGGGTGCATTTCTGGATGTGTGTTCTTCAAACTGCCATGGACCTCCCATAATGTTCCTTGCTTACTCTTCTGTTGTGACTTGACATTGTGAGTGTTGAGCTTGAGGAGCTGATCTGCAATTTCCGTATTTCCTTTAGGTTCAATGTGGCTAAACAAAGCACTGCAGCTCTCCTTTCACTTTCTCTACCTTTCTGTTGATGTTCCACAATATGCATATCCCAGAATTCATCTCTCCTGCAAAATACTTGTTTGTTAATGGATTTTCTAACACATCATCAAACAAGCTGTTGCAAATTTTGCAACTGACTAACAGGCTCTAGATCTATCCTCAAGGAAATGGCAGGGAAAAAAAAAAACGCTTTATGACTTTTCTTTTGCCTTCAAATAAGTCAGTACAGCAAGCACATGCCTTTCCTCCCTTTGAACATGCCCTCTGTGCTGCCTTTTATGCTCTTTATTCTCACCCACACAAAAAAATGATTGATAGAAAAGCAAGAAGAAATCCAACAGGAAAACCATTGCAAAACTGAATTCATAGGACTTGTCTCTGTAGCTTCATTTCTCATATACTGAGTGTGTCAAAGGTATATATAACAAGTTTATGTTCTGTATAGATGTTTAATAAAATATCTTTAAAACTGACACTTTAGTTAGAAATAAGTTATAAGATATGTTGCTTATACCTTTTATTTTCTTAAGTAATATTTTAGGTAAAACTCTACTTGAGAGATTAAATATCATGCTAGGTTTCCTCTACTGTATTTACAAAAGACTAAACTATTCGCTCTGAAGGAATATGCCAAGCCTATTTGACATTTATACATTAGAAAATCAATATACACCACAGTAGATGCCTCTGCAAATAACTTGCTGCACATGTTATCTTAGTAAACAGTATTTTATATGCACAGTTAAATCTTTCCTAGATATATTATTTGTGAGAGATAGTTGAACATGGAGTTGTTTCTAAAAGAAATGTATGAAAGAAGCCACTCACATTATTGTTACTAAAGACAATCTTTTCTAAAAGATTATCCACACTTCAGAATCTATGTTAGGGTTTTTACAAACAACATTTCAATAAACAATTACACTAAATAGAAAATAAATGTAGTTGCTCTAATTTTGCGTATGAAATTCTATACCACACCATGCTGAAATTAATATCTTGGTCTACTTGACTTCAAGACTTCCTTATAATAATCAAATTCCATTAGTGCTTGATTTTTAAAGTATTGATTGATTCTACAATATAAACATTAATGAGATTTTGGTATTTATTAATTTATTTTTGGCTGGCAAATAAAATGTAGAATATATTAGTTATGTAGAACAGGCTGTTTTGAAATACTATGCAGTATAGGATACTTGACTTGAACAAATATACATTACTCATATATACGTCTACAAATATACATATATGCTACCTAATATACTTTTTGATAGGAATATTTTAAGTCTAAATCTTAGCAATTTTCAAGAACACAATATAGTATAACTAATTGTATCAAATTGTACAATCATTATCATAAAACTTTTCCTTCAATCTGAAAATTTCTGCTTTGGATTAACATCCACTCTTAACATCAACCTAGGCTTTGGTGATTACCATTCCACTCTGCCCTTTTATGTGCTATCTGGCTCCTTCAGTCTCTCTCACAAGTGAGATCATATTGTACTTGCCTTTCTGTATCTTGCTCAAAGCTCATACCTTTGCACAAAGACAGGCTTCTCTCTTGCTTTATAGGTAGGCTAGCAATCCCCAGTGATTTTTAATCTATTCATCCATTGTTTTCATATACTGATTAATGTGGCTGATGCTGCAATAATTAGGATGTATGTGTATGTTTTCCACTGTGTCTTTTCCCTAGTGATTCAGTGATGTGATCGTGGAATCATATGGTAAATTTTAATTTTAAGACTCTTCATACTGTGACCCCACCAATAAATCCCACCAATAGTATTCTGAAGTTTTCTCTCTCCACATTTTTCTCAACACATACTATTTTGCTCCTTTTAAATAACTGGCTTCTTATATTTGAGAAGTTGATATTCCCCACTTTATTCATGTACATTTTGTTAGTGATTAAGACTACTGATCATTTAAATAACTTTTGAGCATCTATGTGTTTTCATTTGAGCAATTTTAGCAATTTAGCAATTCTAATTTTTAAACAGATTATTTGTGTACTTGATATTGGTTTGAGTTCTCCTGTGTTTTCAATCTGAAATATTCGTTACACATGCATGTGGAAAGTGTTTGTTTTTCAGCTAGTGGCACTATTTTGGAAGGTTGTGAAAATTTTATATAGTATCACCTGGCTGACTACAGCAGGTCACTATGTGTGTCCTTCTAAGAGTTACAAGTGACTCCTACTGCAGCTTTGTCCTCTGCTTTTTGGCCTACCAGGATATAAATAGCCTCTGCTATATGTCCCTTGACCATACCCTCCCCACTAAGAGGGATTGAAATTCTCTAACAGTGTGAACCACAATAAATTTTTCTTCTCTTAAACTGTCTCTTTGGGACCTGAAATTGTGGTCATAGCTATACAACCAGGATTAATATAAATGTGCATTATTTAAGTATTGATCTTACATCTTTGCACGCATCTTTTTGCCCTGTCTCTTCACTGTACTGTTTAATGTGCTATGCAGTGGCTTGTTAATATTATGTAATCTGACTTGTCTGTGTTTGCTTTGTTGTTTATGGTGTCATCTAAATAATAACTCATCAGACTAATGTCAGGGGATTCTATTTTAAGTACTTAATCTACTTTCAGTTCATTTTATGCATGTTATTGGATGCAGAATTTTTTTTTTACATGTGGACATCCAATTCTGCCAACATTATTATTATTATTATTATTATTATTATTATTATTATTATTATTATTTGTTGAAGAAAGTCTCATTGCATACTGGCATTTTATTTAAAATGTCATTTAGTGTAAAATTATAGATGTATGTCCATTTTTCTCTTACATTCCATTGTTTTCTCTATTTTTAAGTCAGCAGCATGCTCTTTTTACTGCAATAGCATTATAATATACCCTAAAATTATATAGAGATATGTCACTTGCTTTATTCTCCTTTTAAGATTGCATTACCTATTAAAGTTCTTTTCAGTAATTTCATGTGAAAAGTTTAAGATTGCTTTCTCTAAGTGTGTGATAACTCCCTTTTGGGTTTTGATAGGAATTGTATTGAACTTGTAGATTGCTTTGGATAATGTGAGTACTGTAACAATCTTAAAATTTCCTGATCTATAAGCACAGCATCTTCCCAATTATTGATTTCACCTTCAGTATTTTCCATCAATATTTGTGGGTATCATTGAAAGGTTTTGGGGATCTTTGTTTGACTTCATTCATAAATATTTTTGGTATTTCTGTAAGTTGGATTGTCTTCTTGATTACTTTGATAGTAATTTATTATTATAGCATGAGTTAGACTATAAAACTGACTTTTGTCTGTGAGTTGTGTCCTGTAGTTTCACCGAATTCTTTTTCATAGAGGTCATCATGAGTGTATAGAAACAAGCTCATTGTCTTGCTTTAAACTTTGTATCATAAAACTTTGCTACTTGACAATTAGTTCTAAAAGGGTAGAACTTTCTTCAAATATTACTCTTGCTTTCTTATTTGGATACCTTTTATATTTTTACATTGCTTAATTTTTCTGGATAAGATTTCCAGAGTGATGCTAGTTACAAATATCCATCAATAAATTGTAAAGTTAACAGATCACATGTATGAACATGAAAAATAGTAGGACCATATTTTCAGGTTGCATAGTTTTTAGAGAATCAGCGTACTATTCTTTATCAGGTGTATCTAACCTGAGTCCCAGGGTAGCTAGAAATGCAGCTCAACAATAACAAAATAAAAATTAGAAATGTGCTTAAAACATTATGAGGGTCTTTAGTTTTATTTGTCTTGTATTTTCTTTTTTTCTAATTTGTATTGCAGTTTGATTTTGTGGTTCTTATGTATGAATGTTATTGAGGATAATATTATTTCACAAATTCCAAAGTTGGACATGCATGTAAATAATACAACTAAGCAGAGAGCTCCATGAATTATTTTACTTAGTTTAATTGTCCTAAAACAAGGTAAGGAGCCATGAGAATCAAACTTGCCCTTTTACCCTCGATTTCTACAAGTGAGATTGAATTGCAACTTTCATTTTTTGTTAAGATAAAATTAGGAGAATCTAATCCCTTGTCAACAGGGGAATCGGTTTTTCCATGGTATGGACAATATGTTTACTGAAAAGCACGGTTAAGATTGCTACTGTAGGAGCTACGGAGGTGGCTTGGTGGATAAGAAGACTTGCACTTGCAGAGGCCTGGGTTCAGTTCTCAGCACCTACATGGTACCTCACAATCATCTATAAGTCAAGTACCAGGGGATTTGATGCCTTCTTCTGACCTCTGCAGGAACCAGGCACACACATAGTGCACAAACATACATGGTGGCAAAATACACCTACACATAGAATTATTTTTTTAAAGTAAAAGCAGAAAAGTGGTACTAGATTTATATTTTTAATATCTATGTTAATTCAATATGAGTATTCTAAGATTTGTAAAAATCCATAGAGTTTATAAACAAAAATTAACTGTTTTATAAAAATATTGATATTGGAACTAGTATTTTAAAAGAATATAACACAATATAATTTTTCAAATTACACCTTTTAACCTTTAGATAAATTGTAAATGCTACTGTCACTTTAAGTATGTAAGGCTAAATACTTGGATAGTTTAGGTTTTCACACAATTAAGTAGCTAGTGCGTTTTTTGAATTCAGATGGATCATAAAGTCTTAACTCTCTCCTTCCCATTAGGAGATTGAAATTCACTGCATTGCAACCCTGAAAACTAGGGATGACTTAGAAGTAGTTAAGAATTAGTTAAAAATCAAATATTTCATTTGGTTAAGATTATCTTAACCAAAATCTTAATGATGTGTGTACTTGTATGTGTGTGTGGCTGTATGTGTATGTCTGTGTGTGTGTGTGTGTGTGTGTGTGTGTGTGTGTGTTTTAAATCACATACTAAGATATTTTCCCTATTTTATAAATATTTATGTTTTGGGATTGATTTCAACCATATGTAAATATGATCACATTTTATTTTAGTCATTTAAAATCATCAATATGCATATATGCATATGGGAAATGGGATTACAAAACAAGAAAAATGGATGGGGTGAGAGTATGAAAAAAACTTCTCATTAGGAAAATTTCCCTTATAGGAGACGCATATTCTGCGCTTCTTTTTAGCTCCTTTCATGGTGTATACATAACTGTTATTAAAACACAGCCTTTGTGACATTACTGAACAGCAGCATTCTGAATCATGGAAAAGACCCAGGATAGATTTATAAATACACTACTAATACATGAATCTGCCAGCAAAATGATGGAGTCTTGATGATTCCTCACAGGCTCCTCTGTTAATTCTCTCGTTCATTGAATATTACTGGGATTTCTTCTACATATCTGGTATTTTACTTGAACATTGAGTACAAATACTTGCATAGTTCCTACTCTCATGGACTTGAAAGCCTAAAAGAGAGACTGATACAGATTAATATTCACATTAATAAGATGAAAATTTGCCAAGTTTCTGTCTGGGATAAAACCTGACAGGAGAGTTTAACCTTGCCAGAAAGGTCGAGAATAGCTTTGTTGAAAAGCTCACATTGAAGCCTTCGTACAAGAAATGAAAGAGTTGGTCAAGTTCAGAGAGGAGGAAATTTCCCCTTATAGGAGCTGCATATCTGTGCTTCTTTTTGCTCCTTTCATAGTGTATATGCAGCTGTTAAACACAGCCTTTGTGACATCAGCAGGGTTCTGAATCATGGAAAAGACCCAGGATAGATTTATAAATACACCTCTAAACCTACTTTATAGTCTTCATTATATACACATTTTTACATACACGCACACAAAAGGAATTTTTATCATCCTAGGCATTTCTGTTGGCCTGTAAAGTAACTACCACAGGCCTTAAGAGTATGAGGAAATGTGGATAAGATTTAGGCATGTGGAATTCTCTAAATCACTCATATATTATTACCTTATAGTAGTGATTGTGAAAAGGTTTCAAATTTCAAGGGAATTTGAAATAATCTCCCGTATCTCTGACAACTCATTATCAAATAAGCCCCATAACAGCAATGAGATGCATCTCCCTTAATAAACCAGTTGGTAGTTAAACCCATTGGCTTAGTAAGTTCGATAAGATTTTAAAACTGGGAGCAAGTATCTCTTTACTATTTTACTGCATCGTTGCCTTTTACATAGAGGCAAATTATTAGGAAGATGCTAGCACATAATCATGCTTTTTTAAAAACCTGAGATTTAACAAAAAAAAAAACCATTTTATCAATGTAGTGCACTCATATCTGAACGGATGTACTGATACAGTGTTGGAGTAAGCCAGAGGATTCTCTTGACTGAGGATCTGTGCTCTCTGTTTATTCTAAAGTCTCATTTTGCTCTCCTTGAAGTAGTGGAAGAATGGGAAAACACACACTGTTACTATGCACAAGAATGTGACTTTAAAGAAGGCAGTTAAGATTTAAATGAAATGACTTCAGAGTAATGAGCGAATATAAAAATTCTGTGGAATACAAAATAGAACTAGATATTATTATAAAACTAAAAGAAAAATTCATTTTCAAATTTTCTGGCCTCTTTTATTATCTGTTTCTCATTTATATAGATGGAAGCTTTCCTTAAAACAGAAAGCCTTGTCACAAAATTACTCTGATATTATCTTCAAGAAATCTTAGAGTACAGGAAGGATTTTGGTAACTTTTGTTCCATAAGCCAGTCACACATCAAATAAGTCCTTTTCTTGAGAAGATTTTCTACTAAATAGTTTACGAGAAGAAAATACTCTGGTGAAATTACTTAATAATTGATAGTGGAAATAGACTCTTAATGAAATTTCCATCTTCCTGAAACATGAACTCTGTGTTTATTGCTTTTATTATTACCTAGTGCTGATCTGTGCAGTTGCTTGACATAACCTAACAGTACAAATTAAAATAAAATACCAAGTGGCAAATTTTGCCACTTACTTTTAAATAAAACCACTAAAATAGAAATGAATAGAAAATTTTCATGAGAGAGTCATGTGTTCTTTCCAACACATTTTAATTAGAATTAATATTTATTATTCAGCTTCTAGACAGAGAACTACTGATACTGGTAATGTGTCAATGAAAAGATACTTGATATTCTGAGTTTTGGGTAGAGTCATTTAAACTCAATGATAGTGTCTTAAAACTAGCTAAAAATGATTGTTTTTAGTCAACAAAATTTACAAGCTGCTTTTCATAAGATGATACTCCTTATAAGAGATCTTCTTACATTAGAGCCATTCCATTTTGAGAAATTATTTTACAGACCTGAAGAAATTCTGAATCCAAAAGAAATTAGTTTCAGTTGCTTAATATTCTAGAATAATCAAAGACTATAAAATTTATGAACACAATTAGCAGAAGCCAATCACAAAAGAACCAGTATATCATGACACTCAGGTGTTCATCTGTGAGAATTCTACCATGACCAGCACCCAGTAGAATTACACAGATTGAGTTTTTTGTTTTTATTTTGTTTTGAGTTTCTTTCTTCCTTCCTTTCTTACTTGTTTTTGTTTCACAAACATTTTTAAATTTGGATTAAGTGCTCAGAAATGTTTGAAAACATTCTCATCTAATTGTTCTTGATTCTTTCACCCATTTTGATGGGAGCTTTTCCTTAAACGTTTATTCTTCAGTTGCTGTTTGCCTGGGAGATTCTATTATAATATTTTCCCCTATAAATTGTGAAACAAGAATGGAAGTCTACAATAATCTGATTTTGAAGTAATTGGAAACTACAGAACCCAGAGGTGCTATGACAGCCTACTGAGATCACAGACATCTTTCAAACATATAACAACATTGTATTATTTTATCTTCTTTAGGTTTCATCAGAAATAAAAAAAAAAATTGAACAGATATTTTAAAGTCTAATCATAAGTATGAATATTATACATTTTGTCAATTTTCATTACTGTGTAGGTTTCAGACATTTGCTGGAAAGAAGGCATTTTGGTAAAGTAGCCAATTAATAACTTTAAGGATTGTTGTACTTCAGTATAATTGAAAACAGTCTATAGCAATGTCTGAAGTAGCAATTATGCAATTCCATCAGTCCAGGAAACCAGCCTCTGTAAAGGCTAGATTATTGGAGTTCCCTTGCTCATAAGTAGGTCAGACATTAGCTGGAGGCATCTCAAAGCTGCTAAGCATTCATTAACATTATGTGAAACAGGGCTGCTATAAGAAAACGATACATTTGTAAAGAAGATGCCAATATATACATTAGCTGTTCCTTTAGAATAACTATTTTCTGCCAGAAACAATTTTGTTTAATATTTACGCGTAAAATAAACTGAGTGCTTCTGCCAGGTACCAACTTAAGTCCAGTACAGCATTACTTTGTCAATGTCTTGCAATATTTTGTGGTATTTCCGCTGATTTTACCCATCTTATAGATTAAAAAAATAAACATCTATGAAAATATTTGATTCAAGATCGTACTTCTAGTTAATAACAAAGAAAAGATTTGAACTGGTTATGATCCTGCCCAAGTTCTAATTTCATCCATCTGTCCTTTGTGTGCTCACTTACTTTTAAAGTTTACTTGCCCTTAGTCACAAGAAAAGCTATGCTAATATAACATGTAAGTGCTACATCTTAAATAACATATAAAGACTTTGAACTTCTATTCCAAGATCCACGGGTCTTTTGACATTGCCATGGTAAAATTGAGAGCCCTGAGATCTCAGGGTCAAATGACATCATCTTTAGCCTGTGTGTTTTAGATTTCAAGGAAGAGAGCATATGGCTTGATATGATCTCTCTTCATATTTCTCTTCTTATAATTTCATCTCAAAGTAGCTCGCGCTTTCCTACTGGTATGTTTCTGATGACAGAGGCAAGGGAAAAGTGTATCCCTGTGATGTAACTGATTAAAGTCCTTGTTCTAACTACATATTTCTTTCCTTGGAAGTTTTATTTTTCACTTTAATATTAATGAAAAATTTATGCTTTACTGCATAATATATAACTGTTTTCATTCTCCATGCTTTTATTTCAAATGAATTTTTAAACAAAGTTGAAGCTTGGGAAAGAGGCATTAATTCTTTTTGTTTAATGCCGTGCAAGTCTTCATGTGACTGTAGAAAATTCATTTCTCACTTTGAGAATAAGAGTGTCGAGCACTTAATTGAAAATTTATTAGTATAATAATAAATAAATACTATTTATTATAGAATAGTCAATCTTCTATCTGCTCATTTATTAAAAATATACCTAATTGATTGATGTATGACAAAGTAGGAAGACATAAAACATATCTGCATACCTACCCATAAAATCCTCAGAATCATAGGAGCAAGTAGGCAATCATAGCCTAGCAAGTAACTACTTACTGAACTCCTAACCTCACTGCCAGCTGAGGAGCTCTTGGTAGTTCAAAACTGCTGGGAGAAGATGAGTCAATTTTTTAAGGATATGACCTCAACCCCTATATCAAAGAATATTTAAGTTACACAAATTGGACTATATAGTTTTAAAGAGAGTGAGAGAGAAAGAAAGAAAGAAAGAAAGAAAGAAAGAAAGAAAGAGAGAGGAAGGGAGAAAATAAATCTGAGTAGGTTCAGGAGGTGCAGGTTTGGGGGATGGATCTGGGAGGAGTTTGGGTTGAAGTGAATATGATCAAGATAATTGCCATAAAATTCACAAAAAATTAATAAAAAGATTATTTAAAAATAAAATGAATGCCACGTAGCAAGTCGTAAATGTTCTTAATAAGATACCTGCACATTCTTCTTAGAAAGATTTTTATTTGGTAATCATATAATCCATCTCTAGGAAGTAAATGATTTGATTTCTATATAAACACGTATTTCTTGATTGTTCCCTTGTTTATGTTCTCTTTTGAGTTTTTGTTGTGGGCATATATCCTATAAGCAGTAAGAATAAATATTGCAGACACCAGGCCACTAAAAACTCTGTCACTGAGCTTGCGCGATGGCTCGCTCATGCACATGCTGGGCATACAGTCACCCCAGCAAAGAAACATCCGTATTTATGGATCTATCAGTTGTTGTCTTACTTGCACCTGTATGCGATATTCAACTTCAAGCCCTCACATCTTAGTTCTAACATAATTTTTGATATTATAGCTTTCCATGTGGGTTAAAACGCCTTGGTTATTGGCATCCAGCGTTTTCACTTGACAGACTTACCATTCCATCATTCTCCTGAACAGAGAGCCCAAACCGTTCTCAGTGTTTGCAACCATCTCAGCAAAGTCCCAGGACATTAGTGTGACTGCCTATTTGAATTCTTTATCATATATTATGAGTTTCTTTTACGGATTTGCAGAATAGTTTCTCATAGTTGAGGTATTTTTATGTATATAAGATTTTAAATTAAGGACTTACATATTCACAAAAGCATGTGAATCAGTTTAACACTGATAAACAGGTTTTTCTTATAATTTTGTTCATTATTATTGTCCCTATACATAAAACATATTAATAATGTGTAAATGTGTGTTCACTTAGTTTTAGAAAGTAAGTAAATAATGTGGTATGCATAGTAATTTTATGAATATCTCTTTTCTACTGTCATATTAATATTAATATTTATAAATTATAGTCGTGTTACTCAGGTGGCTCTTGAATGTTCAATTATTCATTCTAAAAAAAAATAACACATGTGATGCTTAACAAAATGTGCCTGGGCATCTTATATGCAAAAATAAGCAAGATGGTATGAAATGGGTTCTTAGTAAGGTTAGAAGAAATCTAATAATAATACTTGTAAGAAGAATTTCTACATTTTGTAAGAATTTAATAATTGTAGAGAAAATGGCAACTGAATTGCACTTAAGGTAATGACAAGCAAGCTATCCTTTCAGCACAGATAGTATCTATCTAAGTGTCCAGAGCCAAGGGTCAAAACTAAGAACGTTCCTTAGGCATTGATATCATGTGACCATCTATATAAAATATATCAGTTGGAAAACACAAAGGAAACAACAAAAACAACAAAAAGCAAAAATTGTCCTAGCCATCCTGGAATATGACTTAGTGCTAGGCCATTTGTCTGGCTTGTGTAAGAGTTCAGTGTCAATCCCTAGAAAGGTTAAAAAAAAGAAAAATAAATTTATAAAGAAAAGAACGTTCTCTGCTCTTTAGTGAACAAAGGGTTGGGTGTAAGTTTAGACTGGCTATGATCCTTGGTTCTTTGACCTCTGTTTTAAAATAAGAAATGGACTATAGATGAGAACATGATAGTCTTAGCAATGTGTACTAAATGTGTTTTTATTACAAATTTCAGGATTATACTAGATCATTGGTTAGGGTTTATTAATTACCATTGACAAACCAATGTAGTCTTGTATGAAATATAACCTTAGGTTCTTTATTGTAACATTTCTGCTTTACTGCTACTTAAACATTGTTTATTGAGCTATCTTGTATAGTATGTTTAAATAGTATAACTACATCAGCCATATACAATATTTGAACACTTGCATGTGAATACATATATACATGTACACACACACACACACACACACACACACACACACACACACACACAGCAGCATGCCAGGAGCTTGGCCAAATAGGTAATTGGGAAAGAGACTATCACCAAGATGGAAAATCAAATATCATATTAGCTGTTACTAGCTCTTATTATTAGTTCAAGAAGTATATCCTGAACAGCATGACCATACATGCCACCAGGTAGACACAGATTCTAAGCTTCATTTCTTGGAGCCAACAGTTTCTTTCCCCTAAGAAGTAACAATCGGTCTCTTGATGCTAATTGGTCCCTTTAACAGACTGTACCATAAATCCATATATTATTCTTCTATTGCTGGGATAGAATTTACCACAAATTCAGTCAGTTGAACAACCCTATTCATGAGCTTATTCATAGTAAAAGTCTGGATGGATTTAACCTTATTTATCTGTTCAAGCTCCATTGGCTGAAGTCAAGATATTACCTTGTCTCCTAAACTATGTTCTCATGTCTTCATTCTCTCTCTCTGTATCCCCCTCTCTCTCTCTCACTCTGTCTCTCTCTGTCTCTCTCTGTCTCTCTCTCTCTCTCTCTCTATATATATATATATATATATATATATATATGCATATATATATATATATAATGTTCATTTATGTTAGTAAAAAAAGATTTGCTAATTATAAAGGGGCATAAATTAAATGTGTGTTAGAAAAATAGCAATGATATTTAGAGTGAAAATATCCATAAATATAAGTACATTCATGCACATTTTATATGTGCACACATATAGAGTTTACTTATTAATATTTTAAATATAAAGGGACATTTGGACATTTTCAGTATTTACCAGCATTTGAGATAAAAGAATCACTTTAAGTATGGTTCTTTTCATTGGTTCTTTGGATATGTAAAAGGTTTTCAGAGAGGTTAAGATCAAATAATTAAAGAAGCAATAGGAACTATGAGGAAAGAAACTTGTATCATTTTGGGAAAACAGCACAGAGGCTCTTTCCTTCTGCACATAAACATATGCACATGAAAGAGCGTTTTGGGGTTGTGATTTCTTAAATATAGCTACATAATTATCAAAACAAATGGGTTTTTCTATAGAGATATTAAAAGATAAAAATGTCATGCTATACTGTGGATAAACATCAATAGACCACTAACCACTAATAGACATTTTTTTAACTCCACTATACAGAGGTTCAACTCACTATTTTGTTCAGAAAGAGTTATATAAAATTTAAGATATGTTGGAACAGAAGCCCAAAGAGCTGTTTAGTTGACAAAAACACAAATGGGGCTGGGTCTGTAACTGTGTTGGTAATGGGCTTTCCAGCATGCATGAAACCCTAGGTTCAAGCACTGATGCAACATAATCTAAGCATGTGGGCATGCTCAGAATCTCAGCATACAGAAAGTGGAATCAGGATAATCAACTTCGAGGACATTTATACTACGACCAGGCTGGAATACAGAAGACTATGTCCTTAATTTAATTAGTTAAGTATTTATACATTTTTGATATTTTCTGGGAATCAGTCTCTGTTAACTATTTTATTATATGAACAACTTTATTAAAAAAGTTAAGACCGCTGACAATTTCCTCTCATCTAAATGACATCTTACCCTTTCCTCTCAAAGCAAAAGACTGTTTGTTGACACTAAGCATAACAGTATAAAAGTTAGGGAGGCTACTCAACTATTTTCACAAACCTGCTCTATCTAAAGTTACCCCCACCCAATGTTTTCTTGAATATTGGACACCATGAGAGGTAAGAGACAAATATACAAGGTGAGAACACAAAGCAGAAGTGACAATAAGCAGGAAAAGGGAGAAATAGAATGATATCTTCTAGCCCACAAACTGAAGCTACCCTCAGTCCTGGGTGAAGGACTGTTTAGAATTGCCTGGTATATGTTTCTCTAATCCTCTGAGAGGCAGAAACATGGGTTTTACAAGTACACACAAACACTTCATTGAGCCTTCTTCTTTAAAGGATCTAGTCCATTCCCTATATAAATTCAATTTCAATCCAGATATAAAATTTTCACATACTTTCCCACTTTAGTTTACAGTGTTATTCTAGTGACATAATATATTCTGAGAGACATTATACAAATACATTCCATTGTGTTGCTCAGTGAAACTCAAAATAAAAATGGTCATCAGTTAGAGGTTTTCTGAGGCAGCAATGATTCCTTGATTAATCTAGGCTTCAAAGATGAGTTAGTTGAGTTAACACTGTTTTATAAAACTGACCTCAGAAATCCTAGGAGGGCAATTCTTAGAGTAATTAAAACATTGCAAAGGAAGAATTCCCATTAAGCCAGGTTTTCATTCAGTAACTTGGGCATTACAGTTTTGGTTTTAATTGCATAAATATTTCTATCTTTTCTTCATGGCATTCCATTGCATTTTGTTTGTTAATGTTCTCAAGGCATATGCATTGCTTCATGTTATATCCCCCAAATGCCTGTAATCTGACCAATTTGTTTTACCTTGGTAAACTGCTTCGGCATAATAGTACACACATATTTGAATCTCTATGATATTATTTAATGTTTTGATGGTTACTTAGTGCTGCCTCCTGCCTCCTTGTTACCTGTATTCTTTTCTGCATTAATAGTAAGAACACAGCTGCATGCCAATGTGGATTTAAGTTCAGCAAGTACTACGCGGCATTAAAGCACATCTGTGGCTTCCAACAGATGCATGCTGCTGTTTCTGTTGCCAGGTGCAGTATTGTCTCCAGGACTCACCAGTATGGTAGCAAATCTTTGTTTGCAGTATTTAAATAGTGAGGGACAATTGATCTTTTCAGGAGTCCACAAGGGATGATATACTTTTTTTCCAGAGAGAGTGCTAGAAATAGTAAACTGAAATGCTTTCATTTAATCAAGTAATCAGAAATATGTATCTATGGCTACTGCCATACATTGTTGCAATGGCACCATGATGAAACTAGATAAGATTCAGAAACGAGCATCATTCTTAAGGACTATACCAACTACTTGCTAAATATCACAAAGCATGTGAAATGAAAATTAAACACAATAAAAAACAATGCAAAACAATAACGTAAAGGCTAATGTGTTCCAGTTCAGTGCCTTTTAAATACAGTCAGTATGTATTTGTTTCTATGATTAATATTGTTATTGAATTGTGCATACAAATAAGTTTCGTATGAGTTCAGAGGCACCACTGTGAAGTGCTCTGGATACCCACACAGAGTTGCTGTATAGAAAGGATAAGTAAGACTTGAGAGAGTGCATTTTTATGTGCTAAATTGATTGTATGCTTTTGTGAAAAATCATTTGGAGAAGTTTGTATGGGTTTAGGTAGGGATTCATCTTACTGTTCCATTCAACTATAAGTCTTTGCTTACACTTATAGTAAACAATCTTCATTACTCTACCTGTGTGACATCAAGAAATAGTTTACACTAAGCTACATTATTCTTCATTTTAGAAGAATACTGTTTTATCATTATACTTTGTATTTCACATAAATTTGAAGATACTCTTGTCTATATGAACATAAAAACATCATGCTGACATTTTCAAAAGGATTCACTGGGGTTGTGGAGATGTCACAGAGGTTAAGAGCACAAGCTGCTTTTCCACAGGACCAGAGCCCCATTCCCAGTACCTTTGTTAGGCAGCCCAAACCTGCTTGTAATAGCAGGTCCAGGGAGCTTAAAGCTGTGCATACCCATATGCATATATGAATGCACACAGAGAGAGACACAATAATAATAGTATTTTAAAATATTTATGAATCTGAGGAAAATTGAAAGCTGTGTCTTCCTACCTTCATTGATTTTTGTGTTCTATCATTAGCTTTGTAATTTTTACCATAATTTCTTTGTACTTATTTGATTAATGTCTATTATTTCATTGGGGGCTGATTTGAATTATCATTGCATATTATTAGTGCATTGATACTTTATATAAATATGGTTGTTTTATACGTTTATATATTTTTCAGTAATATTGCACTTACGTTTTAGGTGAGCATTTTTTTTTTTTTTTGTGGGGATGTGGGGATTTTTCAGTTTCCTTAGATTCTAATATGTAGTCAGTCAAGCAATTTTCATTACTTCCTTTTCAATATGGATGTTTTTATTTCTTTCATATTACATAAAAAAAACTAGAACCGTGTTCAATGAGAGTTGTAAGATATCTGCATGTACCTCATGTTGGAAAAAAATGTTCACTCCCCATCCCCAGACTCTGACATTGAATCATAGCATTAACATGAGCTATTTTGTCCATTTTAATGCATCTTCCAAGGACAGAGCAAATAAAGATTACACTAGATAACTAATAATACAGTGCTTTTATACATGGATGTGAGATTAGTCTGTACTAACTAATTCCTTCATCTATCCTTTCCTAACAGGGATACATTGAGCAAGTGTCTTAACCCCTCTAAAGTCTGTTTCTTATTCTGCTAAACAGTACAATACAATCATTCAGGAAATTCACATTTAGCATTTTAAAGACTCAATAATGACAGTGCCTATGAGCCTCACAGTGCTGTGGCAATTAAAGAAGATATGTCTGTCAAAATATTCACCGCATGGTATTACTCTAACTTTAGCTGTTATCACAATTACTACTACACATAATAGTGTCAAATGAAATATTCCTACACACCTGTGCTTAGATCAGTTGCACTTAGTGGAGGGAAGGAAACCAATCTTGCTCCAATTCTAAGTGGTATTTTACAGTTTCCAGAGTAATTTGTCGTGGTCAAAATTGGCAGGGGAGGATGATGTGGCATTGGTGTTGAGTAGAGAGCCCAAGGATAAAATACTGCTAAGTATTTTATGGTGAACCAGGCTCTCACCCACACAAAATGATGATGTTGAATAAACCCCACATGTTGATAGTGCCAATGTATCAACCATGACTTGTGTAGGTAGATTTTATAAATATATCAAAAGTCACTAGTTTACTAGTGAATTGTCATTCCCTTTAAAATTTCCTACACTGATTGTCTCTATCAGCCTTCTTAAATTTAGAATATACCTCCATTTATAATATACTTCAATTTAGCCTCCTTCCACTAATATACTAATTTCTATTACTTAAACTGAGCTACCATTTTCAGAGTAAATATTTGCACACAGAGACTTTGCAATTGATTACTCTGCTACTAACATTACTTATAGTTGGTTGCCATGTTCAGTTCTTTGTTTTGCTTCCCATTTTAGATAGTATGTGCTAGTTTTTTCCCAAAATTCATACATTCCTTACGTCTGTTTGAGCAACTTCTCAAATTTGATGATGTAACACACTGTCTATGGATAAGCTTCAGAAGCAAAGCTAGAAAATTATACTTCTGTGTTAAAGTGCAGGAGTTCCTTTTGTCAAGACATTGACATTTTCTATTAGAAGTACACACAGCACAATGTTTATAGGATGACCTCATCTTAATAGTGAGATTAATATTTGAAAGGTGGACTCAAAGTCATTGAGGAATTCAATTCTATTGAATGGGTGATTAATTAGAAAACCTTTATGAAAAATATAAACTTAATATATAGTATGCAATTTTCCCTCCAGAGTCTATTGTAGTATCTTCTAAGGTATGTTACTGACTGTAAATCATTTTCTGTTAAAACTATTAGTTGTTTGAAAAAATGTTCATGAAAGTCAGATCATAATGCAACTGTTACCTCATGATCAGCAGTAGTGTTCAATAGCTTCATAGTCAAAAGTCCTGCCTAAATTTAGAGTGTAACTCTTTCAATGATACAATTTGAAGCAAAAATGCAAACATGACATGTTTTTCCTTATATATGGAATATAGAAAACTAAAGTTATTGAAACAGTACGTGGGGATAGTAACAGAAGAAAAAGAGGGTCAGGGATGGCTATAGGAGAATAAGAGAGGGTGATATTATCAAAGTCTGTTATATGTGAATATGACAACGTCACAAAATGAAGTTCATTAGTTTGTTTTAAATTATATATACTTGCAAAATATTCTTTTAAGATGAAGATACTGGAGCTGTAGAGATGCCTCAACAGTTGAGAGCACTGGGTACTCTTCCAGAATACCTGGATTTGATCGCTAGCACTCACATGATGGCTAACAGCCATCTTGTAACTCCAGTCCTAGGTGATCTTATGCCCTCTTCCAGCCTCTTAAGACAATACATGCACATGGTGCACTGACATGCAGACAAAACACCTATACACATACAAATTTAAACATAAATAAAATTTTTTTTAAACTGAGGGATACTTCCTACTTCAAAAATGTTCTTACAAATATCTGCTACTGAACCTAAATCCTGTCTATAACTGTAAACCATTTGATTATCTTCATAAAACTATCAATAGAGATGAAAATATGACAGTGAGGAGAGGAAACACTCTGGAATATTTCAATTCACATGTAAATAGTGTATTTATGCCAGAATATAAAGGGACCAATAAGTCACAACAATCTCATTCCTAGAGAGTCCTTAAGATCTGATGGAGATTAGCAAATTGGCTTTCTTCTTTTCATATATTTTAATAAAAGTTGTTTATACTTTAGTGTACAACATGAGCTTTTGCTATTTGCATAATTATACATTAATAAAAACTAATTAACATACATCATTTCACATACTTAGCTTGTTATGTTGGAAACATTTTAATTCTAGCTGTTTGCATTTATTTTCAAGTCTATAATATATTTTTATTAATTGACATAACCATGGTGTATGATAGATATATTGGACTTACTTTTTATAATATAAAATATATATATTTGAGCAACATATCAGTTGATAGGACTTCAACTCTCTATTTAAATTGGTGACAGAACAAGACCTAGATGCTTGTCCACCTAGAACTGTGGGTGTAACTCTTTGACTAGTACAGGATGATTCAAAGGCAGCCTGCCAAGCAGACACCTATTTGAAGAAGTACAAAGTGAATCGTTGCCTAGTTCCACAGGCCCTGCTGGAGGACACAAGTGAGTCAGGCCACATAAAGCATTATATGGTATAGAGGCCCTAGGTACAGGGGAGCCTCCAAATGAAAACATCACAACCATCCCACTAGGGTGGGAAATGGTACTATTGACACTCAAATATGAGAACAAGAACTACAAGACAGGTGCATTTCTATATAGTAGGCAATATTGTGGAGGATGTGAGGAATAGAGAAGAAAGGAAAAAAATCACACAATTTCCTGGGTTGTGAGTCTCTACTGGATTCTCCATAAAGGGGATCTTCTTGTTGTATTTTACAGGAGAATCATGGGAAAGTGGTCAGACAAGAGGATGTTTCATAAGACCTATTGAAGAAAGGCAGAGTTAACAACAAACTTACAAAAGACAAATACAAGCTCAGAAATAAAAGAAAAACTATCTAAATGGAAATGCACAATTTAGAATCAGAGACTGGTTTTATTCATGGATTAATGAGAGTTCGGTAATTTACCAGTCAATGGAGATTGACTTGCTATTGGCACTCTGGTTGAGAACATTTGAAACAGACAATGACATCATACAAACAGAATAGTTCAGTAAAAAGCCAAAAAGAGTGATGAATCTTCTCTTACAAGATAAATATCTCAGAAAACCTCATGTGTGTTTGATCTTTGGTTGAGATTCTACTTTACTTTTTATTTCATGGTGTTATTTTTTGGCTATTTTCACAAAATAATGCTACCCTATATGATACTTCTGTTCCCGATAGGAAAATTGTATGAGTTAATTCTACAAAACATTAATTTGAAAACAGGGCATTTTATGCAGATTGTAACATACCTGAAGCCAAATGGGAGGAAAGGGGATACTGTAATGAAGTGGGCTTGGCTTTCCCAGGAGAAATGAAGTGAATTTTTAATCATAATAAAAGAGATTAGAAACAGAATCGCTCTTATTAAATAAGAGTAAAGTGATAATCTTCATTAAGGAAAACAGTTGGCATCATCTTCTGTTGCAGTTATGTTAGAGTCTCTTCTGGTCTGTGTTTGAAAACTCAGGAAATGTGAGTTTTTCTTGTGCGAGAGAAAAACTGTTTTCCAGCAGCTTCATGTAAGTGACGAATTTCAAATGCTTAACAGAGAAAAACTGAATTCTTTTACTGGTAGTTTTTTCAGTGTTCACTTCTTCAAAAGCAGGATGGTAAAGATTCTAGACTGAGACTTCCTTTCTCTTTAGATAACAAAGACAAGCAAGACATGAATAGATCATCCTAGATGCATTTATTATCCAAAAAGAATGAAAAGAAATCACGATTCAGATATGTGCTATGCAGATAGCAATTCTGGGTCTGTGTGGGTGGGTATAAATGCAGCACAACCGAAGTGTTATGAAAGAAAAAAAGAAAAAAACACTGGACCAGGCTTGTAGATTCTTGGGGCATCGGCTACCTCATAACACCTTAAATAAAGGTGTAATAAGTTATAATAAACATAAATTATCTAAAATAGGCAAAGATTATAAAGGGAACATAATAGAATAATGTAATAACTGAGGGATTTATTATTATTGTTTATTATTGCTGTTGTTGTTGCTATTTATTATTATTATTATTATTATTATTATTATTATTATTCCCAAGAATGACCATCAATATTAGTACATTGTCTCCCACAAGATATTGAGAATCTTAATGAAAGAAACTGTGTCTTAAGTACTTATATATTTCAAAGCCGTGCTCAAACCCTGGCTTAATGTTAAAGTACATTAAGTATTCACTGAGAAAATGAAATTACAGAGCAACTGCCGAATATGACCTGACTCAGATGTGGTAAGTCAGCACTTTCAACAGGAATTTCTGAGGTGATGGGCCTGTTCTGTGTAATCTAAAGTGTAAGCTACCCCGTGTAGCTGTGAAGAATTTGAAATACAGCTGGTAATATAGGAACTACTTTATCAATTTTATTCAATTTCAATTAATTTAAATAAGCAATTAAATAATCATGAAAGTTACATTCATTTTTTTAAAGACTGAAGGAAATAGAAAATGCTGGCTTCTCTTTTCAAAGAACAATCATGATGCAGAGATGCATGCCTCAAGAAAATGCTGAGAATAAGTGACTTTTAGTGCTCAATTCTAACATTCAGGTATATACCACCTCTTCTAAGGACCCAGGATACTTGTAGAAGAGGAGAAAGAAACAATGTAAGACTTGTAAGCTTTGAATGCTATCTTCTAAGCATGGCACAGCCAATATTCCATGGCCTCACATCAGCTATGGCAGCTCACCACAGCTGTATACAGGACTGGGCCTGCACCAGTAAATCGTGTATCACTGCATTGTAGTGTGACTCACAGGGCCTTCCTTTACCAATGGGTTCTAAGAGACAGGAAGCCATTGTCATCAATTGTGTACCTACTGAGGAGCCCACTGAGTTCCAATGGATAGTTCCAAACCCGTAGTCACACAGATGATCTTTTATAGAAACACAGTCGGTCTCAAAACATAAAATAAAAAGACAAAATGTAGGAAAAGAACGTGTGGACGGAAGTGATAGGGCTGAGGAGGAGAACACAGAATGGAGGAGGTCACAGTAATCAGAATATAGCTGACACATATGTGAAATTGTCAAAGAATATATTCCGTAAAGTTTATTTTTCAATGGACTGACTTTCTTATGGATCAAGTGAAACATATCAGGGATGCTTGTCTTGTCTTTTCTAGTTCTCCCTCAATTGTATTTTATTGGGTAAGAAATCCAAGGGAAACCATGATGTTACATTTCAGGTTTGTTTGTGGAAAATGACTCCTCTCTTACTGACTTTCAGTAAATAACCATCACTGACCATCTTATAACCACTTCTCCATTGCTAAGTGCAATTGAGCATCATGAAAGAGTTAAACACACATAGACTTAGAGTTCTGGTCTGACACGCACCAACAGCAAAACAGTGCATATGCAGACTCCCAAGCTTCAATCCTCCCTCATCAGAACAAAGATTATAATATCAAATCTATAGGATGGTAGGATCTTTAGCCACATTATTCGGTTCTTACTGTGCTGCTCATGACTAAAACACAGTGAGCTGTTACTCTGAAGAATGTAGTTGCTGGAGATAACATAATGAATGTGTCTGATGCCATGAAGATACTGAGGCGTGTTGTAGTGCCAATAATTTTAATATCCCTTGCCAATAAATGTCATGCTTCCCGATGGCAAGATTATAGACACTTTTATTAGGCCTGGTGTGTTTTGAGATTCATATCTAATATATAAAGGGTAGGATAATGCTGCCTAAACATTATTTGCTTGCTCCTAGCACAGAACTTAGTACTTAGTTATACTTTGAAATGATTATTGAGCTTGAATTATATAAAAATTCAGTCCCCACTGCATATTTTCTACATAATATCTATATCCAATCACAGCTACAAAAGATGTATAGAATACACAATACAACAGAAAGCAATGTGTTAACTCTGTAAATATCCATAGCTCACACAAAACACCCTCAGGTAAATACATAACTTAATAAAATATTTAATAGTAGGAGGGATCTGTGCAAAGAAAATCATAATGTTGAATAAGTTTATATCTAGTTGTGTTTAAAATGGTTATTATATGCTTTGGGCGAAGGGCTGCCTAGGCCTGGGCATTCGTAGTATCTTCAGGTGTTGGCTTTATGTAAAAGATGTTTGATTGATCTCGATCTACACGTGGTATCAAAAGATACCTGAGGCACACAGGTATCAATAAAAACCCCTGAGATGAGATACTCAGGGTCCCACTGTCGAGTCTGGCACTCGCATGGCAGGTGGTTCTTCTGCTGAGGTCTGGCAGGGTTTGCACCTATGAGAATGCTTCCTTGCCTTGTTTGCAGAGAAACATACCAGCTGTCACAAGTGGCGGCTGCCACATGGGGTCCAACATCATGCCTGCTACATTTAACAGGGAGACAAGGAAGAAGAGAAAGAAACTCCAGACTTCACAAAGTCTGGTAAAGTATGCTCAGAGCAGTTCCCAGAGAACAGAAGTTATATATATACAAAAAATAATGAATAGAAGTCTCCTGAAGGAAGAGGAGAGTGAGGAAGGAAGTACGCCTTTATGAAGAGAGAAGGCTGTGAGAATCATGAGACAAACAGGGCTCAAAAGTAGAGCCACAGAAAAAAGGCCTTTGGAGAATGAAATTTTCATGATCAAAACAAAGAATTCAGCTGAGAGCAGGGAAAAAGCAATATTCCAACTGCTTTTCCTGATCATGGAGCCAACCCAGAGTAAGTATCCCAAGGTGTGGGAAACAGGAACAAGAGCATAGTGTTCTACAAAATGAGTTTGCTGATAGCTTCATTGTGTGTGTGTGTGTATGTATGTGTGTGTGTGTGTGTGTGTGCAGCTCAAAAGTGTTGTGTTTGAGATCGACAAAAAGGTTGTATATTTTCCCATAGCAGTGGTGGAAAAGAACTCCAAACCAGCAGGATGTTTCAGTCTGAGATTCTTCCCACTGGCCCAGGACCCTCTGCTGTGGAAGCTGGAGGGATCCAGGCTTGGAGGCTTGGAGCCAAGAAGATACTTAGTTAGACTGGAACAGTCTGGGGTTTTTTAGTTTGGGGTTTTATGGTGTTGGTGTTGGTTGTTTTTTTTTTTGTTTTTTGTTTTTTTTGGTTGTGGTGATGGTGGGTTTTTTTGTTTTTGTTTGTTCTTGTTTTTGTTTTGTTTTGTTTTGTTTTCTGAAAACCTGACTACAAGTGGTCCAGATACTAGTGAGGTGTTCCTGAAAAGACACATCCGCTATGGTGATGAGAACTCCACCCCCACAAGGGAACCCTTCCTAAAATCAAGGAACACCTGTGGTGACACTGAGAAAAAGACTTGCTAAAAGAATCAGGACAAATGGTTGCTGCATTATGAAGAAGTCTTTGGAACGTTCTACTGAACTTTGAACTCAAACATGAGCTGAACAGGTCATGGTGGTGGTTGTTGTTGTTGTTTTGTTGTTGTGTTCTTGCAAACCAGACTCCATCTTAAAATACAGAAAGTGTTTTCTCAAGGTCAGCACACAGAAGCTGTCTTCCAGAACTAGTGAAAGTTGTATCTCATGCTGACAGCCAAACTTGATAATGTGTAAGAGTCATACAGGTAGTGTTTGTTTTAAAGGTATGAGGGGATCATGGAAAGTGACTATGACTTGGAACTATGAGAGACCATTGGTAAAGATGAAGTCTCAGTAGCAGTTGAAGGCCCAGATTGAAGTGGTCATGTAAAGAAATTGAGGTTTGACACCATAAAGATAGTCCAGGAGAGGCTGTTGGTGAAAGTGCAGCCCAGTTGCAGCAAGGAACCCTAGCATTCTGAAGATGCCAGTGCCATGGGATGACCACCAAGGACAGCAGCAGTGGTGGACTGGAACCAGCCAGAACCTGGAGGACAGACTGTGTGTGAAACAGAGGTCAGAGCCACAGAAGTGATCCAAGTCCTGTGGAGGAGCCCAGAAGATCATGAGTCAATTCCAGATAATTAGACACTAATAATGTTTTTCTGCTGTCCAAAGATATTGTGGAAAGCTTGATAGATGTTTGGCTTCCTTTGGTCCTATCCTTATGATTGTTCCTTTTGTAAATAGTTTTGTTGATGTAGTATCAAATTGTGTTGTAGAGATAAAGCAATTTTTTCATTGTCTTAAATAGGAAGAGGAAAATGTTGTATAAGTTTATTTCTAATTATGTTTAAAAGGGCTGTTTTGTGAATTGTTGAATGAGAGGCTGCCTAAGCCTTGGCATTTGTATTGTCTGAAGGTGTTGCCTTTATGTAAAAGGTGCTTGATTGCTCATGATCTGTCTGCAGTATCAGTAAAATACCCAAGGAGCTTAGGTATCAATAAAAACTCCTGAGCAGAGAGGCTCAGGATACCATTGTTCAGTATGGTACTTGCCAGCACAGGTGGTTCCCTCTGCTGAGGTCTGGCAGAGTTTACATCTACAAAAATGCCTCCATGTCTTCTTTGTTGAGCCCCTACAGTCAGTATACAGCAACATTATCAAATTTACATAAGTATATGTTATTAAATTACATGTGAGTAAGCCTAGGATTAATGGAAAGACATACGTGATTTCTGAGTGAAAAGATTAAATGTTGCATGGAAACATATCCCTTTTCTAAATCCATGGTTTGTGAACAATTTTCAAGAATTTTCGACCATTTAGAATAATGAACTTAGTCAATGAAGCAATAGAATAAGTTCTAGTGGCTCAGTGAGTGAACCAGTACAAGGCACAGCAGAATTGATACATAAGAGACTAGAGAAGAGACATTTAGAGGAACTCTTGGTGAAAATTAGATTATAAAAATTTAAAAAGGTAACCTATATAGGCAAAAATACTAGTTTGTCATGCCAAATCATATAGTAGGCCAAACAATAAATTATAGCTGAGTAAAGAGGTTGAATGAGATGACACTATGAATTTCATAGAGCACTGCAGTTAAGAGATTGTATAAAAAGTCATCTTAAATGCTACCTAGGACACAAAGAGCTATATAACTGTAGGCTGATTACTTCAACCAAGTATATTTTTATGACTAAAGTGAAATGTGCAAGTGGAGTCTGTAACCAAGCAATAGAAGACTTGTCTAGAGCACTTGACTCTCTGAGTTTGAAAGTCACCACTTCAAAATGGAGATTGTAATATATATCAGAGTTAGCGTGATAAATTAATTTAAAGATGAAATTATCAGTGTATTACCTAAAACATAGCTTAATACACAGCTTAAAAATAAAAGGGTGTAATATCCTTGCTAGATTATCTCATAAATAAATTGAATCATAAAAGTTTTTTCTTACAAAACTTGAAAAACATTCTTTCCAAATATTTTGTTAACATGGCTTTTATGTTTCCTGTCTTTTAAAAGATGAAATTTTCATTTTATTTAATCATTTAACTAAATCTACCAGATTTTCCTCCATGTCTTCTGGCCTTTGCTTTTATCCAGAAAGCCTCCCGTTTTTTTCCAGCTTCTTCTTTGTGTTTATAAAAATATATTCTTCTACTTCTTTATTGAATCTTTGGGTTATTTCTCCATGTACAATTCAATTGTTAACAAACGACTCCATAAATTATCTGAGATTTCATTTCATTATAAATGGTTAGTAAATTATCAGAACATTATTTTAGAAAGTCAGTCTATCTTCCAAAATTTTAAATGACATTTAGTTGAGCTTTATAAATATTTATTCATGGGTCTTCTCTGGAATTTATTCTTTCCATTGATCTACAACTTAAATTCTATGCCAACTTTCCCATTTTATTGCTATAGACGTATGCTCTGATCTCTTTGGGGAGAGTATATTTTCTTCTATGTCAATTTTAAATTGACATACTATGTTCTGTGAATATAATGTTAGAAGTCTGATGAGATTTTATTTAACCAAATAGAGTAATTTAAAAAAGCCACTTTAAAAGCTGAGAATTTTAAATGTTAGGATCTGGTACAATTCTATAATTATCATTTATTAACACAACACATGTAATATAGTTTTTTATATAAATATCACACTTTTTTTTCTAAATTCATTCTCGATATTTCATTCTGTTTTATAATTACAAATTATAGTTTTGGTTTCTTTAAATTTTCTTACTGATTGTTTCATGGTCTATAGAACCATTTAATTTGGTAAACCAATTGTCTTTCTGAATAATTTTATTGAGAAATATTTTATGTTTAATATTTTATTTTTAATAGTTTCCAATTGAGGCCTACAGCCTTCCCTGTTAGGTAATCTCATTTGTTCTTTCTTCTCCAATATATATACCTTCATGTACATACCTTCATTTTCCCTTCAAACAAGATTTTTAAAGTTATCATTGCATAATAAAGAAAGTGATAACTATTAGTATCATAAAGAAATCATTGAGGGAATAATGTTTCTAAAGATCCTTTGGTAATTGAAAGAAAATGTAGCACATATGCACACACATTCACACACGCGCACACACGCACACACATACACACACACCACACACATACCATGGAGTATGACTCAATTAAAAACTAAGCAAGATCCTGTGATTTGCCACGTGACAAATGTGAAAGCATTCTCTCTGTCTCTTTGTTGCTGCAGCAGCTGGCACCTCCTCTAATGTCCAGGTTCCCTGTAATAACTTGTCAACTTTCTCTGTCTTTGTTGACCTCTAATAGCTATATATATATCATATATATATATGATCAATATATCAATGGATGTATATATTGTATATCACGTGAACAGCATGTCTCCTTTTATCACCCCTACATATCCAGTCCTCTCTACTCTCTACTTCTGTGCTATGGGATCACCTATGTAGATTTCCCAAAATTTGACTATCATGATTGACTTCTTGCAATGCTTCCCTTTTCATATTTCTCTTGTAAAATGACATTAATATTTTTAATTGACCATCAGTTTTTTTCTTCTCTCTCTCCATATCCCTTCACTCAAGAGTTACTAGTTTTATTCTGCTAGTACTTTAATGTGATCTAGTGTTTCCTTTAATTTCTTTCTTTGTTTTCTCTTGGTGGTGGTTCAGACATTCTGGATCTGTTACAACTGCATGAAATGGAAAAACAATCATGTTATTCTATATTTCACCACATAAGCTGTTAGTTTTTCTTCATAGATCTTCGGTTAATAATAAAATATTTTAAAGAAAGCCTTATCTATTAACATTAAAGAAGCACATCTTGAAATTTTATTTCAAATGTTTTCACTTACAAGTGAAATACAGAGTCCACTGTTGCTTAAAAACACAACCCAAACATTCTCTACAACTTTCATAAACGATTATTTGTTTCTTTCAAGGTTTCAGTATCTTGCTTTTAACATGGACATTCCATACTGTGATGGTTGACCTCAGTTGTCATCTTGATGGGTTCTAGTATCACCTAAGAGACAAAACTTTGAGTATGCCCACTAGGGATTATCTAGAAAAAGTCAGCTGACTTTTGGAAAACCACCCACATAAAATGATAGCATTCCATGAGATGGGGAACAGAGTGATAAAAAAGAGAGTGGGTGTTGAGTATAACATTCACTGGGCTTTGCATCCTGGCTGTGGATGCCATGTGACCAGCTGCCTCTTGAACTTGCTTTATACCTTCCCTGTCATGATGCTTTTTATTCTGTGGAACCTAATACAAATTAAGCATTTTATTTTTTAGGTTGCCTTTATTAGTATTTTGTCACAGTAACATTAAAGCAATAAATATACATTTATTAATTACTTCTGACACAACTATAAGAAATGCATTTTGATAAAAAAAAAAGGGTCCATGCAACACATATTAATAATTCCAAGTACTCTAGGTATAAAATGTTGTAAACACACAGCGTAAATGCAGGAAGGATTGAGTGAGGTGGGAAAACAAGTTAGTCATCCCTACAGGGTGACACTGTAGTAGAACCCTTTCAAAACTCTGTAAGCACACTGTACAACATTCAATCTTTAGAAATGTAGTTGGCAAATATCATGAAATTCTGGGACAAATCTGCTCAGATTTCCAGCTAGTCCTGCTAGAAAACCTCAATCTGTCTAGGTCTAGCTACAATTGACATTACTTACTGTTCCATCTGGGTATTAATTAATGGTATTATTAATCCTGGACAGGGATTAGTGTAGATCCCACTGAAGATGCATCTCCAGCACCACACCAACCATGCCAGCACTCTCTCGGCTAGTCAGTATAATATCTGAGAGTAGACTAGCATAAAAATAACACCGAGTTGCTTATGTATTCTTAGCCTAACTTGTAACCTCTCTTTTCTAGACAATTAAAAAATTGAGCAACTCCCCTTCTCCTACTAGAAGACCCCAACTTTTACAAGTCATTTCTTATGGGTGCTATTTTCCCTGACTGATATTCCTAAAACTACCTAGAGACTGTCTCTGCAGTGATATTACCAATATATATTTAATTTCCTTTACTTAGAGGTCTATTAATCTCTCAAAGAGATAGTCTACATCTAGTAGATTCCTTATCTAATTCTCTTAATTAGATATCTGGGGGGAAAAAAACTATCTTTGAGAAAACTTCTAAGTTGCAAAGCCAATATCTTCAACTTTAGCCATAATGATGCTGCACTTCTCCATTTTCCTTTATTTGTGTTAGTCTCTATTTAACATTAACTTTACTTACCCCCTCCACCACCCCATTTAGTGGATAGTCCTCAAAGTACTATCTGTAGCTGGCCTTTTGCCTCTAATTCAATGTCTTTTACAAGTTAATCTCATATAGCTCTGCATCTTTGCTTGCCATAAAAATAAATGCAAGTTTTAGAATTACATTATAAAAATTTACACTGGTATAGCAGTAAGCCAACAGATCCTAGGAAATAGCTTATCAATTTGTACTTTGATCCCCATTGGGACTTCAAATTGAAATGTCAGTAAAATTTAACAAATTTTATTCGAACATGAAATTTTGGCATTGTGCTGAGCTGTTTTTGTATCATTAAGGTACCCTTTGCTTTGCATAGTGAACACACCTCTATTCCCAACACACAGAAGACTAAAGCAGGAATATTGCTATGCATCCTGGGCTACCCTAGGCTACAAAGTGAATTATATGCCAGTAAGGTCTTCTCTTAAGAAAATAATTGATTGATTGTGTTGAATGATTGATTAATGATAAGGAATCACTTTTCCATACTCTAAGCCTTGTAGTTTTGGGGTCTCCTTATTTTCTTACCTTAATATCAACTTCTGTTTTGAGGCTTCATTCTATGTTACTATTCATAATAATTCAATGTCCCATCTCTAAAGATTCACACTAAATGGTAATGCCCTGCTAATGTTTGACACAAAATGTAGAAAATAAAATTCCAGCTGATTTCTGTGCTGCAGGTACTCCAGTGTGATTAGTTTCAAGTTAGCCACATCAGCACTGTGTGTGGCTCTGGGAAAAACTGTGCACATTCCATCTGGAGGGAAAGTTTGAGCAGGTGGACTCCAGGAACTCCTCACTTACTACTGTGAGGTACCCTTCCTGCTCTTCCTGCCTCGGGACCTTGTCTAAGCCTCACTGGCAGTTAAAGTTGACACTTGACCTAATATCAACGGCAGTTAGGTGGAGTGGAGATGAGTGATGAATGACAGCCCAGAAAAATTTGTTTACTTCTCTGCTGTATCCTACGAAGGGCAATCTCAGCTGGTGGCCTTTTCCCAGCATTACTTCTATCAGTGATTCCAAGTGTTCATTTGAGTACCTTAGTTGTAGTCATTTCTATCCATGATTCACTGGAAGCAACCATTGGAGCCCAGAGGTAAGGATGCCTTCCTGTCCAACTGCCCAGTGACAAAGCTCACTTTTCTATAACACCGCTCCATTGTCAAATGGCTCCTAGCTTTAGCAGAAACCCACATGTGAGTTTGTATTGGTGGTTGTGAAGTTATGCTTGTTGATTTTTACTTTTTTTTTCTAATCTCTCATGTACATATCTATATTTTAACTGCCCTCATTTTTTTCCCTCAAAATGACGATAAATCTATGTGCTCCACTATTTATGAAACTAGTCCAGTGCTGAAAAGTACCTACAGACTGCTCTTAGGGAACTTATATATATATATATATATATATATACACACACACACACACACACACACACACATATTCCTAGTGTGATTGTATGGCCTGTACTGGTATTAAAATTACTAATGGAGACTAGAATGTTCTCTATCTCACAGTCTTTCCCTCTTGTCCCACCCAGTACTAGAATTGTTTGTGTGTCTTTTGGGTCATTCTTTTGACTAACAAATTTAAATTTCCATTTAGTTGAAGTGAAACTCTAATGATAGAAGGAAAAGGTGATGATTTTTCCTCTAAAGGAGATCTTATCCACTAGAAGAAATTTACATATTGTCCATGTCAATCACTAATAATTAGCCAAATTTGTCTTGGCAAGGAATACACTGACAGATGTCAAGGCTAGATTACTGTAGGGTTCAAGCCAAGCACTGAGCCATGACAATTCACTTAGTGGTTCAAAATCAATTATATTAAAATGTCATTGCATAAATAATGTGATATGAAAATTACAGTATCATTCTACTTTATAGAAGATATTTAGTAATGAATGTGATATTATTCCTCTAAACTATGTAGTATCTTGGTATTTCTTATTCCTGAGCAAATTAAAGTTTTCAGTTATCTGAAATGTTTTGCTTTACATCTTTAAAATATTCCATAATTTCAAACATTTGTTTTTCCAACTGTGTTTAGGAAAATAACCTATCTTAAGGAAAACAATTTTACTCTCCTTGAGCATAATTTCACACGGCTAGCGACTACATTCATCCTGACCTTCTGAGACATGCTATTTGATTCATAGTCTTGCTGTCTTTGTAACACAAACTATTACAGAGACAGATGGGGTAATTAGTGGCTAGTCACAGTACACTACAATTACTACGCTACCTGAACTTGGAAGCCATAAGAAAATGCAGTGTGTGATATTCTTCAAGTTCTTAGACAAATTAAATCTTCTGTCTTAACATTTTGGGAAAAATTTATGAAAGTTGAAATCCCCATGATATAATCCATGAAGCTAATAAAACTTTTCTCAGGAATCACTAATAAGCAAATACCTTTATTTGACTATACTATGTAAGCATGCTCTTTAGAGTCGTCTCATGTAGGAATGAAATGATAATATGTTTTTATACTCTTCTCTTTAATCAGTAACCACAAAGATTAACCCAACATAGCCATAAAATATCCGTTAGCATATTTTTTTATTTCCTATTTTAATCTGCCTTTTGAAGCAATTAGATTAATAATCCCACGTGGTGCTGTTATACCATCTGAGTTCATCTAATTTTTAGGCATGCATCACATAAATCATTAATATCATTCTAATGGTGAGTATAGTTGATTTGTCTGTGTGATGACATCTCCTGTTTCTAACAATACTCATGATACCTTCCAACTCAGACAAATCAACTCAGCTATTATGACTGAATTTGTTCTTTCAAATTAGCCACTCTCATCAGGATTTACTTATATTAGTGTGTATGTATATGTGTATATATATATCATACCTGCCAATCATTTATTTTTGTGGCTTGAAGAATCTTCCTATTCTTAATCAAATGAAGTACTCTATCACATGACAGTGCTAATGGTCTTCTGTTTGTGTAGTCTTCTTTTCTACCAAATAGAAGTACCTTCTACTTTTTGAAACTTAGTTTTATGATTTTATTAGCCTATAATTACTTTATTTGGACATGTTTTACAGTCTACAAATTAGACTCTAGAGTCTTCATATTATCCAAAGGAAAAGTCATTCTATTTCACAAACAATATTTTGTAAATATTTGAACAATATAAAAACTACAAAGCATATATAAAAACTCTATAAAATTTACAAAAGGAACATATAGACTATCAAATCTATAAATTGTCCTAATAGGACAATATTTTCTATGTGCATCTCACATCTCTCTATATTTATTATCTTAACTAAAATAATACATATATTTGTTAACATTTTCACCCAATTGTTTCGCCCAAATACAATTTCATATTTAAGAATGTGACTGAAACAGCATATCATAAATTATGATATATTTATTTATTGAAAATTAAACAAATCATTTTATATACTAATACAGTTTTCCCTTCACATAATTCCACAGTGAATGGAGTGAGCTATCTCAAAATTTTAAATATAGTTATAAAAATATATGGTTATAAACATAACTAGATGCCTCCCAAGTACTAAATCTGTAGCACAGTTACATTCAAATACTCAGTCCACGTATATATCAGGCATCTGTAGCAGATCTTAGAAGACTTCTCCCCTAGATTACCAAAGCCTCTCACTTCATTCACAAAGCAAATTTATGTTGTTTTATTTAAACACCTTCAACACTTTTCTTACTAATTATTTCCTTTTGTTACAGTTTTTCCTCTCACCGGTACAAATTATTCAATGCAATTCTTAAGACTACAGGTTTTTCTGTCTTTTACTCTAAATGTTTAATAGATTGCCAGAAAGCTAGGACAGCAAGCTCAGTGGGCTGTGGCAGCATTGTTAAGGTGCTTACATCAATGATTTTCTTATTGTTTCCCAACTTTACAATGTTAATCTTGTAAATAAAATCTACAAAACATCTTTTCTTTAAAATGAGCTTTGGCACTGGGCCCCTATTTTATCCAAGGCAAATGAACCACTAAACTTCTGCATCACCAACCAATGATGTTTTACTCTTAAAGGTTCCTGATTATTAAAATAAAATAAAAAAAAATAAGAGTAAACAATGTTTAAAGACTTAGCACATGCCACAATTGTTTTATATTCTTTACTTCAATAACTAATTTAATCTTACAGCTTCATAAATCAATGATTCTTTATAATTTTTAAAAACATTTATTTAGTGTCTTTGTGTGTGTGTGTGTGTGTGTATGAGAGAGAGAGAGAGAGAGAGAGAGAGAGAGAGAGTAGGATGTGTGTTTGAGAGCATGTAAGTGTTCATGGTGCATAGCTCACACATGGATCTAAAGGAAATCTTTGGGAAGGAATCTATTCTCTCTTCATGCTTTAGATTCATGAGATCAAACTCAGGTCTCCAGGTTTGTACAGCTTAGCCATTTCATCAACTTTCCCCTTTCTTTTACATATAAGAAAATGAGGAATTAATGGGATAAATTCCCTATACAGTACTAGTAAGAAAGCCAACACTAGAACTTGAAAAGTTAAACAAAAATTAAGTGCCATGTTCCTTTAAGCTTCTTTTGAGATGATTCAATTAATTATTACGTTAAAATTCTAGAATTAGAGAACAGTAGGAGAAATGAATTTGAACCTATTACACAGAGCAATTGAAAGGCCAGTCACATAAGGACTTGCTACATATGATTACGGTTCTTCTTCTAGAAATATGATATGACAGCAGTTCAAGAAAGTAAATTAGAAAACCAAATAAAGATACAATCTAATTGTAGAATACAGAATTTATATATGTCCTTAAAAACATAAAATGAGAGTGTATAAATAAAAAGAGGTCATTGACTAGAGTGAATGTCAGTATTGATGCTGTGCTATGAGTTACTATCTGTTTTTCAAGAAGAATATTACATAGACAGAGTACTACAATCTCAGTTTGTTTGATACAATAGCCTTTATTCATGGTCTGTGTGCTATATATACTACCTCTATAAGTTTCTCAATTTATTAATATTAACTATATTAATATTTATTAGCACTCTGTAAAGTTTTATTGTCCCAATTTTGATAGAAACTGGTCCAGTAGCTTACCTTACTTATACAGTGTGGCATACTTGATTCACAGACAAGATCATCAAAATGAAGTACAGGTAACTCTGAAATCTCTTCTTAAACCCTGTGACAAGATACAGTAAAAGGGAACTTAATTGTACAAGCATTTTTCAGTTTGTGCTCACAGTACTAACAGTTCATATTCAATAAACAGTTCTGTAGTTAAAATGGTTTTAGGAAAAACTGAAATATACATCTCACCCACATGCAAATTCTTATCAATAGATTAGATGATGTGTAAAGACTACCGTTTAACCATCTTAGATCTACAAAACTGACATGAGGTAGGTTTCAATCTATAACATTTCCAGGCAAATAGTTAAACAAAATACAAGCTGTGAGTAACAATTAGTATATAAGAAAACTGAAGATATGAGAAGACATATTCAAGTTTTGTGGTTAATATTATGGAATATGACCATGCCCTAGTCTAAATTGCTGTTTACTAAAAGCAATCACTACTTCAGGAGACTTTTCATCTTACAGCATGCAGGATGGCATTAAGTACAAACTCTTCATCTAAATATATTTACCAAAGACAATGTAGGGATTTCTCTCAGGTACAGACTTATGATTATCTACCCCAATACCAAGGATTATAGGATAAAAATATGAACTGTTCTTGTAGTGCTCTTTGGTTTTACATTACAGAACCATCAAAATCAATGAAATAAAATCCGATGTCACGAGACTCAAAGCACCGAACCCACTTGACTACTCCTTAATCTTTTTTCAGTACCCTGATACTCTGGGAATCAGGAATTGAGATATTGTTATTTCTAAGAGACTGACTTATCTGATTTTATAACAGGTACAACTACTCTTGGTCTATATATATATATATATATATATATATATATATATATATATATATATATATATATATAAATAGATTTTACCACTGCATATATTTCTAGCTTCAGTCAGGATTATTTTGTTCTAGTTCCATCTATTTGCCCGCAAAATTCATGAGATCATTGCTTTGAATAGTGGAGTAATACTCCATTGCGTAAATGTACCACAATTTATTTATCCATTCTTCAGTTGAGGGGCATCTAAGTTGTTTCCAATTTCTGGCTATTATGAATAACTACTATGAACATAGTTGAGTAAATGTCCTTGTGGTAGGATGGGATGTCCTTTATGTATATGCCCAGGAGTGGTATAGCTGGGTCTTGAGGTAGGTTGATTTCCAGTTTTCTGAGAAATCACTATTTTGATTTCCATAGTGATTGTACAAGTTTACACTCTGACCAGCAATGAAGGAATGTTCTCCTTGCTCCACATCCTTACCACCATGAGCTGTCCTCCATGTTATTGATCTTAACCATTCCGACAGGTGTTTAAGATGGAATCTCAAAGTGGTTTTGATTTATGTTTCCCCGGTGGCTAAAGATGTTGAACATTTCTTTAAGTGTTTTTCAACTATTTGATATTCCTCTTTTGAGGATTCTCTATTTAGATCTATAAACAAAGCTAGCACAGTGGAAACTCACTTGGATCTATCAGGGAAGACCCTAGTAATGATCGCTAGTAATAGGGGATAGGAAGCCTGAACAGGCAGTCTCCTGTGGGCAAGTAAGGCTTCCAGTGGTAGGAATGTGACTGAAATCTCTGACCTATGCCCTATTCACCCAGCATGATCCACTGGGACAATGGAAGGGCAGAACCCTATACCAAAGGAGGGAACCCCTTTACCTAATACTGCAGATCAGTCCAGGAACTAGAGACTGGATTGCCCGAATATGATTTCTAGTGGTGTCATGCTCTGCTCATAAATCGGTGTCTAACATAGTCCACATCAGAGAGGCTTCCTCTGGTACATGATGGGAGCATATGCAGAAGCGCAGAGCTCAGAGAACCTCAAAGACCAGGAAGGAAGCATTTGGGGGACTAGAGGATTTGAGGACACCCGGAGAACAAGCCTCACAAAGTCTACTGACTAGCACTCTCAGGGGCTCACAGAGACTAAAGGGACAGACATGGAACCTACAGGATTCCCTAAATCTATATTATCGCTGTATGTCTTGCTGTCCTTGCAATAGCTGGAGTGGGGAGTCTGTGGCCCTTTTACCTACCCTTGGGACTCTTTTGATTCCGCTGGATTACCTAGTCCACCATTGATGTAAGGAGTAGTGCTAGGCCTTGATCCATCTTGTTAATCCATCCATGCCCTGTTTGAGCCCTAACCCGGGAAGAATTGTTCTTTTCTAGGGAGAGGGGGCTGTTGGGGAGGGTTTGCCTGGCAGGGGGGACAGGGGTAGATCTGAGGGAAAGAGGAGACAGGATAGAGCTGTGGATAGGGAGCTCCCTCCCCAGAGAGGGGAGGAGGGGAGTCAGAGTGTATGCTACAAGAGAAGAAAATAAAATAAATGTAAAAAAATAAAAATTAAATACTATTTATTATCTCAAAAAAAGTCAATTTCCAACAACCTAATGGAAAACTCAGAGACGCAGTCCTTGTATCAAATCCCTGCCAAAAGGACGACAATGAAATCAAGAAAGGCATTGATACACACAGTTTAATTATTAATGTTCTTTTAAGAATAATCTAAAGTAATTTATTTTGACACCTGCCTACCTTGAAGGACATATTTGCAAATATTTGATATTGTATTCTAACAAGCGTATGAACAAAAGACTTGCATTATGTTAGACACAGAGAAGCCATTCACTCTTGTCCTTCCCATGGTGAGGGGGTGAGTACTATCTATTCCCCATTCCCTGACTGTCTCCTACAACCTCATGTGGAGGGATTTTCCTGACCCAGTTTTGGCTCTCTCTTTGGTGATGTTTTATATGAATGTGTCGCTGATCACTCACCAGTAACGCACAACGCCGAAGAACAATCCGGAGAAGACTATTGTATATTTCATAACTATGCATAAGAATGGCAGTTAATTCTTTAGGAGTTTAATTTAAGCCTCTCTGCAGTTTCTAAAAGTAAGTGGGAGAATGAATAGAACAGAATGTTCTCACTTTGCAGAAATAGAATAGCAAACTATATATCAAGAGAGAAATTAGACTGAGCAGTCTTTAAAAAGACACATGAGAAGTGGAAAAAGAAAAATGCCCTCTAATAGCTATTTTATCTTTTGGTATTTTGGTTCATTTTCTCATAAAAGTAATATTTGCACTCTGAGTGTAACTAATGATGATAAGATAATAGAGCAAAATGATTTTTAACATATGTAACTACATGGGTTTAGTTTGCTAAAATAATTGTCAGTGACTGTATTTTATACTGTATATTATACTGTAAGATAATAAACAAGATTTACATAAAATTTCAGCTATTAAAAAATTAGACTAATAATATTTAGCCTATTTATCTTTTCAATACATGTGCACATTAGTACACACACACACACACACACACACACACACACACATATATATATGTAATTTATATATATATAAAATTACTAATGTAACTTTTTGGCTGTATTTGTAATCTATGCATTAGTACTTATGTAGAAAATGATCTTGTGTGCTTTTACCAAGCCCCAAAAGTAACATTCTATAATAAACTGCAACAGAAAAGAAATTAAGCACGTATTATGCTCTGAACACCAGGGATGCAGGTACAGCCTATCATTGCCAATGCAAAGTTTCCAGCCCCTTGTTTTTCCCCAAATTGGAACACAAAGGGTAATACAGATAACTGTATCTGAGAAACATCATATCTGAGAAACTTGTCCTCTCGCTTAGCAGAGTCATAGCTTTAGGGGCCATGCTTGTACATTCTCTAATTTGTGGGTACCAGAAAATCAAGAAATACTAAGTAAAGTTACAGAAGTGCCTCTATAAAGCTATCAAGTTCAAAACTTGCAATGTCCTATGGAGCTAACTAAGAAAACTGCTGACCAGAAGTTTTGAGTGTGTATGCGTGACTTAAAAAGTGATACTGGGGGAGCATTTGGAAAAAGGGAAAGAGATTTGTAGGAAAAAAAATGTTGGGGCAATCTCAGTACATGTCTTTTGTCTAAAATAACAATGATAAAATGTTTCTCAAATGTACCTTAAATCAATTAATCTGATAGATTTATGCTAGGTATTAGAAAATTCCAAAACATTGTGAGAAAAGAAGTATGATGTAAGGGGGGACATGGAAGAAACAAAATTATACAGTTTCTTAGAACTTGAAGGAAAGGAAGACAAGAAACATGTGAGGGGAGATGTTATCTTTTTTATACCTCAGATCTGTCTGTTAGTGATCGGGAGATGAACAGCAAAAGGCATAAAACCTCATAAGCGAATAACTGGCACAATTTAAAATAATTGAAAATAAAAAATAACAGGTAAAAGATCTTAAAGGTAGACATAAGCTGTAAATGCAGGAAGTTGGGAATTGGTATTGTCAATAATAAGTATGAAATATCTGAATGGTACTTAAATGGAAAGTAAAGGGTTGCATCATCTAAACCGCTTCATGGGGTCATAACGGCAAGCTAATGAAGTTGTCATATGTTATGCATCCATATATAATGGTCAACAATAAACATCTGGAGAAACTAGAAACTCTAGAAACCAACTCTTGAAATCAGCAGAGAGATGATTTATGAAACAATGGATCTGACAATCTATCATATATTTCAAAGGTTCAGCAAGTCAGAACCTAATTCTCCATTATAATTCAACTACTTCTGTGTAAATTATAGTAAAAATTCTGATAACCTAAAGGTTGGCAAATATGATTATTCTACATATTTATGAAAATTCCTTATTCTCTAGGCATGCCATAATACACCTGGAGCAGGAGAATTATATGTTGAATTCCAGAATGTTTTCATTGTACGGTCCAGGCTAACCCAGGTATATAGAAATATCCTGTCTCAAAAGGCAAAAGGAAAGAAAGTTAAAAATTTTAATAATAAATGCTAACAAATTAGATAGCAAAGCCATATGTTTAGGAGCAAGAGAGTTTAATTACTGTGAAATATCTTCCAAGATCTGGAGAATAATTGCAGTTGTCAACAAGCTCTTAAGTTGTTGGTAAATGTTTAGAATGTAGGATCATTTCATCATTTGAATTGTATACACCCTAATCTATAAATTAAAGCCTGTTTGGAATAAGGATAGATTTATGTTTGGTTCAGTTGGCAGTATCCATAAAGGGTTCAAACATAGACCAAGTATTGACTGTCCTTGATTCTGGATGGATTTCTAGAAGTAGATTAGAGAAATGGAGGTAGATTCTAGATATTCTGGTATCCTAACCTAGGAGCTAATTGTGTTTATTTCTCACTCTGATGAAGGCATGGGGTGGGATATATATGAATTTGCTGCATGTACATAGATGCATGGGTTTATATACCTATGAATGCACATGCAGAAGCCAGAATAATATATAAGGTGTTCTTTTCCTTTGCTTTGCACATTATTGATTTGAGACAGACTCTTTCAGGGAACCAGAAGCCTACCATTTGTCTAAGCTTTATAAGAAGTGAGCTCTTGGGATCTGTCTCTGACCCCTAAATGGTGGATTTACAAACAGCCATTGTCCTGGTTTACTTTTTGATGCTGTGATAAGCATCATAACCAAGAACCACTTGAGGAAGACAGGGTTTGTTTGGATTAAACATCCCAGGTAACAGTCCATCCCGGAGAGAAGACAGGGTTAGAACTCAAGGTAGAAACCTGGAGACAGACATTGAAACTCTACCTGAGTGCTGCTTACTGGTTTGCTCCTTGTGCATTAGGACTACCTGACAACTGGAGGCACTGAGCACAGTGGGTTGGGCTCTCCCATATCAGTTATTACTCAAGAAAATGCCCCCTAAAGACTTGCTTACAGACCAAACTGACGGTGGCCTATTCTCAAACAAGGTTCCTTCTTCTTATACAGCCCTAGTTTGTGTCAAATTGACAAAAGCAAATATAGCAAGCACAGCCATGCTGTACCCTTTACATAGGTCCTAGGAAGTCAAACTCAGGTTCTCATGTTTGCAGAGCAAGTGCTCATATCATGAGCCATCTTCTCAACCACGTGTTCATCCTGGAGAAGAATCGTAAATGGTTTACCAATTTTTCTATAAAGAAATCTCTCATACTACTTTAGCCTTTATCTTGACTCCTGGTAAGCTATACCTATTAAAAGAAACATTTTATTTTTTCTGATCTTGCGTTCATGACCATTTGGAGAGAAAACTGATTCTCCCTTTCTTATCATCCATTATCACCCGTCTGGATTGGACCATGTGAAACATTGCCTATGCAACTCACAACAGACATTATTATGCAGGCCTTGTTTATACAACCACATTGTTAACATTACATGGGAACAGTTTTCTGTTGTCACTATTGCTGTGATGAAACACCATAACCAAAGCAACGTGGGGAGGAAAGAATTTACTCAGCTTATGCTTTTACATCATAATTTATCAGCAAGGAATTCAGGACAAGGACTCAAGTAGGGCAGGAACCTCTAGCCAAGAGCTGTTTCAGGGGCCATGAAGAAGCGCTGCTTTCTGGCTTGTTCTTCATGGCTTGCTGTGCCTGCATTCTTATTCTTATAAAACCCAGTACCACCAGCCCAGGGATGGCACTACCCACAATGGGCTCCTTCCCCATAAATCATGAATTGAGAAAATGTCCTACAAGCTTGCTTACAGCCTGATCATATGGAGGTATTTTCTCAGTTGAGGCTTCTTCCTCTCTGCTGACTCTATCTTGTGTCAAGTTGAAATAAAGCTAGCCAGTACATCTGTCATATACTGAAGATACTAAATCACATTCTGGTCCTCTGACTCTTCCAATCTTTCTACATTGCTTCCATGATATTCATTGAGCTTTATGGGTAGAGATTTTGTTGTAGATGGATCACCTGAGGATGGTCACCCCACAGTAATTGTTTTCTGTATTTTGGTTAGTTTTGGATTCCTGAAATGGGCTCTGGATGATGCAGAAGAAGCTATTTTGATGAGTGGTGAAATCTACATTTTTATGTAGCTATAAGGATAAGTATTTACAAAGTGTTTGAGAATTATATTGGCTTATGAACATAGCAGTGGTAGATTCCCTCTAGGGCTGGTCACCATTAACAGATTGTTTGCTGGTTTATAGTACCCAAGACGAGGTTTGCCCTATTGAGTGGACCTTAACTCTAATTAAAAATGACTGTTGGTTACCCCTGAGATATAAGTGCCACTATTGCACCCTTGGGTATACTGCCATCATAGTCTTTGCTGTGGTTCACAGGTTTTGCAGCTTGCTAGAACTTTTGACTTCCAAGTCAGTTATAACTCAAATTCCTTCAAGTCCTGAGTTCAAAGGGTGACAAGTATTCTATTTGTTTTGATAGTTGCTTGAACTCCCATGTCATAAAACTCCAAGGAGAATACCCATGCCTGCCACTAAAGTATTTGTTAAACACTCTACAGCTCTTAGAAGAGCATTATTACTTCACGTGACATAACTTCATTTAAGGTATATATGTATGTATGCATGCATGTACATACACTTATAATTATATATGTAATCTAAGTAAATGTCAAACAATATGTTTCCCTATTGCTTTTTCAGTGAACCTTAGTGTTCTGTATTTCCCAACATTTCCCTTTCTACCTCCTTTCCAAACAAAATTGCCTTGCCCCATTTTTCTCATTTCCCCCTTCACATCATCTGTGTCCTATACTACCCTCTCTAGAGATCTTTCTTTCTCCCTCCCATGGTCTATTTATTTTCCTGTGTTGGGTTATGAACTCATGTCTGATGATTCAGAGCCAGGATCCACACACAAGAGAGAAAATGCTGCATATGCCTTTCTGAGTATAGGTTATTTCACTTGATATATGTCTACACCTCTCCTCTTTCCAACCTTAAACTTCTCAGGCTCTTGGCTGACTAAAGGCCTCACAAAACACATTTTCCAAAGAGAAGAGGCTACAAGAGAAAATACAGAGAGCATGAATGACCTAAAAGGCAAGTGGCAAGCAACTGAAGGATTACTGAAATCCTGCTTTGAGAATTAGTCTTAATAATTTTAAGTAGGCAAATACGTAGTGTTATTTTTAAGCTTTTTTTGTTGTTTATTTTTGAGATTGTAATTTAATTACATTTTTCCCTTCCCTTTCCTTCCTTCAAACTCTCCCATGTATTGCTGTCTGTTCTCTTTCAAATTCATGGCCCCCTTTTTCATGAACTGTTATTGCATGCATATATGTATTTGTATATATATATATTCCTATATATAGCCTGTTGAGTCCATATAATGTATTTGTATGTATGTTTTCAGGGCTGACTATTTGACACTGGACAAATAATGTGCTTTTCTCTGCTCCCAGCTTTGTTCAATTACCTGTAGTCCTTTATGTAGGGGTTAGGCCTCCTAGAATTTTCCCCCATCCAGTTTGGCATGTTAAGTGGTGTGCTCCTTAAGTGTAAATAAGTTTCCTCTATAACACAAATTGTTTTTCACTTTCATTATACATTTGCCCAAAGTTGAGGAAGAATCTCAGAAAGTGATTCTAGTGACTTCCACAAATTTTACGTTTCTATGCTATTTGCATTTTCAAGCTCGTCTAACCCAAGCTTCAATTTAGTATACAGAAAATTCAGATGAATCAAAACACAAGCCGGAACATGAAACTAAAGACTAGGAACGTTGATATGAGCCAACTGGAAGTAAACTTAAGCATCATGTAATCTAGCCAGTTCATTTTACAAATGAGGAAGCAAAGGTTCATGGAGATGTTTTGCCAAAGTCACACTAGTTATTGGTCTCTGAGGATAATTACTCATAATTTCCATGATCCTGATGACTGCTGTGCTCCATCTGATATGACACATTAATTATGTGTCATTGTTTTTAACTTAAAATATGTAACTTTCCCAAGACTTCTCTCACCAAAGCCAAATACACGGTTGAGGACTGAGGTATTCACAATATTTTTCATACTCTATAGAGGCTATCACCTAAGGAACATTGGGTTCTTAGTACAAATGTGAAGAACTAAGTGAAATTGAGCTTCCATTGTCCACCCTATCTGGGAAGTGGGGTTCAGAGGAATGTGGAAAGGCAAAGATTATGTTGTCACACCTGTTGAAGTCTTTTCACTGTTGGCATCATTGGCAGGTTCAGAGAACTGCCTGATTCCCACTACACTTTAGATTTGAAGGCACATTAGAAAAGCAGTGGAGTAGAAACTCATCTCAGCAATTTTCCTGTGGGTAATTTAGTAAATACTAATTCAAGTATGAAATAGGAAATTGTTGGACTAATTACTTAAAAAGTAACTCATAAGCAATCCTGGGAAAAAGTTGTGCTTCCTTGCGAGCGCATTTAAGTATGGGTCATTTGCATATCTTTGCATGTGCATTCATAATTATAGTTATATTCATAAAGTATGTCACAGCTAAAACTTTTTACTGATAAAATATTTTAAAAGAAAAGATAGTAAAGCAATGGCTAAGTTTAATAATCTCATTGTTTTACTGCCTAACGCTAAGTTACTTGAAACTGTTCTGCATGAGGAGAGTGTTGCATAAATGAGAAGTAGTTACAATAAAAAGTAAGTAGCACTAGATAAGTAAATAAATAAGTAAAAGTAAATAACACTTTTGTATAGAATGTAATATGCTTTTTAAGGTAGAAGTGGTCTTTTGCATTGCTAACTACATTTGAGACGTTATTAAAAATTTTAAGCCTCAGGAGAATCTAACACAAAAAAATATACAGGTTACCCTGGGCATTGTGGAAATTCTTAGTTAGTTTGACTTTGGTAATTGAGTATCTTGTGTTATATAATTTTTATGTCATTTACTTCATGGAAATAGCAGAATACAATAGCCTACTTGTTTACAATTAATGTATTTGTAGACAATATTTGAGATGAGAAATAAACTGTAAAGTATACAGTAGTTAAAGTGGTTCAGGCAATTTTCTGCGTTTGTTAGAATCCACATGTGAAATCTCTGCCCTTATTTGTTACTTGTTATTTGCTATTTTTAGCTTCCCAGTCCAAGTGGAGAGGGCAAATTGAATTTTAAATTCATGTGCATGTAGACGAATGTTCATAAATGTCTCTTTAAATATAATATTTTTTTGATTCCTAGAGATTTTCATACAATGTATTTTGGATATATTCGCCCCGTCTCCACACTCTTCCACTGAACTCCTCAAAGACCCAGCCCTACCTCCACAAACCCTCCCAAGTTTATATTCTTTAAAAAATATAAAATGATTCACTGAGTCCATTTTGTGCTAAGCATATATTCATGGGTATGGGACCAAACTGGGCATCATCAACCTGCCAGTTTCCAAACGTTTAAAGACCCCTCCCAGAAACCACCAATTGTCCATGGTTCCTTAGCTAGAAGTGAATGTTCATGAGCCCCTGCCTGCTCTGTGCTGGTTTGATCCTGTGAACACAGCCACAGCTACTGTGAGTTCATAAGTACAGTAATGCTCTCATGTCCAGAAGACAAGGTTTGCTCTTGTCCTCCCCTATTTATGGCTCTTGCAATCTTTCTGCTCCCTGTTCTTTGATGGCTGCTGAGCCTTGTAGTCAGTAATGTAAATCCCATTTGTGGCTGAGTAGTCCACTGACACATTCAGTACTCGCTATTCAGTTGTGGGTTTCTAACATTAGCCACCATCCACGGAGACAGTTCTCTAGTGAGGTCTGAGAGCTGCACTAATCTATGAGTATAAAGATACAAATTTAGAGGGCCATCTAAATTTTAAAGAGTTTTCCCCATATTAGCTCAGAACAATAGATGAGGTTTTTGATGGTTTCTTTTTCAACTTCACCCTTTACCAAGGATCTGATTTTTTTAATGGATCCCTGGCTTTATGTGATGTCCTGCTGTAAGCTTGCATAGCCAATAATATTCTGTCCTCTTAAGTAAAAGCCTGGAATGTTCTTGTGAAGCAGGCAAGATATCTATATCAGTTTCTGCTCAAGTTTTTGGCATTTTTCTTTGAAATGTTCTCTTCTTATTTTATATCCTTTCTTGTAAGCTAACTTCTGCTTTTAAAATGAAGCTTTGTTATATTTTAGCCAACATTACTAAATCTTCTCTATTAATGTCATGTACCAATCTTCTCATATATAATGAAGCTAAAATGAAGTCAAATATTAATCTTTCTATTCACCATAATCTATACTTGTCTTACTCTACAACTCCATGCCAAACATCCCACTTTCAATAGCTCTCTATATTCTTTGGCATAATCCATGTCAGAAACCATGACTTCAACTGACAGCATTTTTGTGAAACATTTCTTGACAACCTCACTCCCAAAGGAACTGAACTTATGATATCAACCAGACATAAACTCACCTATAAAAGGGTGTGTGTGTGTATGTGTGTGTGTGGGTGTATGCACGCGCGCATGCATGCAGGCAGGCATGCGCGTGTTATACTTGCAATCCCCACAGAGTCCTGAGAAGGCATGAGATTACCTATGACTGGAGTTATATAAAGCAGTGAGGCATCATTTGGGTGCTGGGAGTCTGACTGCATCCTCAAGAAGAGCTGCCAGTGCACTTAACCACTGTGCCATTTCTCCATCCCTGATGCTACTTTTTGTAAATGTGTGCTCTATACTTTGTTGTGAAGTGAATTTGCAGGTTTAAATCACAGTTCAAATCCACAAAAAGAAACTAGGTTTTTTTCCCGTCTATTACTAATGCTGCATTTTTCCCTAACCTAATGAACCTCTGAGTCTTTGAACATTATCTACTCAGTATGTTATAAATAATTGGTTGGTTTAATTAGTCCTTTAATACTCATACATCCGAGGAAGTGAGCACCGCCTAATGGTATCTCACATTTCTTAGCTCACTATTCCCTCTCTCAGTGCCTCCTTAGGTTGACATCTGCATACTAGAGAATACAGTGAGCAATGCATTTTTGCCAAAACTTGTATCAGAGGAAAAGGTTAAAATCTAAATGTGTGATGGGACTATATAACTCCAGATCTTACCATTTATAATGACTGCAGGACATTGTGTTGATAGGAAGTCCCCTGCCCCACTGCATGAGAGTGTCACACAACATTGTGTGTGCTACAGAAAGGTGGTGGGGGGAGGTAGTGGAACTATAGGTGTGACCTTCAACACTTCCTATTCTGAAAATACTTAGAACTTACACCTTCCTAGGGATGGTCCATGTTGCATCCACATTACCATGAGTGAGATTCACATTGTAACTCATCAAAACTATAACCCAAACTGGAACTGCACCAGGTCTACAGCCTTAGAGCTCTCTGGGACATCCTCATCCTCCTGCACTGTTCTCTCAAATCCATGACTATTCTAGAGACAGTAACGTCTGGATCTTGTTAGAGAGCCTTTGCTACACACCCCAATTCTCCATCCCTTTATTCCACTTTCTGCCAAATGTCTCTTCAAAACCATGGAAAAGTTTGCCTAAACTTCATTTATGCACACTTAGCACTTTCTACCTTAACTAACTCTTTCTTGCCTCTGGGCCAAAGCACCTAAAATATCTTCACAGTGAAACCCAAAAGGAATATCAATGAAAATACTGGACTAAGTGATCTCTAAGGATATTGCTAGGGATGAGTTCTATGATTTCATATGAGAACAGAAATGGAAAGAAAATACACATACCAGTCTGAAAAAAAAAGAAAAAGAAAACACAAGTATTGAAATTCTATGTATTATGATATCAAAACTAGTAAAATATGGTTCTTTAGCCTCAACAGCACCATAACGTCATTATTAAGCATAGAAGCCCTACCTCTGGAGAAAAATTTTAATATATATAAAGAGTCCATTTACTTACTCATTCATTTATGAGTGATAACCCTAATTTTGTGGGGCTCTTCTTAAAAATAATGGATTAAGAGATTTCAAGGGGGACAGTAGAGAATATTGGGGATTTTGTAGGAAGATAATCTTGCAAACCACTTCCCTTATTTCAGTAGACAAAAAGCACTACTAAAAAAAATTATATTTACACAACTCTTCTAAAAAGATTAAGTCACATTTTATAAATTAATTGAACATTTAAAGAAAAATCATTTATATTTTATAAAATTATACTTATATGTCCAAATTGTCTGAACTAATAAGATATATAGGAATGCTAAGCATTGGCTTTAAAAAAAAATAAAATACAGCCAAGAGTGGTGGTTCAGGCCTTTAATCCCAGAACTGAAGAGATAGATGCAGGCAGATCTCTATGAGTTTGAGGGCAGTCTGGTCTGGTCTATATAGTTAATTCCAGGGCAGCCAAGGCTGTGCAGAGTGATACTGTCTCAAAGAACAAAAATAAAGTACTTTAAAAGCATACTTAAAATACTTTTTAATGCATAAAAGTCTTTAATGCATGTAAAGTCTTATCCATAATTCAAAATGTAATTGCACAAATTATAATGTATTTAGTATTTTTCTTCATCTCAAAAAGGAAAAAAAAATAGCAAATAAAAGAAATTTAAGTTGAGCTTCTGTGGCAGAATAAGTAGCAGGCATCATCCTGGTCTCTGAAGGCATCAGTCTGCACTAATCATAGACATTCCCCTGGCCCATACTAGCCCAAGACAAAGCATGATAAAGTTTAACAAGATTAAAAAAGCATGATAACAAAGCATGATAAAGAAGTTGGGCCTTACTTTTCAAACTAGACACTGAGCAGGCTCTCTGGTTTCCTGCAAGCACTGGAGCATCCTGCAGGCTCCCCAACATCCTTCAGAGACCAGGGCCTCCCACATGCAACCAGTCATCCCTCAAGCAACTGGACATTCTGCAGGGACCCAGATATCCCACAAGCATCCAAACAAGCCTGTAGTCACAGAATCTCCTGTGGGCACCAGGAAATGCCACAGACACCTAGGCATCATGCGCCCAACCAACCTGCAGGCATCTGGACACCCCACAGGAACCAGGACCACCTGCAGGGACCAGGACATTACACAGATGCCAAGATATCCAGCAAGCTCCTGTACATCCTGCTGGCACCTAGACATTCTGCAAGTACCCAAACATCACACAGGCACCCAGTCATTGGTAGGTACCTGGACATCACACAGGTACCCAGACATGACAGGCATTTCCATTAATTTAAAAAACAAAACAAAACAGTTTTTGAATGTAAAATGAATGTGGTAGCTACTGGTAAGTGAAGACATGAATAAAAAGTAATTTTTAATCTCATAGATAATCAATAATCAAAATTTGCAGTGTGATATGTTGATTTGTAAAGTTATTTAAATCTACTGTTTATTTTGCATGTAATATGCAAAATATTTTAGGCTTTAGCTATGAGTCTGTAGTCCTAAAAACATACTTAGGAGAAAGTCAAGGGAAAAAGATCAGTTGAGACCAGCAGTTCAAGACCAGTCTAGGAAACAAACCTTGTCTCAAAAGACATATAGAAAGAAAGAAAGAAAGAAAGAAAGAAAGAAAGAAAGAAAGAAAGAAAGAAAGAAAGAAAGAAAGAAAGAAAGGAAAGCTCCTAAGTGTCACATACATGTGGCTTCCCTTTTATGTATCATGCTTTATTCTTGCATTATTCAAAGTAAATATACATCAGTATTGCCAATTTTATTGCATTATAATATTCTAAATTGTGAGCATCATCATTTATTTAATGACACGTATTTTTATTCCATTTTTGAAATAATCATCACAGACAGATTTTTCAAATATACTGTAAGAATCTATTTTTAATAAACAAAGAGTCAAAGATAATTACTGTATCAAAATGTGTGACCTTTGAATTGATATTTCTGTATTTCCTCTCAAAGAAATTATTTCACTTACTTGTCTTTTATCAAATTGAGATACAGACACATGAGTCTGAAGTCTTCAGCAACACTGTTTGCCGATCTCATTTGTCAAAGTAGTCAGGAATCAGAAACTTGCTAAAATTCTAATTCATATAATTGACACCAATGTGAGAGACTTTTCATATTTGTTCATAATTCCTGTTGCTTTTTAAAATTACTTTCTCATGTCTTTTCCTTTTTTACATACAATTGAATAAAATATGAGCTTCAATAATTAATTAAATAAAGTAATTTAAAAGACAGCAGCAGAGAGGCTAGAGAGATAGCTTGGTTGTTAAGTGTGAGGGCCTGGGTTCAAGTCTCAAAATCCATTAGAAAAAAAAAGTAAGGTGCGGTGGTATTCACTTTTAATCCTTGAACTAAAGTTGTAGAAATAGATGGATCTCTGGGATTTACTAGCCAGCCAATATAGCCTACTTAAGAGTCCAGTAAGAGACTTTGTCTGAGGGAGGCAGGGGAGGAAAGAAGGACAATGCCTGAGGAATGTAACCTAACATTATCTCTGGCCTATACAAGCACCCACACATACATGAATACACTGATATACATATACATTCACATACATACAGATAACAGTCATTACATTTTCTATTTCCCATGCTATATGAGCATATATATGTATGTGTGTGTATAGATATAAATAAAGTATACATAGATATATCACTTAGTAGCAGTCCAGACATTTTTTAAAACACAGAAATTCATGAGCCAGGAAATGCATCTTTAAAATCTTTTCTTCATTAATATACAAAGGTCACAACACACTATGTTGTAAACCAAAATTTATCCTGAACAGGAGATATTCTTCCTATCACAACTAAAGTTAAGGAAAAATACAACATAAAGAATTAACACAAAAGACATGTTTTATGCTTTGCTAGATTTGACTAGGTTCTAATTGTAGAATTAAGTAGACTTTCCTGTAAATCTTAATTAAATGTACACTGGCAAGGAGATCTGGATTCACAGCCTCATCAACCTTGTAGCAATACCCAGGCTGAATTTTTTAAGAGTCTATTTGTATATCAAGGAGAAACAGTTTGGTAAAAGAAAAAGGAAATTTCAAAGAAGAAAGAGCCAACACTGAAAAACAAAACTTTAAACAACAAAATGATTTCTTATATTTAGGGTGTTTTATGCAAAAACAATTATAGGGGATTTGCATTATGAAAATTTCCTTGTTCATGCCTCCCACCTTCAAGGTTTCCAAAAATCACAAGGAAAAACCTTTCCAGAGAGTGGACTTTTTTTCTGGAACTTTTAAAAATAAAAACACATTTCTCACTCCTTTTCCAAAGATTTCTATTTGTATCTCTCCAGGTAGCTGTTTACTGCTGGCCACTGGACCATTATCAGTCTGACAGCTGCTAAAACAGGAGCCCTAATCAGGTTTAACAGATCATCTCTGAAATGATTTACCCTGTCATAGCTACAGAGCAAGCTAAATTGGAAAGCAAAATTAATCTGCTTCTCTAAAGGTGAACTCTAGCTTACCTTGCAGTCTGTAGCAGTAGTCATACAGCACTGGTGCCTCACCATGCTCAGCCTGAGAACCCTAATAGGAATACAGGTGTGTGGTCACTTGCCTTGAAGTTTATTTGCTTTGGCCACAAAGGCAAAAATGATTGGCATATTTACAACTCCTGCTCTTTGCCCACAGAGCCTCTGAAAGTCCTGTCTTTGTGATTCTCACTTCACTTTCATGCAAGAGTAGTTTTTTTCCTGTTTCCTGATAGTGTTAAAGTACATAGGTCATAAGTAATCTCTATAGTAATTCATGAAGCTGGTGATATTGATGATATTTGTGGATTTATGAAATAGTCAGTAAGCATTTGTGTTCTGCTATTTTAATGGCGATAATTGAAAGCATTCTTTTAACACCTACCTGTATTTATTTCTGCATGCTATTTATGAAACCTAGTTTTAATATTCACAAACTTAAGAGGTGCATAGCTGTCTTCCTTTGAGCTTGGGTTCTTGCTTTCTTTGCTTTGCAGATCTACTTGATTGTTCTTTTCTGTTTTCTTAAGACAAGAAAACCTCAGCTAAGATCTTAACATGAAAAAATGGAGAAGAGGACAGATATGAGGGATTTAGAGAGAGCAAAATCAAAAGATCAAAACGATGTGAGGGCAGGCAAAAATGAGGTAGAGAGATGCTCAGTTTCTTGTTTCTCATTGTGGTCTCTATGGTCACGGTGTACCTAATGGCATTTTATCTTTTAACTATTCCTTTTTAATTTGAGACAAATCTCTGTAGCCCAGGCTGCCTAGACCTCATTGTACAACCCAGACTGGCCTTGAAATGCTGTCATCCTGTCATTACTGACTGGCATTTCCATCTGCTAAGGGCATTTTCATGAAGATGGAAAGTACTGATGGCTGGAGAGATGGCTCAGTGGCTCAAAGTACTTGGTGCTCCTTCAGAGGGCCAGAGTTTATATCCCAGCACTCACTTTGGGCAGCTCAGAACCACCTATAACTCCAGATCCATAGATCTTATGCTTTCTTCAGTGAGGACACACATGGCATACATTCACACATACACACACACACACACACACACACATTAAAATAAAACTTATGTTTATAAAATAAGTAACCTGTGGTGCCTTCCCTGAGGTTTTTACCTGCCATATATCTACTGAGGAAGGAGCCATGTCTCCCTTGTATACTCTTCCACAGAAAGGGACCACTGGACTGGAACTCAGCTGCGAGATCTTGGTTCCAAATTCTTTTCTGTATTTAAATATTTTTAAGTCACTGGTTCTTAAAACTGGGTTGCTACATAGTAACTCAGAAGCATACCCACTGGGAAAATTAAATTTAAACATGTGCCTATTTGTACAACTAACTTGGTACCACAGCTTCTTTTTAGAAAACAACTAAAAAGGCATTTAGATGCAGAATCAAGAATATGTAAAATTAAAGAATGCATATTACCTGAAAAGTGAATAGTACATCCTATGTTCTATAAGTATTTACTATAAAAATTGGACTGCTACATTTTAAATGTAAATTAAGTATGTCATAGTATAAACAACAAAATGAGTATTATTTCATCCAACATCAACATCTATAATTCAATGCTCATTCACTACATGGAAAATTATTAACATTTTCAAACTTATAACACTTAAGAATCATTATTAAACCTAATTTAGTTTTCTAAATTACACACACACATACTTTATAATATTCTAATCTATATTATATATAGTATATAATGCGTAGCTGCGTAGCTAATAGTGTTCATTTTAATTGTTTTTATTGGGATTGAGATAAAAGAAGCTCTTATTATCTTCTTTTATTTAATCACATAAACAAAAGAAACTTAAATAAGTAACTTAACTTCGTCCAAGCCTTTACTAATTGAACAAACAGCTACAGTTGAAGAGGATGTTTTTTTCTGAAAGAATTTGAGAGACGATCTCTAGTATCAAAGAAAACTTTTGCCACTATCCTTAGAGTATGTTTTATGTTCACACATTTTCATGTCAATGAAAGAAGTAATAAATCATCTAGTTTCCTTAATGATTTTAATTATGTAAATGACTTTATGGATTGGAATGTTACTTAAAATTGCCTACTAGCTGGTGTTTGACTAACATTAATGACAAAGAGAACCAGAACTACAAATATTTTTTACATTTTTTTTTGTTTCAAATAGAGAGTGGAGTAAGTTATTGAGAGATAGTAAAGAAGTCTACAAGTTTGGAACTTAATTTTCACATTGTAGAAAGAGGATGGCCCAAGGATAGGGTTCAATTATATATTGCATAATTTGTAGGGAAATATGTAATTTGGTAGAACATTTTATGAAAGCTGGTAATTCAATTGTTTCTTAAGTGGAAATGTGTGTAAACATATTCCTTTGTTTGAAAATGTGATTCTGCTTTCTGCATTTCAGACAACAGAGTAACATTTTTACAAACCATTTTTGCCACTTTTATTCTAAGTTTAAAATACACAATATAATTTCTGTACAGTGAAACTGTAATGTTTATACAAAAAACAAAACAATCTCCCCAAACTAAAATGAATCCAAGAACAATCTCAGAATGTAAAATAGCATCCAGGCCCTCACAGGGAATGCATTCTTTAAAGGAAAAATAATCAGTGGCACCCATCATGAGCTACTTTATTAGACCATAATTTATCTTTATACAAGTGCCTGGGATTATAGGCTGGTATACATATCGTATTGGCAATGCATTTCATACATTTCATTTTCAAACACTGAATGAAGTACTTGTGCAAAAATGAAAATGTATAATCTAGACTCAAAAATCACAAGCATGACACTACCACTCAAACTCCTCTCTAGTTCTCCAAGTCTTCTGCATGCGATGCTGTGCTTGTCAAACTTAGTCTAGAACCTTCTGTAGTGCAGATGAAACGCATGCCATTCTGCAGGAACGTTGCAAAGATGACCCGTTCTCCTTCTCAGTTCAGTACTTTCTTTCTAAAGGTTAACTTAACCCCTTAATTGTATAGTGTGTCTTTGGGCCTTTTCTCTCTTATCACTTACAACTTATGTGTTTTCTCACTGATGTAAAATTGTTATATTTGATATCAAATAGTAATAACCAGTCTAAAGAAAATCAACTCAAAATAGTGGATACCTAATGTTGGAATTGTTTTGGGAAAGTGGCCAAAGAAGCACTTTCTGAAAAGTTTGAATGTGGTCAGAAACTTGAATATAATGCAGGGGAGATTCCGGAGAAGATCCAGAGAGGAAATAGAAACCCTGGTTTTAGAAGCTCCATCTGAGCAGAGTGCCAAAATATCTCAGTCGCGAGAGTGTTAGACTGAAGAAGTTCCATCAGCCTGCTTGGCAAGCTTGGAGAGGAAGAACAAGCTGATTTTCAGTGCTCAGAGGAATACAAAAACAGAAAAAAATAGCCAAAGGCTAGGCGATGAAGTGCTGTGTAGACTTAGGGAGGTTTGGTATTTACCACCTTTTCAGATCTCTAACTCTGGTGCAATTTCAAACACTGTTTGGTTTTTCTTGCTTCAGGCTTCATTGGATAAATATATCAACAGCTTTCCCATCAAGCAGTCCCAAAATTTTAAAGCATTTGTGCTTGCTTCTGTCAGAGTCTGGCTCTCATTCAGGAGACTGCTATTGCGATCTTCTTCAGCCTTCTAAGTATTTGGTGCTATCACCTACCAAACTTACTGGACCTTTTTCTTCATTCACGTGGAGGAAGGGTGTCAAACCAATTGCAGTACAACAGATGCAAAATACAATGAAATTGCATTTTATTAGAGAATATTGCAATGTATTTTTCTGTGTGCACCTCCCTTGTCCTTAGACCAAGTTCTTTCTCTGAAGTAGTGCTTATAGCCAAAGACCACTTTGTTTCATTTCTTGCTCAACACCATATATTAATATTTGAGCCTTTTCATTATGTTTTGTAATGAATATTCTAACTCAAAAAATAAATTGTTCTCACTTCTCTTCTTAAATTTAACATCAATTTATTTGTCTAAAAGCATGAATTCAAAAGTATTGCAGACTCTCCAGTCATCAGAAATGAGATGAAGTGCAATATGCTTTGAACATGAAATGAAGCATCTAAACCCGTGAGCACATAACATTTAATACCTCTTCGCACAACTCAGTATTCCAAAATTAACTTTGACCAGTTATGGCTGGGCACAATATTTAATATGCAGATAACTATAGAGATTATCAACTACCAAGTAAAACAAGTTACACTAAACTCGATCAATGATAGTCCAAAGAAAATGTTAAAGAAATTAATGTTTATTAAAGAATGTGATATTCAGGTACAAACTGAATAATGGTAAGATCATTAGAGATCATTTCTGTCCTGATTTAAAAGTCCAGTCGGAGTAGAAAGCTGCAATATTTCTGTTGCCAGAGTGCTGAACTGAAGTTCATGTGAAAAACTGTGTGTGTATGTGTGTGAAAAGCACACAAGTAAGTCTCCTTAAAAAGAGAGAGGGGGGAAGATGGGAAGAAAGGGGCGGGGGAGATTTTTAACTTGGAAGACAAAGCAGATAACATGTATTGAATTAAGTCTTAGTGACGGAATTAAGAGCTTAATTTCCAAAACCTCGAATAAGGGGCACAAGGCTCGCTTTCGATGGAATGATGTTCCAAGCCGCTGACAGCATTTGATCTGGCCCACAGCAGGTCGTAGTCGTTTGCTGGAACAAAAGTTCTTACCTCTAACTGGGTAGCAAAGCAAAACTCCAGGCATCTTTCTCCCAGAATACTGAGGGGTGATGTGTGCTGTCCACTTTTTCCTTTCGTTTTGGCTAAGTCCCTACAAAACCTTTGACCATGAGGAGACTAAAACTCACTTGGGACAGGTAAGTTTCTCTCTTCCTTCCTCTCCCTGGGAGAGACACCGCTACGCATTGGAATGCCCTTTTCCATTAATGATAGAATCTATCTCACAATTTTGAAAGTACATTTAAGGATAAACTTTCTACTCGATTTTTACTCCAGGTTTAAAAAAAAAAATAATGCTTACCAGACCTGGAAGTGTCCTTTGTCTAACACAGGAAAATACAGATTTAATCCCCTCCAATGCAAACCACCCCCCCCCAAAATCCCTACTGTATCTAATATAGTATAATTTTCCATTTTTCATTTCAGGAAACATGCAACCAAGGCTTCTTACAATTGGGTTTGAGACTCTCTCGAGTCTTGAAATGGAATTTTCTCTATTGGAAATATTAATACTTATTTGGAGAAAACTTTTTTAATTCTTGTTCAATATACCAAGTTCATTAAAGCAGAGTACATTTACTGCTCAATATAGATCTGTCTTTGAAAGGCTCACTTATTCACCATTTCTACTTAAAATTATTGGAACATTCATGGTACTGTCATTGAAGTGAGTTCTCATATGGAATTTTTTTTTTTTTACTTAATTCTAGGGACTATACTATTGTTCTGAAAATCATAAGTTCTATAAAACTGTGGTGCTACACATTTTTCCATACCCAAAATATGAGTATTGTTCTAAACAAGATCCTATAAGTAGATCCTAAGGGAAATTATGGCGGGAATTAAGACTAACATGTAGACAGAAATATGGACAATGAATATGGGCTCATAATGTCTCAGAGGAGAGCAAAGAGTCTGTCAGAAACTGAGATAGAGACTGTTCATACTATATTCTGGCAACTCTGTCTGTCTTCTGCTTGTGTTCTGAAAACATGAATGATGCTGTAAAACAAATAGATGTCAGGCTTCGTGCCATACTTTGTTCAGGTTTCTCTAGGAAGGTACCAGACCTATCTGTATTCATCTCTCTGTATTTACTTGATTTTATTTAACTCAGACAGCATTCTATTTGTCTTTCTCTGAGGCACAGTGTGAAGAATAAGGTAATCACTAGAATATAAAAATAACATGATGTAGAACCATTGCCCCTAAGCTCATAGCAGGTGATATTCTGCAGAGATCAGTCCTGGGTGCATTTAACATCTCTGTATGTGATTGATTACAAGCTGGAGAGGGTAGTCATTAAGCTTGCCAAATACATCACATCATCAGTATGGACGAGCACCTTGGAAGACAGGATTAGAATTAAAAATGACCTTGACAGTTTGAAAAATGATTACAAGTAAATGAGATTTACTTGTTCCCTAGAATCAACTCCACCAAAATACATCAAAGAGACCTCCAGCTGTACACATCCAACTTTTAAATGGATGAATCCTTGCAGAGCTGGTCACTAACTACCTAGAGAGCACTCCCTTCCGTACTTTCCTGAACATTGTTTCACTGATTAGAAAGCTTGCATAATTCTGTATTGCACAATTAAGCAAAAGAGAGTAATGTATGTTTTATAAAGTGTACTTAATATTTCATTAAATATAATGTAAGATTTTCTTACTGTACAAATGGAAATATAAATTAATCATTAACATTTTAAGTTAATAGTTAAGTATACAAATTTAAAGGGCTCAGAAGCTTGGAATGGCACCTAAAACCTTGGATGGATAAATCTAATTACAAGGGTAGAATGTAGAAAAAAATATAGGAAATGATAAAACATTTGAAAATGTTGGAGGTATAAAGCTGGTCACTTTCTGAAGGAAAATAAGAAGGAATTATTTTAGGGACACAAATATTAGATTCTTTATAGTTGAAAGTTCTTAAATATCATCAAATGTAGTTTAGTTATATTCTTTTATATACTAGTGTCCATCTAAATTGTTAACTTATAGCTTTGCCTAGATACAACAGAGAAGATTTACACTCCCAGGATCCAGCAAGGATATAACATTCCTGTGGGGTATTCATTTCCCTATGTAAAGATATGCCAATTTCTTAAAAGGGTGTAAATTCAATAAGCTTTCAAAATGAGTGATTACTATGATATTGTTTTGGCTATTACAAAGCCATAAAATTCTTTCAAGTCTTCTCTAAATATGTTTTATAAAACTCTACTATGTTTAATATTTCATACGTATCATAAAGAATCATGACAGCTTTTAGTAATATAATACTGATAACCACATAAAGTCTCTTTGTGTAAAACAAGGAAAATCAGTGTGGGATCCTCTTTGTTAACTAAACTTTGCTAGAAAAGGCATTTATCCCAATCCCAGTGAAGAGTTTGATGAGCCATGTTCACAGTAACAGTACCTTCTAGAGTTGTTCTAAACATGATCACACAGTACTCCTTAACATGCAGAAACACATTAAAATTGTTCTGATCATTCAATGTCACTACTATTAAATAAGTTTAAGTGCACCACAATTACACGTACAAATACACCTGTTGGGAGGTGCTCCTAGGATTTTAACCTACTGCTTTCCTTCAGTAACTAGTGTTGGCTATTGTTACATGTAATTCCAAAAGCATTTTTATTTCATCCATGTGAGCACCTACAGCTTGTATCACATCTTTGCAACATTAGTCTACGTTTAAATAATTAATGGAACTTTCCTTACTTGTGTTCTTAGCTTGCTGCAAAGTCACTTTCCCACAAATTCAATCCTGAAATAGGTTCTGCCTATTCACATTCCCCAGCTGATAAACAAAGGGAAGCCACAGAGTGCCTTCCATAGCAGTGTGAGATATTACACAGAAAATTATTTTTTCAAAAACTCTGTTTGCATTCATCTAGATTCTGAACAATTCAGCTTGTGTGCATCACATTGCTTCCAGCTGACTCTCTGAGTTACAGGAGATTCTATCTTTTTGGCTCCTCAACATTTGAGATATAAGAAAAGAAAGGGAAATTAGAAGAAAAGAATCCACATACTTAGAATTTCAGAATTAAAGATAGGTTTCTTCTGGAAATATTGTAACAACAAGCCCAAACCAAACAATATTTCCTTGATTTGGTACATAATTAAATATCCTCCTGTTTCTGATAGTATATGAGATTTCATATTTTACAAAACATTTTAAACCATTGCATACATAAATTTATGGGGCATAATATGATGGTTTGATGCTTACACAGATTATGGAATTTCCAATATAGCTTCTTTATTTAAAACCTCTCATAGCATTTGTTTGCAGTAAGTACTTTTGGAATTCATTCTTTCAGCAACTTTGAACCACACATTATGGTTAATTGTACTCACCTTGTCATTCAGTCCATTTCCAGAAGTTCTTTCTTTTGTCTTTAACTTTGTAGACTTTAAAAGCATTTCTCTTTCCATATTCATCCTTCACACACCACCCAGCCTTTGTTAACCTCCATTCCCATTATATAGGCGTGATACCATATGATATTTGTCTTTTGTGCCTATTTATTTCATAATGGGCTCAGAATCTGTCAATATTGTCACCAATGATAGAGCCCTTACTATCAGGCTGAGTATTACAGTGTGGGGAGGGGGACTGTGCCATATTTTTAATCCATTCATTTACTGATCTATGTGAGAGGGAGGTGTCCCTTCGGGTATCATAGCCAACAATAAAATGATCCATGAAGATGCAAGAATTAAAACTTGGTTCAACCCAACTTAGTTGGGCTGGATCAAATCGTAAGAATATGATGCTAGGTGTTTTATTGCCAGCGTATTTACACACAATATGATTTGGAAAAAAAAAAAGGTTTCTTTGTATAACATATTCCCTGGTGCACAAGGAGGCATAATTACATCAAAACTCAGCTCAAAGTACATGTAATTTCTTCCAAGGAGATGGGATCCGGAGATAGGCTATCTGTATTAGCTTAAGGGTCTAGGGAAGAATCTAGCCTGGGCTTAGTCATACAATTAGCATAGAAGTCATTTGGACTATTAGCCACCTCTGGTCCTGGTTGTGGGAGCTTGAGGGAGCCCCTGGCTGTACAGATAATGTAAAGGTCATCTGGTCAACTAGCCACCTCCTGCTCTGATTCTTGATTCTGAGCTTGATATGGTGAGGGCCTTACAGATAACACAGCACACTGGGCTAGTAATCACCTCCAATTCCCAGCATTCTGGGTGGAAAACTGGTTATACATCCCTTCCTTTGAAAGGACAATCCTGTGTGCTTAACATTCCTGGTTTAGCTGATTATCTATGAATGCAAGGATCTTGCTCCCAACAGAAGGACACTTAGATTGCTTCCAAAAGTTGGCTCTTGTGAATGATATACAGTGATATTTCTGCAACATTCTGATTTCACTTACATTGGATAAATACACAAGAACTTACATGGAATTAGTTCTTTGCTATTTTAAGGACACTCCATTACTTTTGTTGATAATGGCTGCGTCTAATTTTATTCTGATCAATATTATAAAAATTGTTCTCATTTTTTTGGCATCATTATTTTTTCATATCCTCACCAACTTCTGTCATTGCTACCACTAAACTGTGAGGTGGACTCTCAGTGGGGTATTAGGTATTAGTGACAGTAAGCATTTTTCATGTTGACTGTCATCTATCTGGGTTAGTTTATATAATATGTGGTTATTTCCATTTCTCATTTTTTAATTATGCTATTTTCTTGACATTGAGTTCTTTGAGTTTCTTATTTATATTTGAATATTAATTCATTGCATTATATAGTTGGCAAGCCTTCTAGTTCTAGGCTTAAGCCTAGATCATATGGAGGCCAAACCTCCCCAAGGCTCTAGGACTAAGAACCAGTGATTTAACTGGACAAAAGAATAAACCATGAATTAATGAATGGCTACAAATTTTTCTCATTGCAAAGATGATCTACTCATTCTACTGATCATTTCCTCTGTGGAGAAGAAGCAATTGTTTGATACAATCATATCTATTTTTGCTTTGGTTATCTGTGTTTTGTGAAACTTAAGCAAGAAAATGTTGCTCGAATCAATGTTGTGTAGCTTTACTCTGATGCTTTCTTCTGGATATTTTATAGTCTGTTACTAAATTTAGAACTTTAATAACTTTTAAGTTAGGTATTGAAATGTGTAGGATACAAGTACAATCTGATTCTTCAGTATGTGTATGCAGTGTTTCCAACACTGTTTATGGGAAGAATTATTTCTCTGCTATGCATTCTTGGCACCTTTGTCAAAGATTAATTGACTGCAGGTGTGAGGATTTGTTTCTGGTTTTGGGCTCTTTGCCTTATTTTATTCTTCTATGAGTCTTCTTTTATGCCAGCATCATGCTGATTTGATTACAATAGTTTTGTGATGTATTGGGATGCCAGGTAGAATAATAGCAACATCCTTTTTTTTTTTTTTCCTTTTGCTCAAAATTTACTTTGGCTGTTCATAGTCCTTTGATGTTTCCTATGGAATTTAGGAGTTTCTTCTATTGTTGTGGAAAAAAATGATGCCAAAATTCTAATAAAAAGAACATTAAATCGGTACATCATTTTGGTGATGTAGATAGGATGAATGCATTAGTTTTTACACTTTGTGAGCATTGAATATTTTTTCATTTATTTGTTATCTTCAATTTTTAACAAAATTGTTAACATATTTTTTTAAATGCGCCGAAGTTTTCAGCACATATATTTTTTAGTACTTTCATTATATTTATCCCTACATGTTTTTGTGGTATTATGAATAGTGGCTATTAGTATATATTAAGCAGAATTAGTTTATCAGTCTAACTTTTTGGTGATGTCCTTAGAGTTTTCTGTATATGATGTCATGTTGTTGACAAATTGAGACAATTTCACATCTTCATTTCCTGTTTGTGTTTCTTTTTTATGACCCCTCCTTTCTTTGGCTAGGACTTCCAGCACACAGTATGAATATAGACAACAACAACCGTGAACAATCCTTGTGTTTCAAAATAGTTTTGAATTTTTTTTTATTTTTAGATTACAATTTAATTATAGCATTGCTACTTTTCCTTTCCACACTCCAAACCCTACTACATACCCCGCCACATCCTCCTTCAGATCCAAGGCCTCCTAAATTTTGAGGGAAATTCTTTAGATTTTCACCACTGTACATTATGTAACTTAAGGGCTTTAGTGAGAAGAACAATGCTTCAGTACTCTTTTTGCTTAAACATTTTATTATGAATAGCATCAGTTTTGTGCATCTTTTGAGAGGTCATATGGTTTCTGATGTTCATTCTCTGTGACAGGCCATATTTCTTTACTTGCAAATTTTGGGTCATCTTTACATCCCTGAAAGGATTCCTACTTGATGATAGTAGAAGAACAATTCGGTGTACTGTTCAGTAAACTTTTATGTCTGTATTATACCTATGTTATGTTGAGAATTTTTATGTCTGTATTCACAAGGGATCTTGCCCTTGTCCTTGTCCTGTGGCTTTTGCGTAGAACCCCTTTCTGATACTTGAATCAGGGATTTGTATGTGTTTTGTCTTCATTAAATAAGTTTGGAGATATTTCTTCATCCTTAAAGTTTCAAAATATTAATTTGGAACGATTATAATTTCTTGATTTTTAGCAAATGTTCAAAGCCCTTCTACTTCAAGAAAATGATTTCATTGTAAAAAGAAAAATGAGGAGAGACTATATGAAGGATACAGGGAAAGAAAAAAGGAGAAAGAAAGAGGGGAGAGAAGAATGAGGAAAGGAAGAGAGAAAGACAGAGATTAAACTCTGTAGACCTAACTCCATGGCCAGTGGGTGACAAAGGTTTGTCCTTGCTAAATCCTCAAAGGCATCACCAAATTACAAATTAAATTTGGAATGCCAAAGACAAACTATCTTTTTCTATTGGAGAAAACTGCTGCCTGGTAAGACAAAATCTAGTGATGTGGTCACAAATGTGATGTGAGACTGGATTCCCTCCACAAAGTGAGATTTCTAAAGCCATCATGTTCCCTGCATCCTTTACGACCGCATGCCAGGCTAGAAAAATAGGACCAAAAGAACATATGCAACATCTGAACGAAAGTGTGTGTCAGCCTAGTGCCTGCGTAGAGATTTGTTTAGTCAATGAACAAATCATTCTGTTTTAAAGATATTTTGACTCAACAATGGCCCTTGCTTCAGAAATTGAATCTTTGACAAGTATTATCAGAAATTTTAAAAGATAAATAGGAACAACTTTATATACACTCATTTTCATGTGTGGGCACATTTACACACACACACACACACATTTACAAATGTGCACATTCACAAACACACATTCACAAATATATACATACACACATTCACTCACACACACATTCACACACACATCAATACACACACACCAAAAAATATAATAAAATAATTTAAAATAAAATAAAGCTTTTTTTTTAAATGAACTTTGTAAAATGCAAAATGTTGCCTAGGCATATGGACCTCATTAGCTATCCAGACTAAAATCCAGTCTGCAAATTATGGAGATGGGACAGTCACATATAAGAAGCAGTAATTCCTATCTTGTCTGACTTATTCTTTCTTAAATTTCCAAAAAGTAATGCTGAAGATGTATTTTAAATGAGACTGGAGAGACAGCTTAGCAGTTAGGAATAATTAATGCTCTTGCAGAGGACTCAGGCTCAGTTACTAACATCCACATGGCAACTCACACCATCTGTAACTGCAGTTCCAGGGGATCCAACACTCTTTTCGAGCATTCCTGGATACCAGACACCCATATGGTGCACATGCATACAAGCAGGCAAAATACTCATATACGTAAAATGAAAATAAATAAGTTTTTAAAAATCAAATTGCATATGATGGTGGCCTGGAAAGATGGTTTATCAGGAGAAGATACTTACTGCTCAAGTTTGTTAACATGATTTCAATCCCCAAAACCTATATGAAGGTAGAAGGAAAAACCTGATTCCACAAGGCCATATCCTCTGACTTTCACTTGTATGCTGGGCATACAGACACACACACACACACACACACACACACACACACACACACACACACACACGCACACATCCATACCTGCTGGAAGGAAAAAGTAGATACAAAGCTGTTGGGTCACTGTCTTTTAAAGGTTAAAATAAGAATCAACTCAATTTGACCATGCTTACTGTGGGCATCTGAAAATGTTTATTTTCCCTACTTTCAAAGTGAACCATATCCTTTCCACAATACAAAAACCTCACTGTTTTGTCTGCCTATATTATTATTTCTTTATGCAGATGAGACAAAAGTAACTTTTTGATAGAGACAAATCAGATTTATAACAATAGATGTACTTATTCCATTAATCAGAAAATTGGCATTTATTTGTCATGCTTGGTCTGTAGGCCTTCAGTGTGTTGAGGGTTGTTTTTTTGTTTGTTTGTTTGTTTTGTTTGTTTTTTTTGATTTGTTTTCTTTGCCCTTTTTGTAGCCTTTGGACTAAGAATGTTGTTTAAATTTTTAAATTATTTGAAAAATTCTGTTGTATCGGTGACCCTGTGTGGATGTTAAAATATTCATCATTAGCTTTTTATCTGTATACTTGTGTAGTCCTTTGGATGTATAGATTTTGTGGTGGACCAGCAATGAAATGTGAGTGAAATGGAATGCATCCATGTTGGCCTGCTAAGATGAAGCAGGAGGCAGACATTCTGATTCCAACCCTGAAGTGTTAGAATACGCTTCCAATGTAGAATTAGTTAATGAAGTGTCAAAAATGCATCAATATTTTGATACCAAAGAGAAAGAAGCATTTCTGTTTATAAACTAGGCCAGCTCACCAGAAGCTGAATAAATTGACAAGGCTAAGCCTTGGCAGTTAGTCAATAAGCAGGAGTAACAAAATAAAAGCTATATATTCATTTTAACATTATTACATTAAAAACATATACACAAATAAAGTAGTGTTTTCTAATGCATAGCCAATAGTTCTGGGGTCACCATGGGGAGAGATTGTAAGTGGCAGCAGCAGCCAGTTTTTGAGGTGTCATCTGGCTTCTGTTGGGCCAGATCACCTTCCATATCACACCTGTTCCCACTGCTAACTATCTAAACCTGCACAATGAATGTAACGAAGAGCCTATTTTCTCAAAGCACTCAGGACTTTGTGGTCCAGAGCCATGTAGAAGTCCTGATTAGACAAATGTGTTCCCTGCTTTCACATCCTCCCCATCATCCTCTGGGACTATATTTATTAGTCTGGACCCTGAAGTATACTCAAGTATGTCCTCCCTGCTCTGATGGCTTCCACCCCTTTTCTTGATGAGGTACTTACAAATGCATCAGCGTCCTTGCCTGAAGAGAACTCTAGAGCTGATTGCAGATTGTGGGTGAAACCTTTGTCTATCAGGAGGCTAGGAATAGATCAGGACACTCAGCACAGCTCTGAATTAAGTAACCTTTCAGCTGTGGGAGACTTGAATCACCCCACCAACCTAGCACACTATTCTTAACTATTTCTTTGTTAGTATTTCGTTAAAAAAAAAAAAGAAAAAACAAAACTGGAAAACCATATCCCCTTGAATTTTCTCTCTGGGTCAATCAAGAGAAAAGAAAAGTTGAAAGGCACTCTAACTCCATGAGCGCTGTACAAAACTTCACCATTGCTTCAATATTCACAAATCAGACACTGAATAAGAGTCCGAGCAAGTTATTAAGTGTGTGTACATAATGGACAGCCTTATAACACGGAAACCAGGAATGCAATCTGAGAGAAAGTGAAAGGATTGCTAACAGGAAAAACACATTTGTTGACTTTTAATTGAATAGAAAACAAAACTATTAGAAATGTGGGCTAAACTTCAAAATTGGAACTTATAAAAAGTCTTCATTACTAAAATATATAATATATTAAATAAATAACTTATTATTTGTATATGTATATAGGCATGCTCTTGTATGTTTTCAGGTGTGTCAGCATGTGTGTGTCATCCATGTACAAAACAGAGGTTAATATTATCTGTCTTCTTCTGTGCACCCTTTGTATGTCTGCTCACTGAAGAGATGAGATGAGGGCCAACCGAGGCCCGGAACCGGAGTTACAGGTGGTTGTGAGTTGCCATGTAGGTACTAGCAGTAAAATGATGTCCTCTGGAAGAGCAGACAGTGTTCTTAACTGCTGAGCATCTCTCCATGTTCTCTATGTTCCTTTTTAAAAATTACTTATTATTATTATTATTGTGTGTCTGTGTGTGTGTGTGTGTCTGAATATGTGCTACAGTACCTGTGTGAAGGTCAGAGGAGAACACTTTTGTGGAGTTGCTTTTCTCCTTCCACCTTTACTTAGATTCTAAACATCAAGCTCTTATCAGTTGGCTTGCATGGCAAAAAACTTTTATCCATGGAGCCACCAAACCCCATCTCTTTTTATCACTATGTTTTTTTTGAGACAAAGTCTCTCTCTGAGCATAGAGCTCACAATTGGTGATACCTGATGGTCAGTGGACCACCAGAATCCTCTCCTCCTATCTGCCTTTCAGTGATGGGATAGTGATAGGACAGTATCTCAAGTCATCAGGTCACTGAAAGTTGGTCAGCACTGGCTACCTGTTGTAAGTGTGTAGTCACACTGCTACACAGATCTGGCTACTTACTTATGTGTTTAGTATTCTTCTGGAGAGACAAATGTAAAGGAAGGTCCTTGTTCTACTGAAATCACTTTAGAGTTTGAGTAAATAGAAAGAGACAGGGAGATGTGGGAAGGAAAGGGAAAGGAGGGAAGGAAGGAAGGAAGGAAGGAAGGGAGGGAGGGAGGGAGGGAGGGAGGGAGGGAGGAGGGAGGAAGGAAGGAAGGAAGGAAGGAAGGAAGGAAGGAAGGAAGGAAGGAAGGAAAAAGAAAAGTAGGCAAAACTTAGATGACATATAGGTATTAAACTCAATAATGTAAAAATATCGGTGTGTTCAGTTGGCAGGTCAAGAAAGTTGTCTCAATGAAAATGACAGTCCAGGTGGTCTGTGAGTGTGGAGAAAGGCAGTCATTGAAGAGCTGAGGAAATGCAGTCAAAAGAGATAGACCAGCAAACATCCTAGTGGACAGGGGGCATTGGGCATATTCTGGCAATGTAAAACTTCTCTCAGCTGAAATTGTGAGAGCTGTGAGATAACGTCAAGTAGTATACGTTCTTACAGACAACAGTGATGAGCTCGAACTTTGTGACATTATTGAATGATTAGAAGACCCATCCTTGCTTTACATATTTAAAACCCACTCAAGGAGACGTATCTGGAAATAAAGAAAGTAAAAGTAGCTGGGGTGTTATTGTACTTGTCCAAACTACAGCTGGCAGTGGGGTAGTGGGGAATAAGTGAAGAAAGTGGACGGTTGTAGTTACACTCCAGTGCTCCCACTCTCCAGACTTCCTCTTGATGTATTGGACAGGAGACCTTGTGCTGATAATTTTGGAAAAGAATAACAAATGACTGAAGGGTTAGTGCCGAGCATAGGCAGATGACAGAATAAGCCTGGCATCCTACTTTCTTTGCTGTCACTCTGGATCAAGGGTCTCAGTGTCCTGCTTCTCCGTAGCTTTCAAGCCTAGGTCAAGCTAGGCAGCATCCACCAGTGTCCCCACGATGCCGGTCTGTCTGCATCCATCAATATCTCACGCTGCCAGTCTCCATTGGCTGTTACAGATGAAGCAGCTTCTGCTGTTTTGTCTCTAGTTTCAGTTTCTACAATATTTACTCTGGCTCCTTCATGTTTACAGCTATCGCTCCTGCCAGAACTTAGGAGGTGTGACTTCCCTCCCGCTCAAATGCACTAGCAGAAATGCCTAGTTCATGCTGTGCTTGGGAACTTTCTCAACCTCTTTCATCTATGTGAGACAAAACTATCTTCAAATATAAAGCTATATCAAAAAAAAAATCTGTTAATGCCGAAAGCTTTTCAAGTTGCTTCCATGTTTTATTCCATTTCCCTTCTCTGCTTTTAACTTCTACCCAGAGCTAATCACTGTGCATCTGGGGTTTTAATCTAGGGCATTAATGCCTCCTACATAGAATATACCTAAGGTAGGTTTTTTTTTATTTTTCTAAATAAATTCTTTATTCTGTCAGTTCTTATCTTACTACAAATACATATAGCGAGAACATTCTTTGTTGAGTGGTTGCACACACATACCTACAAACACATACCACATACCTCTCACTTTAGGTTCATGGAAATGCATTTAAACCTTCAAGAAAATGTTTCATCCGTTGCCTCTTTGAAACATTGAAAAGACTTCCTCTTTTGGAAGTAGAAGGAAGACTTTTATTTCTTTCTTCCTATTTTTTTTCTCTTCATTAAATAGTAAGGCCAGTGTTTTGAACCTTCTTTGCCACTCTGCCTGGTTCACAGTCCTGACAAACTTTACTGGGCATTGTTTTATCAGAATGAGTCAGGATGACATTGTCATCTTTCTGTTCTCTCAGAACTGTTGTTCCATTATTTCTACATCCACCTTTTAGGAAAGTAGGAATTGAAATCTCTATTGTATTTTCAAAATTAAAAAAAAAAAATAGGCCATGTTTTGAGGTCCAAATCTAAATTAACTATAAACTTTATCTACCAATGAAAGGATATAAAAGGTGTCACAAAAGAAAAAAAATCACACGGCTTGTCTTATGTCTACAGGTTTACCAATCTTGACTGGTTGGCTGTGGTAATCTATACACGAAGTTATACCTGTTATTGATCATATGCAGAAATAGGTAGGAGGGCAGGAGGTTAAATGATAATTCTAGCTATTTCTGAAAAGGAAAACTTGGACACCAAAAGAAGAGATTAAGACAGCACTGATTTGTACAAACTTCACAAAGTTGTTATTGATGTTTTACTCCAGTGAGTTTCCAAACTTTCATCTGGAGGGATTAAAAAGAAAATACCTCAGTAAATAAAAATGCTAATTTGTAACTAATACTAACAGATTACTTAAAAAATAGATCTACTTTATCTTATCTGAAAACAGGGCTAGTAAGATACATTCAGAGATTACAAATTAGATGAAGTCATAAAAATAGAACTTTTTCCTGGAAAAAAAAAAAAAACAAACCTTAGATTTGTGCTCTTTTTTGATCTCCTCACTAACTCCTCTTTTAAGTAACAAAAATTGCGTACTACTGAGAGGTGGGAGGGTACATATCTATTTGTCGTGTGGTCTTGCTGCTTTACATAGGGTGTCATAGAACCCTGCTTCAGTTGCCTGCAGTTCAAGGTCTTCTAGTGACCCACTCAGCGCAAGGACATGGGAGGAAGATGGCGAAGAATGCCAGTGTCACCACTGTTTGTATTCAGTGGTGTGACTGGCTTTCTTGTCTTGGCAACAATTAAACTGTAAGATAGTTTACTGAGAAAAGCTTTTTCAGGCTTTATGCAACAAAGACTCCTGTGTATCTCTGCTATCTTAACAAATGCGTACGTTATACATATGTATGCTATACTGATTCATCATGTGTTCTTTGGGTGTGAAAAGCAGACTGAACTAAATGAATTTAGTAGCTTATGAACATAAAGGCAAAGTATGTGAAAGATCCTACACTGTGGGTAGAATAATTCACACAGTGGAGTTTAAGATGGGAGAACCACACTATTTGTCTTGAGAGAAGACTCTTGTTCCAATAGCCAGGCGGGCATCAAGCTCATGATCTTCTGGCTTCTGTCTCTCTAGCAGTTAGTATGGCATGCATGCCTCAACATTCCTGTGCTTATGTTTATTAATCGTCATATGTCTATCCTTTGTTTTTAAAAAAAAAAAAGTAGAACTACGAAATGCTGTGAACAAAAATAGACTCACAAGAACACAGAAGATTTTGATAATGTTTGTGTATGCACACACAACTCTGGGTATGTGTATGTGTGTGTGTTTGTGTGTATGCGTGCGTGCGTGTGTGGGTGTCTGCTTTTATAACAAAACATAAATGTGTTTTGCTGTTGCTTCCTCTGTTTTATTTTTTAATCTAAATGCTATAAAGGCAATGTTTTCACAATAAAAATGGATATTAAAAACAATCTCAGGGAATTTTGTTTCATGGCCTTTGTACTAGTTCTTCCACAGTAAACTTGTGATAGCTCCAGGAAGGAACTGTGGGTGCTTGTCACACAGAGAGAGAGAGAGACGTGAGGAAGGAGATGTATTTCATAAAGGAAAATTTTTACATTGTATTCAAAACATTTTGTTTGAGTCTAACATCCCAAGTGCAGTTTCCCATAAAGAATAATAGCTGTGGCTGAAAATATACACCCCTAAATAGTAGCCAGGGTGTTTGATGAAACCTATTCAAGTTTCCCTAGTAGGCATAACAGATCACTCATAAATATAAAGCAAATAGCATAATAGACAAGCAGAAAATTAAATGCATAAATTGTGGGGAAAACTACAGATACACTATGACAGAATCCATGTATATGAATTCATTTAATAGGATCTGAGAGCTTTGCTTACAAGTGTAACAGTTAAGCCATAAAATTAGAGATTCAAAGAAGTCATCCATTCTAAGGGGAAAATATATATGCAGCACACGAATTAGAGCCTACAGTAAGCATGAAGTTCTGGCAAAATTTTGTCTTGCTGAGAATGGAAACCAGTTATAGTGTAGAGAGTGTTACACATAAAAACTGATAAAAAAATGTATGATTTTCATTTAAAAATTTTGATGTTCATGACATGATGAAATTGTTTGGACTGTGAAATCATACATAACAGGTTGTTTCCAATTTCACATTAAATTTACAACTTTTTGTTTTCATTGACTCCAAAGCCCGATACTTTATTACTAATGGAAAAATGAAAACAGTAAAAAATTAATAATAATTATTATATTATATTGATTACTTACTGAATCAATTACTTAAGCATTTCATACCATCTCAAACATTCTCTTAAAGCAAATAATAATTGTATGTTCATCTTTTGTTCATTATTCATTATTCTGCAGGTTGGGCTAAGATCAGCTGGTCCTGAGTTTTCCTCTGCTTTGCTTGACTCACAGGGTATCATTCACTGGGTTACAATCATCACTAGATTGATTAAGGGCAGGTGACTAGCATGGTTCCTTTAACAGGTGTTGAGGTCTAAGCTAGTTGTCCATCCTTAAAGCATATTAGTGTACAGTATATTAGTGACTGTTCTTATCATTGTGATAAAAAAAAATCTGAGAAGCAACTTAAGAGAGGAAGTACTTATTTTACTTCATAGTTTCATGGTAAGGAAAGTGTGGCCATGGGGCCAGCTCTTGTCTGTGGCAAGTTTGTATCAAGGCTTGATCACATCTCCCAGAGCTGGAAGCTAAGACCTCGGGCCAACGTGGACCAGTTATAACTCTTGAGCCTTCTACCAGTATCTGGTGGCATGCTCCCATGTCCAAAAATGTTGCCTAACCTCTCAAAATAACACCAGTTAAAACCAAGTGTGCAAACACAGGAGTCGATGAGAGAGAGAAACACTTCACATTCAAACTCTAAGACATGGTAGTCACTACTTCTGCATTCCATGAATTAAAGCCAGTGCAGCTCCTCCATATAGAATGTGAAAGAGGCACTTCCCTTTATATTTTTATCTTATTTTGTTTATCAATTGTGTGTGTGTGCGTGTGTGTGTGTGTGTGTGTGTGTGTGTGTGTGTGTGTGTGTGTGTGTGTGTGTGTGTGTGTGTGTGTGTGTGTGTGTGTAGGTCTGAGGACAACCTCATGGAGTTGGTTCTCTCCTTCCACCTGTATGTGGATTCTGGGGATCAAATTATGTTACCAGGCTTTTATCATTGAACAGCAAGTGCTGGAGTATCTTGCCAACTGAACATTTCTCTTTAAAGGAAAAACATTAATGTTATATTTCAAATGACAATTTATATGCCAACAGGAGAAATCTGTTGTCGTATTTTTCAGTATACCACAGTCAGCATAATCATATCATGAATACAAGCAAAGATAATCCTGAGTATTCTAAAATTTTGGAAAACATTTTATCATGTGAAAATTCATTGTATGTTTTAAAGCAATTTTTAAAATATTGCATGATTCCGAGTAAATTGATTTTTATTTCTTGCGCTGACACATTTGTTGTATTTCTCTATAATAGATAATTACTTCTTTTAAAACAAAAAAGAGGCAGAATTAATCAAGGTGATTAATTTCAAGGCAATTATAATTCTCTCTCACTCTAATATAACAGTGTTTCTACAAGTCATGCCTGAAGTTTGATTTAACAAAGTGACACCGAATATTTCATTAATTAATGGCTTACCCAAGTTATCCTTATTTAATACTTTATCCAGTTGTGCTCCCTTATCTTATATTAGATAAGAAGTATCATTTGTTTATATAGTAGAAGATATGCTACAAATGCTTCAACAGTCCGTCAAAGATGTTTCCATTCTGTGTCCTTTTTTAAAATCTAAGGTATTAGAATTTTTACATGAAACAAGAAACATCTGTGCTTCAAACTAGGTACAGGTATGGTCCCAAATGGTCACTTTTACATCTCCTGTTTGAGGGAAGCAAGATTACAGGTAAACACAGGGAAATCCCATACCCAACAGTTAAATCAACATCATCTGTTAGCCCAGAGTGCACAGTATCCCAGGGATCCTTCTCTACTCTTGCTCAGAGCTGTGTAAGTTTGTTCTTCTGACAGCACGTATCATTCCACAAAGCACTCATAAAGATCCATATGCTGTGAGTCCTACAACACTTGGCCAGAGAATGAGCTACTGCTTTACAAATAAATCAGTTTGGAATAGATAGAGGGATTTGCACAGAGTTAAACAAAAAGATTTAAACGAGACAAAATAAGAGCAAAACTAAATGTCATGCTAATCTCATATTTTTTTTGTTCTTTCTTTGTGGAGCCAATAAGAACATCTAATGGGTAACAGCTTAGTGTTGCAGAACTACTGTCTGACCTTGATTCTGAGTTTAAGTGAACTAACTTATGTAATGAAGACGTAAGGAAGAGTTTGATAATGAATTTTTTTCTTTTGTAAAGCATTTTTCAATAATTTACTTTTGTCTTGTATGCACTAGAATTTTGCCTGAATGTATATCTGTGTGGGGATGTTAGATCTTCTGGAAGTGGAGTTGCAGACAGCTGTGAGCTGCCATGTGGGTGCTTAGAATTGAACCCTGATCCTCTGGAAAAGCGGCCAGTGCTCTTAATTGCTGAGCCATCTCTCCAGTCCATGAAATGGTTTTCTCCTACCTCTATCTACCTTTTATAGCACTAGAACTTAAGTCTTAAGGTAGATGTTCACTTATAAGCTATAAAATCCTATAATACTTCATCACCTAAACCACTATAAGTTACATTTTGGGTCCAGGTTCTAGGCTTTTCAGCTTATATGGTGGATTCATGTTTCAGACTAGAGACTGAGACTCTGAAGTTTTTTGACAGTTCTATTGAGATATTAGTGCTCTTTTCTTATTTCTGGTATCCCAGCAAGCTAACTCTAGCTGTCATATTAAATTACTACTATTGATTTCAGTTATGTTGGTTGTTTTTCTGGTATTGAACATATATATATATATGTATTTCAATTTCAAATATGTTCAGAACTAGACACATTGAAATTATTTCTAGGTCTTATAGACTTGTATATTTAAATACTATGACACTATAAATATGTTAGGTCAGCTCTCAGAGGATCCCTGGAGAATTCTCTTAAAATAGATGCACCAATTGCACTTGAGAATCTTTACCATTTTATATGGGAACTAGGATAAGTAAAATAACAAAAGAGATTAGAAGAACTTCTGATCTTTACAAATTCTGTGATACTGAAAATATAAAACTGATAGAAACATAGTTATTGTTTAAATTATAACTGTTGCCAGGCAGTGGTGGTGCACGCCTTTAATCCCAGCACTCAGGAAGCAGAAGCAGGTGGATCTCTATGAGTTAGGAGCCAGCCTCATCTCCAGAGTGCGTTCCAGGACAGCCAGAATTACAACAGCGAAACCCTGTCTCTAAAACATTGAATACATACATACATACATATATACATACTGCTATATACAATGGGAAACAATGTTTTGCTACATCTGGCTAGCCATCAAAGTGTATTTAAAGTTTCCATACAATAAGAATCCCTTTATTACAGCAAATCTGTATCCCTCTCATAATAAGTTGTTTGCCCATCATTAATATTTACAACGCAGTTGCCTACTCAATGCCCCTATAGCCTTTTAAAGTTAGTTTATCAAATACATCATAACCAATTAACATCTGGTTTACAGCTAGTCAAAAGGATGTTTAAATTCATGAGGAATACAAACTAGGAGGGTGATAGGAAGATGGATCTGCAGTTAAGAGCACTTGTAGATCTTGCAGAGAACCAGGGTTCAGTTTCTTGCACCCACATGGCAGCTCACAACCCTCTCCAACTCCAGTTCCATGGGATTTGATATCCTTTTCTAGCTCCCACAGGTACCACACTTACACACAGTATACATGCATACATGCAAACAAAATATTCATACCTATAAAATAAAGATAAATAAATCTCAAAGGAAAGACTAAAACTACAGTCAAGAATGCAATTTTGAAATTTAGCTTTTACCACAGAAATTGTCCCTATTGTCTACACTAAAAATAGATTTAAAATGTCTCTCACTTATGAAGAAGCTACAATATAACATTTTAAAATGATACTCTGTGTGGGAAGACCAAGAGCTAGCAATTTTGCAAAATTGCTTATATGTTGTATTATTGCTGGATTAGCTTCCCTGAGACAGGTGATATGTAATATCCAACCAATGACTATAGACCAGTCAAGGTCAATGTCTGATTTGAAACAAAATAAGGTCCTGGATGCTTCCTGGGATGTAATGGCTGTCAGAGTAAGACCCCTTCCACTCAAGTCCAAGTATTTAATTTGCTTGGCATCACTTAAGAAGCTATGCCCTACACCTAAGCAGGCAGTGACCTTTTCTGCCCCAACCTTGAGAATTGCTTGTCTTCTAAGGCAAGCCTAGGAACAAAGAGCATGACTCAGACAGGCCCCTTTCTGTAGGGATGGCTTTAAAGCTGAGTCACTGAACATCAGATTGCAGAGTAAAGGCACTGTGAGTTCCTGACCTGTTCCCACAAGGAAAAGGAAGGATAACAAGTCTCACCCAAGCAAAGGTATCAGGGGTGTCTCTAAAAAAATACTTACCTAGTCCTAAAGTAATACTGTGTTTTATTCTTAGTACTTCTTACTACCAAAGTGATAAATGTTAATATATCACATTGTACTTGAAAATAATTGGGTATTCCCTCCTGCTTCCATTTATATTTTTATAATGGACTCCAGAACTTCCTCTTTAGACCTAAGAAAGACTGGCAGGTCATAGTTACTGTGTGAGAGCAACAAATCTCGGCTTAACAAACTCCTTCAGCCCAACTGCAAGACCAGATGGAGTCTTAATCTATTCCAGCAGGAGTAATTTGGACCCTTTAGTATCACCTTTCTCATAAATCTCAGACAGCAAAGGAAAGCATTGCTTTACAGCCACGCTTAGCCTTAGCCTATATCATCCTCCAGTTCTTCCAGCTCTTTCTTTCTTTCTTTCTTTCTTTCTTTCTTTCTTTCTTTCTTTCTTTCTTTCTTTCTTTCTTCCTTCCTTCCTTCCTTCCTTCCTTCCTTCCTTCCTTCTTTTCTTTCTTTCTTTCTTTCTTTCATTCTTTCTTTCTTTTTTGTAACTGACTTGAACCTGAGGATTTCCAGCCCTTCCAGGAGACACAGTGCTTATCATTTTCAAAAGTGATGCCTGAGAGGGAATGAGAGATTCACATGCAGCTGTTTACTTTGTCAGCATAAGTGTCTCCTCACTGTTTCATTTCTCTCTCGCAAGGCTGGATGTCTTCGTAGTGATAGCATAATAGACATCTCTCTGAGATATTGATTTCCTGAATTATAAATTAGACCAAGTCCAAATGAATTAATGCACATGACACCCCATTACCAGTTTCCCACTCACATTTGATATTGCTGCCCTCCAGTTAAATGCTATCCAATGCATTCAACACGGTGTTCAATTTAGTGATATAACAAGATAATATTATGCAAAATAAAATGTATCATAGAAAAATACCTTTATTTAAATACATTTTTCACATATATCCAAAAGATTTGGAAGTAAAACAAAAAAAAAATTCCATGGTTAGAAAGGACAAGCAAGCAATAGGACCCACAGTGCCTCTCCTCCTAATGAAGTAAAGACTAAGCTCTAGAATTCTGAAGACTGTCCTAAATTCATTAGCATCTGCTGTAATAAAATGATGATTCTATTTTTACCAAGCTGTTATGTTAGTGATCGGTGTATTGTTCTGTTACTCATACATTTCATGAAATTCTGAAAATAGCTATCCATTGTTGTTTGATTTACTGAAATTTCCTCCATTATTTATGACCTTGAAAGTGTAGTTATTAGCAAAGTGAGGTGTATAGTTTGTCCTACTGGAATTAGAATTCTCTTAAAAACCACAGTTTCAAAATTTGGGCTGATGCATCGATTTGCTTGAACTCGTCAAAAACAATGGCAACCACTAATTTGACTTTTTCTACCTAAGAAGTGTGACCATATCCAGGGCTTGTCTGAAGCCCGTCACCATCACACCTCATTTACCAAAAGTTGGGAAGATCATGTTGCTATGTCATCTGTTCTTCTTGTGGTTCCGAAATTATTTCTATGTAAACATCATAGTGAGTTTTGTCTATATCTTGCTTGGTTCATGATAGGAAACTTCATGCGACACTTTTCCTACTACTTTTTACTTCAACAAAGCACCTTTCTCATCCTGTCCAGCTGTACTTGAAAGACATCCTCCTGCAGCATCTCCTTTAGTTGAGTTGCTTGATCTCTTTTATCTCACTTCTTTCTCTTAACCAAGTCACTTATTTCTCCCAAGAGGTACAACATTCAAGGAGTTGAGTTAAGTTGCTGCAAGCAAAATAAAAGTGAATTAAACTGACTTGATCTTAATGGAATGAAATACCCTATGATGTAATAAAAATGGAATGTTGATACCTCATATTCATACTTATTTTGAGCCCTAAGTTCATTTCCATGTTTTAAATTTTATTAAACTTTAATTTTAAAAAATCATATTATAAAATATATCTTTTGCCATGTAGTGGTGGCACATGCCTTTAATCCTAGCACTCAAGAGGCAGAGGCAGATGGAGTTTGAGGCCAGCCTTGTCTCCAGAGTTCCAGGACAGCCAGAGTTACAACAGAAAACCCTATCTCAAAAACAACAACAAAAACAAAAACCAAACAAACAAAATATATCTTTCTAAGGGATAAGAACTACCTCTTGTTTTTCTTTGTAGGAACTGAGTAAATATTGTTTTCCAAGAACTCGCTTCTCAAACCTCTTCTAGGTGATGGAGATGTACAGTGAACCATAAATAACATAAACAAGTTGACACCCCTGGAAGAGAGGACTTGAGTAACAACAGAGAAGTCATACTGACTTTAGCTGAGATGCGTCTAGAACATCTAGGAAAGGTCAGAGAGTTTTCCTTTCAGGGTATTTTCAAGAGAACAGCCTGGAGGATGTGTGGCCTGATCTGCTTTGACTGAAATTGGAGAAGGATGAACTGAAGTAACAACCATTTTCCATGAGAGTTTTGCTTGCCCTCGTTCAATCCAAAGAAAAGTTTTACCACTCTCATCCAGGAGGGTCATCATAAACTATTATCAGAACACATCACAAAGGAGAAATCATTGTGTCCATTATATCATGTTCCCCATAGTTCAACTTACCAGTCTTCCTGAAGGAAGATTGTTACCTCTCTATGACTATTCTGCACCCTCCTCTGTCTGCCTTGACCAAGGTTCCTCAATAACTCACTGCCTCTGTGGTCATTTAAAGACACACAGACCTTCAGGAAGGCCTGAACTTTTGCCAGATATGCCCATTCTATTCAATAAATGTGTCCTCCGTCTCTCCTTTTTGCTCTTACTTGCAGGGTTGGTTAATCAAGCAGCAACCTTGAAATTGTACCCCTATTGCTTCATTGCTCTAAGAAGTCTTTGGGGCATCGAGCTGTAAGTGATACATGTCTGACACTAGGGAGACTCAAGAGTCTCCAATTGCCTAGTGAAAACTGAGAAAATAAAACTTTGATATTGACATAGCAGAGGATCAGGAAGGACATTACCTCCTTGGAAATATGTTTGCTGTACTTTTCCCTAGAAGCTACCCTTAGCCAAGAAATACTTCATCTCCCTCTACAGGAGGAACTGGAGTTGAATAAATCTATGTTTAGCCTAGTGTTCCTTTTTGGCTTTTCAGGAGTGGATAAAGGTGCCTTCAGCCTAGCAGGAAACCAGAGGACCAGTTTAAAATGATTGTGATTCTCTCAGAGATAAACTTCGCATTTGGGTACTGGGAAGTCTCCCTTCCTGCTTCATCCCCTTCTCAGTCAGCACAAATAAGAAATGTCTTGTCCCTCTGCTGAAATTAAACATGCTGTTCTTAAGGATCCAAAAGTCCTAAGCTTCATCTATAAGCCTAGCAAAAAAAAAAGAAGTAAAAGAAAAAAAGATAAAAGAAGGAAAACAAATCCTCACATATGTTTCTTTTCATGTTAAGCCAGGTTTCCCAATGAATACAATTATTTGGTCACTGAGTCATTCCAAGTATAAATGCTTCAGGAGACAGAAAACAACTTAAATTTTCTTATATTACCATATGAAAGAGTCTTATAAATCTGAATGAAATTTAATTTTTGTTTCTTGTAGAAATGTAAATATAATAATAATAACAATTATATCTTAGTAATCCTTTCTGCATAAATGCATTTGTTTCACTAACGAAAACAAAGGATGCTTACAGAGAGAAAACCCATTCCTACATAGAAATTGCTTCTCTGTTTTCATTTACAAATGTATGTATCCAAACATTCCATTTTCATTCCATTTGCATGTTCATGGTTGTCTCTACCTTCAGTAAAGTCTAAGCAAAAATCTTTAAGAGTTGATATCTTTAGTTTCTTCTGTCATTGTCATTTACCTGAGCTTAGTTCTGGATTTCTAAATTCATAGCTGCATTGAACTACCTTAACCAATTCTACCCTATTTAGGCATTGAGCAGATCTTCATTTGCTAGCTTGAGTTGTATCACTGTCTAGTTTGTTATACGTTAAATGTGTTATTGACATCTCTCAAATACGTAGAAGCATATTTGAATTCTTAAAGCATAGAAAAACTATTCTAAAATACTTTTTTAAAATATTTTTAAACTATGAAAAATATTTTTAAAATCATAATTTATGTTAAATGTGTGTTGTATTATTCAGAGTTCTCTAAAGAAAGCAGAACTGATGGAGTGGTTGTAGATATTAAGAGGGGATTAAATCGATTACTTTATAGGATGCCATCCAGGTAGTGTAAGGATGGTTGCCTCACACTTGAAAGGCTGAGAGTCTGAGTTGTTTAGTCTACAAGGCTGGATGTCTCATCAGTCCTAATTAGGCCCTAATGTCCTAGAGGGTTCCTGGAGAGAAGCTGATTAAAATCCCTAACAATTTGGTCCTAACACTGGCAAAGGAATGCCTTAGCACTAGGAGAGATGAGTTTGCTAGTGAGAGTAAAAGTCAAGTTTCACCTCCATGTCCTTTCATCTTAGCTGCTAACAAAAGGAGCCACACAGATTTAGAGTGGGTCTTCCTACTTCAAATATTCTGATCAAGAAAATTCCTCACAGGAGTGCCCAGAACTTTTTTTTTTCCTTATAACAGTTACAGCCAAGTTGATCACCAAGATTAGCCATCACTTATGGCTTACTATATTATAATCAAATAGTTTTTAAAGAAAGATAAATTAATTTGCCCTTCCATAAAATGTTACTTTTATATTTTCGCACTCAGTGAGCTAAGAGGAGTTGAAGAAACCGGTTTTCCAAAAATCACACACACACACACACACACACACACACACACACACACACACCACATCCTCTCTCACCTTAATTCATGGAAATTTTTCTACCTGAAGACAAATTATTTCACTCCAAATTACATATAATGAATATTCCCAGGGCAGATTTGGTAAACAATTGAGTTTCACAATAAGATAAAAAATAATTAAAAATAGATAACTTCTAAGAATCACTTCTGGAGAAAAAGTTCAAAGTAGAAAATCCCTAATAAGAGAAATGATACAAACTGAACCTTGGAAAGACATTACCAAAAAGGGTTACAGTGAAAACTGTCTCAAATCTAGGCCTCTCCTCTGTGAAGTGTCTGCTCTTTGCATGCCTTGATTCTGATCTTTGCTGGAAAGGATCAGAATCATCACCAAGTACAGTCATGGGGAGGGGCTAGGGAAGTGACTAGCCAATGGCTGTATGCTTTGAGAAACAGTAGAAGCATATTCTATGTAAAATTTCCCAAACACACCAGGTGCATTTAACTCAGGAATGAACCACAGTACAGGGGCTGGTCTCTATAGTCCTCAGAATCCAATCTCATTGGGAGAGCTACAGGTTTTGATACATATGTGTCACCTTATCTTGGAAGCTCTGGAGCTCAAGGATCGTAAGCAGATGGTTGGATTCCATTGTGTTCTAATTCTTCAGCTATAAAATGAAAACAGTAATGCCTGCATGGAAAGAATATGACACTGTTGAATATGATACACTAGTGCTTTGTTCAATTAATGTGAAACTTGTGGCAAATTCTAGCAAAGAATATTCCTTTAATGACATAGTGTTAATAATTTGCTGAGCATTGGGAAGTCCACTCTGTGAAGAGAAAGAAAAATCATGTTGATATAATCTTTTGTAGGTTATAAAGCAGTTTCCACAAAAACCTTCCTTCTCTAAATTTTGTCAGTATGAGGGAAGAAATAAGTTCCATGTTCTCAGTCTTACTAAAGTAACTAAAACTAGGTTAGGTGCCTTAGCTAAAGTTTCAAAAAATTTCTAACAATAGAGAAGCTGAATCCAGAGCTCAGAACTCAACCCTCCTGGGTTTTCACACAAGAACCACAACTCTTTCTTTTCTCTGTTCTAAACAGGCCAGCTCCAGAGTAACAGTAAAAAAAAAAAAAAAAAAAAAAAAATCTGCTTATTCCTCAGCATCTTCTACATGTGACTCTCTACTTCTTACTGTGCCTACCCAACTTAAAAGAAAAAAAAGGACAGTTTATGACTTGATGGGTCCCAAAAAGTTCAAAAAAAAAAAAGTTTACAATACATTTTCATAGCTGATAAAGTTTCTATCTTCTATGCATCTACCAGATTCAATTAAGTTATCATTCCTTTCTCCCCTGCACGTATCTTTGCAAACCTCTCTCTTACTCACAGTATACTTTGGGTCATCATCATTGCCTCTGCTAGCTCAAAATTCTGTTCACTACTTTTATTTTCATCCTCTCATAAAAACAAGCAAGACAAGAGCAGAAACATAGAAATGGTAGAAATAGTTTTACAGTTATACATAACGTTTTAGAAAGGGAGGAGGTATTGATGGATAAAACAAGAATAAAGTGAATAAAAAAGCTAAAGATGGATAAAAGGAAGCAGCCATTAACTTCCCTAACTGCCCTGGGTACTTTTTCTCTATGTAAAAAGATTCTACTGTGGACTAAGTATCATCCCAAATATTTCTAATTTATTAACTTTGGCCATTTTGAATTTGAAGAAATCTCATCTCCTTACTTGTCACTACCCTAAAGCTCTGACTTACAGATAAGAAAATGAAGAGGAAAAGAAATAGGATTGGTATATTTACAAAAAGTTTAAAGAATAGTAATTATTCCCCTCCTTTGCATCAAGATTCCCTAATCCTTAGAAAGTATTAAAGAAAGATTTTACCAACAGAATGCTAGTAAAGTCACTAGAAAAATTTGGTGAAATAATTAAATTCTTCACATCAGCTTAAAATTACCAGTCGCTTGGTACATAGCCATGTTCAAAGAAAGGATGATACACTATTTAAAAAATGCACTTTTGCCAAGTTCAGACCTCTTTCAAAGCTGATGGGCTCAATTTTAAACGTAACCCAAATTATGTAGTTATAAAAGGTGTTTCTGCATAGCATAACTCATACCCCACAAGTGATTTAGCTATCAGAAAGATAATTCATAATTTCTGAAGCACTGTAAAAATAATGGTTTAATTTAATTCACAGTTCTTTGGTTGAGAATTCAATTATGAAATCTTTGCAATCTAGTTTTGAAAAACAATTTAACTAAGGTAGTGATTTTGTTTAAGGATAGCTTTAAATTTTTTTCAATGTTATAGTTTTCATGTTTCAATTCATAAAAAAAAAATGAGAAAGAAAAACAACTACCTAAGTTCCGAGGTAAAATTAGTTATTCTAATCAATTAACAAATCAGCTTCTCTTCAAAATATACAGAAGAAATGGAGAGATGATGGCTCAGCAATAAAAAGCACACACTGCTCTTCCAGAGGACCACAGTTCTCTTCCCAGTACCTGTGTTGGACTGTTCGTAACTGCCTACATCTCCAGCTCCAGAGATAAGATCCATTGCTCTCTTCTCTCCTCTGCAGGCACCATACTTATATCTAAACCCCACGTAGACATACACTGAACTTAAAAAATAAAAATAATCTTTTAAAACAATGAGTGACAATGGTAAAAAAGATTGTGGCAGCCCTCAGGGTGCATTCTCACCGCGCAGCTGTATGCAGCAGGGTTGGACAGACCGCAGTGACTGGATGTGAAAACTGTGCTTATCCCCTGATAAAGAGGCTCAGCTTTCAAATGAACCTGCCTGGCTTAACATAACACAATAGATATAATGTGCAAGAAATATGGCCCCAGGCAATAGCTGACTGTCCAGGATAGCCACTGGAAAGAGAGATCCAACTGAGGTCAACCGGATGACTCAACAGGTAGATGAGCACTGTTTCAGGAGTTCCAGGTAATCAGTAGACAGTTGCCTAAGGCAAATTGGTGGACAAGCAGCAGATCTCCTAAAAATTGGATGTGCAGATTCATGTCCCCAGTGGGAAACTGACACAGCCAAGCAGAGATGGAAGCAATTTTTAAAACACTGAAATGTAGGCATGAAAGAAATCAGATGAATGTGGAAAGGGAACTAGGGCTGAGCAATAAGGCAGTAGCTTGGTTATGCCTTGTCTGGAACACAAGGGCAAGCCAAAAGCAGATGAGATTTGAATCATATGCCTGTAAACTTTACATGTTCTTATATCTCCCATGTCTGCTTACATCACCAGTTCTGATTACCAGTTAAGGTTACCTGCCAAGTGACTTGGGGCCTGGACGGAGGCAATCACAGGTAGGAATACCTGTTTTCCTACAATTCTGAAAAATCAGTAAATAAATCCTTTAATATCCAGCAACTGTTCAACCATCAATTGATCAAAATCAAGGAATGTGATGTGAAATATACCTGATCATGGGAATAACAATTAATGGAAAACTTCATAAACCCAGCCTGATGGTATGATACACGGGAAAGTACATGGGTCTGTATCTCCAAAGGTGAATTTTTGGTCATGGATGTGATGATGGCGCTGACTGTGGGGTCTCAGTCACCACACGGTGTTGGTTTTGTCATGTTTACACCATTAGAATGAGCTCATAGTTTTGTTTCAGTTCTAGCCATCCACGTTTTCATTCCAAACTCCAAGAGGCAAACATTCCTAAAGTGCCCAAAGATTTTTCATCTAGATAGTTCATAGAGCATATATAACATTTAATACTTACATTTAAAAAAAAAACGCAAAAGTATTTTGCTCTCAGTCTCTGAAGAAAGTTATCATAACTTATTTGGAAAGCAGATTACATTTCAAGTGCATTCATACAATTGAGAGACCAACACGATGGAATAATTATAGTTCTATTGAACCAACTGTCTAATAGTTATGTGATGGAGCCTTTGTTCCTTTATTTATTTTACAAAAAAGAAGAAATTAAGACATAAGAACGTAACTATACTAAAGTTAAAGAGAGACACTTAAAGTCTGAAATAATGAGCTAAGACAAGCCCTTTCAGATGTCAACTTGACTAATGAAAACTCAAAATATGCAGCCCAAGCTCTGTCAGTCACTTTTGCATTATATGAAACATGCATGCCTATAAGTGTTCCACATACTTTAGATTTTCCATCGAAGAACATAAATATCCATCCCTTAGGGATACAGTTATACTGATGTGATGCTACATAGAATGTTCAACAGACATTCAGTTAAATATGTGTTTTAAGATAATTAGTACCCATACCTAACACAAATTTCAAATTCTTTAGAAATTATTCACTTAGATATGAGTTTTGCTCATAATTTGAGTAAACAAAACACTGCAATTGTTAGCTCTGTTTATTCTGTTCTTTTAATAACAAATCCATTTTTCTGCAACCAAGTCTCAGAGGAATTTTCTTTCTTCTGGTGAACATATGCAGCAATGTATTTGCACATATGTTAAACTATGATCCAAATTTCTCCATGTATTCTCCACAAAGAGTTGAAAATTATCAGCTTTCCACCAATTAAATACAAAACAATATTTCTACAAAGCAAATATAGTTTATTGATCATAACAACAGCTGGATAATTCCTTCAAAACAATACAAAAAGTAATTTAACTTTAACTTATATTTATGCAAAATAAATAACAATTAGAGGTAACAGACATACTCAGCCTAGCCTAGTGGATTTAATTAAATAATATTCACAAAAGAAGTATAGAAATAATTCATATTTTATAACAAAATGAAAATTCTATAAATCCTAAGCTAATTAAATTATAAAGCTTAGTATTTTCTAAAGTGTTTCTATTTAAATCTCTTTTTAAGCCTGCTTTTTACCTACGTTTTTTAAATTGCATTATATTTTGTTTATTTTCGTGTATGTGTGTATGTGCACATGTGCTGCAATGTGTATGTTGGGGTCAGAGGACAACTAATGTGAATCACGGCTCGCCTTTCACCATGGATCCCAGGGATCCAGCTCAGTTCTTAGGCTTAGCAGCAGGTGTCTTTAGAAGGAAGCTTCATCCCTACCAGCTTGTTCCCATAGCAACAAAAGATTCTATGAAGACTTCTGGGGTAGGACAAAATATCATCAATTGTTTTACTCAGCCATGGATCCTATGAGCTGCAGTAACAACTGGCATGATAAAATATGTCATTGGTAGAATAATGGTACAAACATTAGGAGGGATCAACAGCTTTCTTATTGGATTCAAAGCCTCCCCACAGGAAGAAACCTGTGTTTCCTATTTTAACTCTGGCCAAAAACCCATGGTTGTAGAACTCACAAGCTCCAGGAGTAAACCTATTACTATAATTCCGATCATAGTATCAAACTGTCTTTTATGTTTGTATGTCTATAACCATGTGTTAGTGTAGGACTCAGATCTCATTAAAGAATTTCTTTGGTCAGTGGTCCATAATTAATGCAGAACCTTATTACCAGTCACAGTGCAGAGTGTAAGTGTCTGTGGAGTGCTCAGTCACAAATGAGATATCTGCATCTAACCTCCTGTCTCCAAAACTGTGGAACCATAAGGAAGAGGATTAAGAAATGGTATAAGAGGCAAAAAATGGCTGGTCGAGGTGGGACAGGGCTGAGGGTGAGGTGCATGGGACAGGTCAAAGGGAAATAGTGTTTTCTTTAGTACACAACAGAAGCACTCTACTCATAAATTCACAGCAGCTGTGTGGCCTTCACATGTCCTTTACAACTTGATTGGTCCATGGCTTATGGCCAGAGTGTGTAGTGTCTTCAGTAATACGGTGCTACCATCAAGTTTTGGTTGACAAGAGTAATGACGATAGCCTGTATTGTTTGAGAGATCTCTGAGACATCTCTGACCAACAACTTGAGGGCAGGTATCACACACCCGGTACTGGGCTTTTATTTGGCAACCTGTGGGTAAGCTGTTTGTCTTAGGCTTGAGGGTGGAGCATAAACAAACAACAATAATATTGCTCATTCTCACTTTTACTGGAGTAAACGTACACATTCTGCATGGATGACTACAGTATTGCTTCTTTTCATCCAGTGGCTTTTCTAAAAGAAAGGCAGAAAAAAATAAACATAAAAAGGAAGGCAAGAGAAGGAAGTATTTCCTTTGTATACAACCCTTTGTAAATTTAATACTTTTCTTGAAAGATCACATTGGCTGCATCATAAAGACTTATTTTGGATGGCCTTCCCCAGATAAAGTGATAATTTTATATCAACTCTCTTCTCTCTCCTAAAGAATAGCCATATGTTTCAACACTGATTTTCCAGGAAACTGACTACACACTTCATGCATCACTAAATTTTTAGTCGTTCTGTTTCCTGATATGTGCTTAGTTCACAGAATGTACGGATACAAGAGTCTTATACTTCTTTATTGAAAAAATGTACCTTATGTCATCAACAGATTACTTGGAACTCATGAATCCTCCCACTGTCCACCCATAGTTACGACCTTCTCTCTTCATAATAGTCTCCACTAACACTTATCCACAGTTTCCGTCCTGCCTTTGCTTTAGGTATGTCTGTACTCCATGTATTTCTACTGGAACAGAAATATTTAAAATGGTAGCCCTTTTATAACAACATCTCTATTTGTCTTTGTAGAGTCAAGAAGGACATACGTGATTTTCACCAGGAATTTAAAATGGCCATTGTTAGTTACTTGGTTAGTATACCTTAGTTAACTAAATAAATGTTTACTTGAAGTGCCAAATTGATCAGCTCTCATACTTGTTTTTTTGTCCCTAATGATCATATTTTTAAGACAGCTGATCTATCAAAGCAGGCCATTTGGACCTTATAGAATTCAGTCTGTGAGCTAAGCTTTATTTTTACCTTGTCATAAATTACTGAGCTAAAGTTGCTGACAAAACATTTGTGGACATCTGAAAATCAAAAAATTACATTATCCCATAATAAAATTGAACTGAGGAGAGTGACCATGCTTTATCCTAAAACAGATTTTAGAGAAATCATTACCCGAGTAATTGTTCTGTCTAAAAGACTTGTAAAGTTCATGAAATATGACAGAAAAGGAAAGAACAGTCCAGCAAATGACAAAAAGCTACAGTCTCATAGGCTGATATTTTTCTGAGTCTTTCAGTCTTCAACAATGAGTATTAATGGGGTTCCCAGACAGGTGAAAATGACTTCTTAAGTATCTTAAATCAATAAATAATAAACCAATGTTTATTAAGTGTATAATACACTGAGCATTTGATGGCCTATTTTTTTTTATTATTTTCCCAAAACCATTCTTCCCCCTTTAGTTTTATAGATGCAGAAATAGAAGAACAAAGGGATCAGTACTTTTCCCAAGGTCATACATCTACAAATAAAAAACTAATGTTTAATTGTAGATAGAGTGATATCATGGTTTATTCTTAGCTACAATCCTCCCAAACTTAAATATGTCAAGAGAACTCTTCAGAGATTGACATTTGTGAGTAGTTTTCTACCCTTTGTAATGATCTTGTGAGTCCAAGACCTGACTCAAGACATAACAATATCATCCACCCTGTGTTCACAGTCATAGAGATTAGTCTCAACTTTTACATTAGAATGCCACAACCACCATTCACTAAGTGATTATTTAATGGGTCATTAAATGGTATTTTACACACAACAATTTTTTACAGAAACAATGCTGACTTTTTCTCACAATTTTATTTTATTATTCAGTTACATTTTTAATTCTTTAGTACTTTGTGTCAAGAAAATGCCACATTTTCCCCAATATTATCATGTAAATACATATTGTACTTGGGTTATATACTCTGTAATTCAAATGTGTTTTAATACTCTATATTTTCTAACTTATGTAAGAGGTCATATTTTCTACTGCTAGTTTGTTTGTTCAAAGCTCCCACTTATTTGCACATAGTACTTGGCAAGAGATAAGCCGGAAAATGTAAGCATAGGTCTAAGCATTGGTTTATTTAATTATTCTTGTGGGTTCATGGCAGAGGACAATTTTTGGCTGTCAATTTCAGCTAATTCAATCCCCAGTCCTAATCTTAGAGCTTTTAGGCTTCTATACAATCTAATCTGCTAACACAGAATGTTTCAGCCTCCAAGATTTACTGTTGACTGATTCACTCTGACTAGTCCCTTATGAACTCAGAGCTGTACTAAACTTAACTAACTCTTCAGGTTGGCTGATGCAACTCACTCACTGTTCTAGCTCTAACTGGTTCAAACTGACCTGAGCTGGCTGACCATTTCTGACTGAATTCTTCTGACTCTGGCTGACTCTTGCTGACTCCCGCAGGTCTCTGACTGAACTATTCTGCTAGGCTTCAAACTGACTCTTGCTGTTAGCTGACTCTTTCTCCTCAACTCATTCTCCTGATGAACTGCCTCTGTGAATTAGCGACTGATTTTCTAACTGACAGCCAGAACTGAGAGCCTGCTTTTATATTATGAACGTTGGGTATGTCCTCATTCTGACTCACTCTGCTAACTCTTCCACTGAATCAGTCACTTGGCCTGTTCTTCATTCTGATTTACTTTCAGATTTGGGATTACAGGCATGTACTCACTCTGTACTTCACTGTGCCTCTGACTTTCCACTTTTCAGTTGAGTAGCATGCTCTGATTCAATCTCCTTCCATTCTTTCAATCTCATCTATTTCTCTCTTAACTCTGAACTAAGTGTGAACTCTGAACTGAGAACTGTGAACTACTTCTGAACTGACTGCTTTTTTACATCCCGAGAGTTGGAATTAAAGGCGTGTGCTACTATTCCTTTCTTAGTTGGGCTACATAAAGGTGTGTGCTGCATTCCAGCCTAATCACACAGGTCTTGAATATGATCCTTTTCCAGAGCAGCCACTTTGCTGGATTAAAAGAGTAAATATTCCTCTATGGGAAAGAAACAAATTTTATGTTACTTTAGTACTAACATTTATAGAAAGTACCAAAGGAAGAAAAAGAACAGAACAAAGAAGAAGGTCTTTATTCATTCTAAGGGCAATATTCACTTATTGGTGACAGTCATTTTGATAGTTCCACAAATGTGCACTTTGAAAGCTGTGTTTGTTGGTATTAAATATTAACAGTGAGAGTATGATTCTAATTTGAAAACACAAAAACAAATGACTTGGAGGTTAAGAGACTCTACCAATACTAATTCACCTCTAAGCTGATATAGCCCTCAAATGTAAAAATGGCTCCCAATAGTATCTCTCAACCAGCATTATATTTATTTTAACTAAATAAAGATTTCAAAAACCTATAGAAAACTATTTGAATTTTCCAAGTTCATGAAATTTTGTATAGGTAAATAGATGATACAGATGTGAATACAGATATGATACATGAATATGAATACAGGTGTACTGACCTGAAGATGCTGAAGGTGAACACAGTAGAGAGCAAGCCTTGAATGAACTTCAGAACAGATCATGTAGTAATTTCACAGAAGCAAAAAATATCATGTTGTATTTCCTTAATCCCGAATCAATAATCCTCCTCATCTTTTAATATTACAAAGAATTAGTGGTCAAGGTCACACACTGACTATTCTCTGCTGCAAGGAAAGGTACCCTGTATAAATGTCTCTTTAAATTTATCACAAAGGATTTTCTCAGGGTTTTCCAAGAAAGAAAAGCAGAACAGATTAATTGATAGACAATTTTAGGGGTTGGTGATTTCTCTTTCACCTCTCTGGACCTCAATTACCTCAGGGGTATGTGGCCTATATCATGTTAGCTGACCAAAGAAAATTCATTGAGAAGAATTCTGTGAATGCAACATTCTTTCCAAGGACTGAACTGACTTTTATGACTGGGTCTCGGCATCCGTCTGTCTCCCTGACCTTGATGAAGTCATGTAAGCTCTCTGGGTTATATATGTAAATCAGGTAGGAAAAAACTCAAGTACTAACTAGACTTCCAGGGATTCTAGAAAGAGAAGTTTAAATTAAAAAATAATAAGGGGTACGGTAGAGAGGAAAATACAAAGGCAGAGAAATATATTCAGTGACTTTAAAATGAATTATTCATGAAGATAATTGTTTTAAATGAAATTGTATGTAGGAAGAGATATGGAGAAGAAACAGATGAAACATATTTTAAGGTTCTTTTATATTTTTCATTTCCTTGAAATTTTCATACATACACATGGTGTATTTTAATATGTTAAGTTTTAAAAGAAAGTAATTTTGATTTTATATCTATTGCATTATTGAGTGACTGTAAAGCAAAAGCTTTATTCCTCACAATGACTTTCTAAGCCTTTTGGTAAGGGAAGCAGAAAATAACAAGTGAGTGTTAAAGAGAGAACATATTTCTTTCCTCTTGGTAGGTGGGGGGAGTTCAAGTAACCCTGGCTGTCCTGGAACTCATGCTGTAGACCAGACTGGCCTCGAACTCACAGAGATCCACCTATCTCTGCTTCCCAAGTGCTGGGATTAAAGGCTTGTGCTGCTACCACTCACAGAGGACATATTTCTTAAAACAATTCCACAAGAGGTCATTTCTGTACTTAACATGTAGAAATGAATGTTGAATAAATTAACTAGGGATTCATGGTTTATGTAAGCTGATAGACTGTTAGATTCAGCTACTGTCTGTAACCATAACAACACAGAGGATGAAGTCATTTCCTGCTATCTAATGGAACTTCACTTATTGGACTTTGTATCCCTCCATCTAACAGCCAACCTGCTGAAGAAGTTTTATTTCATTGGCTGTTTTTATTTTTGTGTTATACTTTTCCAACTCTGAATTCAGTCTATACTCCTTTAAAAAACAAAAGCATAGTGGATGAGGACTCTCATCTGATAATTCATGGTCACAGCACAAGTAGATGTTGAGTCTTTGCAGTGGTAGTCTCGAATTGATAGATTTACACTGTCTCACTCTGTCTACTATTTTCTGGAAGAAGCATAGTTGCCACTTGTTCTGTGCTACATAAATCAAACAGCCACTGAGAAGGTTTTGTGTATATGTAAATGTCTATGTATATTAAAAAAATTGAATAAAAGTTGGACTAATTAAAATGCGTATGTCCATTTTTCTGAGAACTACTGTCAGTTGCCTTTTAGACATCTAGCACTTTCCTGTAAGTCTTCATATACTCTCAAATGAAAATCAAACCACCCACTGGGAGTTAGCATTAACTGGAATAGTCAGCTGAAGAGGTCCAGTCTTCAGTCAGTAAGCAGCGCTGTTCAAGTTCAAGGTCTCTACAGGAAGATGCTTATCCTTGCACATTTAAACTCGGAGAACAAGCCATCTTTCATTCAGTGTCAGTCACTTTAATTATAAGTGGAAAAAATAGTTGCCTTCTGAAAGTGACCTTGTGTTTGTGAATCAGCTCCATGACACTGTGAAGAAAAAACAAAACCATTCCCTCATCTTTAAACCTTGGTGAAAGCTGCAGGATTTCCACCAGGGCAAGCATTCACCTCTACTGCCATGGTCACTCTGGGTCATATGGCACAACTGTAGAGACACAAGTCAAAAGACAGAATCTAGGAGAGCAGTATTTTCCAATGCATTTAAGTAAGACTTCAATGGACCTGGAAGAGCAAGGTCGGCAAGAAAAATATAGGGGAATGAGGGTGCAGGAGCCCATGCCCCTGGGTGTCTCTTACAAGTGGCTTCTTTTGTGGAAATATATCTTTCTAATCCTCACCACCACCACCCCTATTAATATTCTCAGCTTTCTGGAAGCTTAGATCCAGATGAGCAGGACCCAGAAAGACATAATTCTACTTCCCAGGTCTAACACCTGAGGATCAACAGTGTTTCCTGGGTGGCTAATACCCAAAATATCCAACCCCTTGTCTTGGGTCATTACTGAAGTGGTTCAGATTCACTTCAGAGTCACTCTGAACTGTTCACATGCCAGGTACTGCCCAAGCTACAGTGACATAAATGCCTGCCTGAGGATCTGCCCACCACACTGCCAAGCCCACCATCTACTTCCTTAAACAAAAGACCATCCCAATCATCTTACTGTGTAATCCTGTGCTAGCTGAAGTATCTTCACAAACTTACAAATATGATTAATCATTTGTAAATTTTAATTAAGAAATCAAATTAAGCAAAGTTGTTTTCACACAGAAACCTGAAAATAAATCTGGTTCATAGCAAATGAATAGTTTTTCTTACCACTGGTGAGAGTACACACCATCTCCTCATAATAAAACAACAGCCACAATGAACTAAGTGAATAAATGAAAAGAAAGAAACATATTTACAGGAAAAGAGAAGTATACTATGTACTATGGATGTTCAATATCAGTTAAATGCAAATTGATGGCCTTGATTATAAACAAAGCATTATAGAACAGATAAAATATTTGCTTAAAAAGCTGTGGTATTGTGGAATCCAGAAATTAGTGTAAACATTTCCAAATTGCAAACACATAAATTAACCTCCTTCTGTGGTTTTTATCCACATGTGTCTAACCACTACACTTCTAGACAGGGATCATTCCATTTTGACATGAGACACTTTGCAGACACAAACACCCAGGGAAACATCCTCATACTTAGTTAACCTAAAAGTGACTCACGGAATAAGCAAAGACCTAAAGTCACAGAACACAGGACTGTTAAATTTCTCCAAATCCTCAATATTTTTAAACCATAAGAATTTATAGAAATAAATTCTTATTGTGAACTGTACAAGTCATAAAATGACATCAGTTTCATCTGATAATTCTTCAACTCTAGAGTTGAAAAAATAATATTAGCATTTAAACTATATATTTTTAAATCCAACTCTTTGTCATACTTGACTAACTTCATTGGTTGATAGACAACAATAGTTTTTATTTTGAATATTTCAGGCATCCTCTTATACATAGAAGATCAAAGTCAAGGCTGATGTGTCCTCTATTTCCCTGTGCCCTTTTGAATTCTTGTTCCTTGCTACTTACTACCCAGCTGCCCTAGCCTCATGAAGTGAACTCTTTGCCATTCACTCAGGGCCTGCTTTCCTTTCAATTTTCCCTAAGGTGAATGCTTTGGCTCTTGCTCTGATGTTTCAGTTAGAAATCACCTTTTTATGCAGGTAAAGGGTGTTTTCAACACAGACCTTCCTAAGAACAAAGCCTCTATTCACACAAAAAATTTGAAAGCAGCAGAGTAAAACTGAACTTCCAAGCATAGAACAATCTTGATCCCCTGATTCATAAATGTTGTAACTGTACAATATGAGACATACGTCATTGAATTCTGGGAACATGTTGTACTGGCTAGTTGCCATGCAAAAATTATTCTTACCACAGGCACCCTCACTGCTGTCTACAGTTTACCCTCCCTCCCAAAGAAGATAGCTTTATCAGAGACAAATATATAGGTCAAGTCTGTCTGTCAGGAAATAAATATTTTAGAAATCATTAACTCATGTCCACACTGGGTGTTAGAGTCTAAAACTGAGAACAAATCTAACCTGTTTTGTTAACTAATGCACGTCTGTGATACAGGTATACATAGTAAAATGGTCATAGTATTAACTCTATGTAGTTAATGTCATTTCTCATGAGCATAATTCAAGCTCACCCCCTCAGCTACCTGCTGAATGTCCACAAACACATCACACTCCTAGCAGAAATTTGTGTCCAACTGTCTTTAGCTCCACTTACCACATTCTCCAGTCATATTTGTAGCTTCACCTTCTTTACATTTTTATAGTTTTATTTTATGCGCAACAGTATTCAGGGGAGAGTTGCATGCCGCAATTCATATGTGTAGGTCAGATGACAAATCTGTGAAGTTTATTCTCTCCTTCCAGATGTAGAGCCTGGTGATCAAACTGCAGTCATGAAGCTTGACAGCAGCACCTTCATTCAGTAAGCCATCTTGTCAGTCTGTATCTTCCATTTTAAAGAGATTAAAATAAAAAAATTCAATACTAAGAATTCCCAGGGACCAGCAGGGCATCTTTGAGATAATACTGTACAATAACTATACACACCTTGATTGGATAGTTAAAAAGGATAAGAAAGATGGGTGTTTAGTTTCCATCGCTTTCTGACTTTCTAAGATGCAATAGTTTGGACATTGATATCACTGATATCAGCAGTGGGTATCTAAAGCATTTTATGACTTCCTATCATAGTTTTTACTACCTTCATCACTAGTCCACTGCTACTGATCACAGCCAATTCCCATTGTCCATTCCATGGACACTTTAATAAGAGCTCTTTGGTTATGACTAGTAACTGAGAAAGTCTTTTTAAGTGTTTGTTATTTTTCTTTCTGGGTTCAGGTTCTGTTAGTCAGGAGTTATAAATCAAATCAGTTCTAAAATGCTGTGCTCTGATGAGTTCCAAACCCTATAATGTCCAAAATTGTTTATGCTTTTGCTTCCTGTACATCATCTGTTTATTCATTCAAACTTGTTTAACTCAAGGCAGTTTTTCATTCCAATGTATGTTCTTCATTACCCGTATCTTCCCCTGTGGGGGATTCAAAGCAACAAAACTTCATGCATATTGGAGGAAGCAAAGAGGGCCAGCATGGCACAGAGGCCCAGGCTGGCGGATGGACTTCACAGTGAAGTAGACTTCACTCACAGTAGGCCTCAGTCAGCCAATGACATGAAGAAGGTCAACTTAATTTTCAATCTTCCTGAATTTTGTTTGAAAAATTATTTTGTAGGAAATGAGGGGCAAACATATACTTGAAATCAAGTTACAAGCTTCCAGAAGTTCTACATACACCAACCTGTGTAAAAATAGCCTCAGATGTAATATTTATTAAAAGCATGATATTTTTGTCATTAAGAATCAAATGGCTTCTTAATTGTAGAAAATGGTTCGACAACTAAAGGAAATAAGACAGTTTTTAAAATGTTCTTTATAGGGCTAGAGAGATGACTCTTTGGTTGAGAGCCGTGGCTGCTCTTCCAAAGGACCAGGGTTCAATTTCCAGAATCCACATGGCAGCTCACAACTGTCTGTAACTCCAGTTCCAGAGGCTATGGCACCCTCACACATGCAGACAAAACACCAAAATAAAAATAGAGTCAAAGAAAAATAGGATGTTCTTTATAACCTAACACGAATTGCCCATGTATTTATCTGTCTTTTGTAATTTTCTTAAAAAATATTTTGGCCTGGCGGTGGTGGCTCATGACTTTAACTCCATCACTTGGGAGGCAGAGGTAGGCAGATCTCTGTGAGTTCAAGACCAGCCTGGTCTACAGAGTGAGTTCCAGGACAGCCAGAGTTACAACAGAGAAACCCTGTCTTGAAAAATAAACAAAAAATGTTTTATTTTTATTATATTTATAATATTTAAATTTTGAATACACTTTGATCATATTCTTCCCATCCCCCTAGTCCTTCCAGATCATCCTCTAACTACCCAACTTTAAGTTCTTTCTCAAAAACTAAAAATAAACAACCAAGCCCCACCAAATAAAGAAAACAAAATAAAATAACACTGCCCCCCCAAAAAAAACCACCAAACTATAACCAAATGAAAGCAAATACAAAAAAACTCTGGAGTCCATTATATGTTGGTCGACTACTTCTTACTGGTGTCCTGGAATAGTTGATATATCCAGTGATATTCTTTTGGTAAAAACTGATTTCCCTTTCTCAGAGGTATAAATGACAGTTCAGTTAACCTTATCCTAGTTGCCAGCCAGTTTTTTTCTCTTTCTTCCTTCCTTCCTTCCTTCCTTCCTTCCTTCCTTCCTTCCTTCCTTCCTTCCTTCCTTTCTTTCATTCATTTATTCATTCATTTTGTTAAATATAACAAAATAAAATAATCGGATTTTTTAAAAAATCACATCAAAGTTCTACAGGACAAACCAACAGAAGAAAAAGAGCCCAAGAGAAGGTACAAAAATCAGCGACCCACTAATTCACACACTCGGGAATCCCATAAAAACACTAAACTGGAAGCTATAATGGCTATACTAAGGACTTGGTGCAGACCTGTGCAAGCCCTGTGCATGCTGTGGCTTCAGTCTCCATGAGTTCATATGAGCTTTGCTCACGTTGATTGAGATGCCTTGTTTTCCTCCTGCAATCCATCCCCTCTGGCTCTTACACTCTCTCTGCCTCTTCTTTAGCAGGGTTCCTTAAGTTCTGAAGGGAGGGATTTGATGGAGACATCCCATTTAGGACTGAGTATTCCAAGGTCTCTCACCCTCTGGATAATGTCTGGCTGCGGGTTATCTAATCTCTAGGTCTTGGTCACCCAGGCAGTGTTGAGTATGGGTTCCATCTTATGAGAAACCAGTTATTGGTTGGTTACAAACTTTGTGCCACCATTGCCCAGGCATATTTTTCAGGAAGGACACCATTGTAAGTTAAAAAGTTTGTGGCTGACTTTGTGTTTATATTTCTCTTTTGAGAGCATGCAGAGTACTTTCCTGTCCCAAAGGCTCTGGAACATGCAGGTAGAGTCTCCATGTAGGCACCAACTTGACATCTCTACGTTCACTGAGTTGTGTGGGTGTTGTCTTCAGCAATGGGGCTTTGCTGTCAGGTTGTGGAGAGCAACCTATAATTTTGGCAACAGTCTGGGTTTTTGGGGGTTTCCCTTGACTGACAATTCAATTAGATGTAACCCAAACCTGGAACTAAAAACTTCATTTGGTGATAAAAGATGGTCAGGTGGGACTCTGTCTCCCCCATTATTTGGCAATTTCATTTAGATCACCTTCATATGTGTATACATTTTAGGAAGTTTTTACTGTATTAAGTTTCCACACTACCCCCTTAAATATCTCTTAATTTTAGCTATCCTCTGCATTCCCTCCCACAACATCCTCTCCTTCCCTCTGCACTTCCATTGAAGCACCCCCTTCCAGTCCTTCCCTAGTTGTCTATTCTATTTCCCTTTCCTAACTAGATCTATCTGTTCCCTTTATTCCCCTATTCTATGCCTACTTCTGTGGTCCTATAAGATTGTAGCTTGGTTATCATTGGCTTAACAGTTAATATCTACATATAAGCAAATACATACCATAACTGTCTTTCTAAGTCTGGGCTACCTCACTTAGGATGATTTTTTCTAATTCTATCCATTTGCCTTAAAATTTTCATTTTGTCATTTTTTAACGATGGAGTAAGACTCCATTGTGTAAACGCATCACATTTTCTTTGTCCATTCTTTGATTGAGGGACATCTAGCTTGTTTTCAATTTCTGACTGCTTCCTGGCAAGAATGGTCTGTCTCTTTAGTGATTCTTAAATAACTTATCAAACAATTTGAAATCCCTACTTTGGATGTCATTAATTGGGCAAGCTTTTGAAATATTTTATTTAGCGGCATGCTTCATTTTAGGCTAATGGTAAAAGCTGAGTTTAGGAATTTTTCTTCTGTTTCCACCAATACTGTAGTACCTCTTTAGCAGAGTTATTGTATCTGTATCACTTAGGCATAAATCTTTCTCTTGTTAGATCAAGGAAAGGAAATGGAGAGTTCTTGAATGTCTCTTATTGTAGAGGGAAGGCTCAATTAAAGCAGTGCATGATATTCACTTGGATTGAACAAATGTTCTATCAAAATAATTTAGCATTTAAAATCCTCTTCACAGGATGATAAAAAGTCTGGAGGTTGAATGCTATCTCCTTTGTGTGCATTGAACACACTTTTAAATAGCTGTTTTTCACAATATGTAAAAATAATTTTGCTCCTGATTTAAGAGATTTCTTTAATATGTCTGTGTGCAATGCTACTTCCTGCTTTTAAAGACATTTGGGAAACACTGAACTGTATTCTTTAGATTAAATAGACTTTCAAAGAATGCAGTTTACTGAAATAGCATATGCTTATCCACAGACACTTCCTGAACTGCAGTTTAAGATTTTTAAAATAAAATAACAATTCACTAAGCTTTTCATCGCAAAAATCTCTTCTTGGCCTGATAGTTCTAACTGCACCTCATTAAGGACAAGAACTAGAGCTCTTTCTTACTCATTTTTTAAATATTTTGCTCAGTCCTTGTGCATATAAAGCCCTAACAGAACATTTTAATACCTGTTTATTAAATGAACAACTGAACTCTTTTAATTTGACCTAATTGCCTGTATTACCTTGCTCTCTGCTATGACTGCAATAAAGGGCACTTTATTCATAGTCTGAGAATGTTTGAATATAACTGGATTAACGACAGAATTTTTAATTTTAATCAATGCTGCTTTGGTTTGGAGCATGGGAGATAAAGGTCACAGAACAAGGTTTTGCTTTATGTCAGTCTTTACGTATATAATGAATTAAGCCATTAATATTTAATGAGTATTTCCTACCGCGCGTGAAATATCCACTGAATATAGAGAAAAGAATAATTTTAAATATTTCAGATAAGAATTTTGCCTTCAGGAAGTTTAATCTAGTATTCTTGTGGGTTTTACCTAAAGCTGTTTTATTGTTACTGAGTATTTTACAATCTTGTTGAAGAATTGAATACTTGACCAAGTGCACATCGAGTTTAGTCACAACATGTCTTGAGTTCATGAATAGTGAGTGTATGTGACATTGCCATATTGCAACAAGAATTTCAGGATCTGCCATGTGACTGTCATTGCATCTCCCCAGTGCCAGCAGATCAGTCACGAAGAGTGACAACATTCTTATCCTAGTCTTAAGACAAAAAGATCTGTAATCAGAGCCACAGATAATCCACTGCTGCCACAGCCTAATAAAAGCAGAACTAATGAAAGCACAAAAAGAAACTGCCACTTTGGGATAGGGCACAGAAATATGGAGGCTTGTTTTCTCCATGGCATAGCCTGTCAAAGGTAACTGGTATTAAGGCATACTTCAGCAATAGTTTACCAGGCAGTTTTGGTGTCTGGAAGATTTGAACACCAAATGATTTTCTGCGTTAAGAAATGCAGCCATTGTTATCAGTTACACTGAAAAATATCAGCCAGATTAGATGATCCCATACTTAGGAAGTATGTAGAATCTGAGTGAAAATGACTCCTATTGGCTCGTGTGTTTATATAGTTGGTCCCTAGCTTGTAACACTGTTTGGAAGATGCAATCTTATTGGAGGTAGTGTTTCATGGAGGCAGGTGTTGAGAAATTAAAGACTCTCAACCATTTCTAGTTTGTTCTCTTTGCTTCTGTGTTTGAAGACGTGAGCTCTCAGCTTCCATGGCTGCTGTTTGCTGCTACCCCTCTGCCTCTCAGTGATGGACTTATACCCTATGGAACCATAAGCCAAAATAAAACCTTCCTTAAGTTGTTTCTGATCACAGTGTTTTATAACAGCAACAGAAAAGTAAATGATCCATAAGGTTAATGGTGATTACTGGTAAACTCGTCATATATTTATTTTCACTGTAAATTTCTTTTTACTCACCCTTTCTTCTACTCTTTGCTCCAATCTGCACACCTGTACTCCAAGATAACCAACAACTGAAGTTTTGACAGAAACAAAGACTGTTAGAAATAGAATCATGTTCTGTATTGTGTATAAAAGTCACTATTAGATGAGCTCTGTCAATTCCATGGGACTTTTAATATAAAACATATATTTGTTTATAGACTAGGTGAAATTCCCTCTTAACATACTATGACAGGTTTGCATTTTCCAAAGATAACTTTAGCATTCTCTCTCCCTATCTCCATTCTCATTCCACTGAATAGAATTCCAAGAATGAGAATCTGTTTTTCTACGTCATTCAGTGTGGGTGGGCCCTGTTGTCCCTGTAATTGTGAAAAAATAAGGAAGAGCCAATGTAGTTTATAGGTCTAGTTGATTCTTCCTTCTGCCTCCTGAAGAAGTGTCAACTGAATATTCATTTTTACATGTCTCTTCTGGATATGTAGACATCTATCTCTGAAAATCCCAAACCCTATGAAGGTACATGGAAGCAGTGCAGTAAAGCACAAGCCAAACTAGCAAAGGTCAGCTGGCTACAACTCACAGCCATAAGAATGTGTCCTCTTCGGAAGCCAGGCCAGTCCTGCCCTCAGGTGCTTGCAGCTACAGGATCCAAGTTAGAGCCCACTCACTCCCACAGCTTTCCACTTACGGAACACCTGGCTATAGTGATGTATTGTTTTGGATCACTATGTGTTAGGGTGGTCTGCCTCACTGCAATACATATTGAGGATGCCACTTAAACTATAGCATGTGACTTTCCAAAGGTTTCTGCTTCCTGGGAATGCAACAATTGTAACTCAAACCACCTTGTTTTTAAGCAGAATCCTTCTGTGGTTGCATCAGAGCGATGCCGCAAGTCTTTAAAATTCTACACTAATCTTAAAACATTTTTCATATGTTTTACAACTTTCTTTGAAAAAGACTAGTTCTTGGGAAAACATGAGCTATACACATAATAACTAAATTTTTGTTTTAGTTGTTCATTTGTGTGTAGACTTAGGACCTATTCTTAATTCATTTTAAATGAAATGTTTTGGGAATTTTTGTTTTTTTATTCCTTTTTAGTCAAGGTGTTCCTATAAAACATAAGTTGGTCTCAAACTCAGGTGTTCATCCTGAGTGTTAGGACTACAAGCATGTGACACAATTCCTGACTAAAAGTAATGGATTTTGAACACTTTGTAAGATGGATTTTCAAACATCAATTGTTTCACATTTTAAATTATTACCTCTAGTAACTTACATCCAGATGTTTGCGATTGATTTCTTCTCCCACTTTCTCTCTCTCTCTCTCTCTCTCTGCAGAGATCCACTTTTCCCTTGATTTTTCTATAATTATGAAAGTAAAGCACACAAGTTAGTACATTTTCTCTATTTCTATAGTCTGAGAACAGATCAGAATCCTCTGAATATTTACTTTCCAAAGCAAGTGTTAAAGAAGAATAATGTCATCTCCCTATGGACTCATCTATAGAATGAAGACAATAAAATACAAGCTTGACTGATCATCATACAGAATTATTTCTACTAAGCATTTAGGTGAGAGTGTGAGTCAATAAATATTTCACAAATGATAGTTTCAATTATAATCTGATACCAAGTACATATCCTTTCATGTTCTAGTCTATATATAAATAATTGCATATGTATATAAATATATATCTTTAGGATAAATGATCATAAGTGCTTTAGTTTTGAGCCAACCTTTGACCATTTTGCTATGCCATATGGACATGGTTTATTAAAAAATGCAAAAATGTATCTTATTGGTTTTCAGTAATTGCATTGTAGTCACATAATGGCTCGTAGCTGTCTGTAACTCCAGTTCTAGGGGATCTGACATGCTCAAGCATTCATACATGCAGACAAGATACCAATTTGCATAAAATAATTTTTTAATATAAAAAATCTTTTAACAGTAAAATGTTTTAACAGTAAAACGTATTTGAAAATAAGGTTCTCTTTGATTTGTTGTGAATGCATGTGGGTACATGTGTGTATGTTTCTGTGGGGTGTATGTGAGATTGTGTGTATTTCTTTCTCAATAATTTAGTCTACTATATAAAACTGCAATAATCATCCTATCTTTGAAAATTATGATCAGAATCCCGTATATAAGGAAGATAACCTGCTTAAATTATGAAGAACTTTTTACTAAAGTACATCTGAATATTTGTATCTATTATCATTTGGCAAATTCTCTCTTGACGTTAAATTATTTTATAAAATATAAAACTGCTGAGGAGTGTGCTAATTTTTACTCTAATAGTCAACACCGATGAAAATAACTTTAGAAAACCCAGCAAACTACAAAATAAATAAATAAAATAAAAATTGCATAGTATTATCAGGATCGGGCCTTCTCAACAATACATCATTTCATGGCATACATAGTTCTAATAAATCACCAAGTGTAAAGTTCAAATATACATATTTTTCTATAGACAGAATTGGGTAGAAAATATCCCAGAGTGTTTGCTAAGAGACTGATGAAACCAAGATGCTATAACACACAAACATTGGCTTATGGCTGAGAACCAAAGTCTGTAAAAGCTGAAAACTCATGGAGATGGATTCACCCCCAGAGTCTCCTGGGGGAAAGAAACCCTACAATTTTTTTAAGATTTCTGACCCATAGAATTGCAAATTAATAAATTTATAGTGCTAGAGAACACTAAAGTGCAGTAATTTGTTTTATCACAACAGTAAGCATTTTGTCCCCAGTGTGCTGTGCTGTGATCAAAAATTCCACAGCTCACGTCTCTGTGTTAGAGCTTGGTCCAAAAGAAAGTGGTGATCTGAAAACATTTATCTTGAACCTACTTAACACTGAAATTATGTGTCAATTTTTTTTTTGTAATCCTCATTCTCCCTCACTTTCCTACAGGATTTCACATCAGCTTTCATTCTAGTTATTTCCTACCAAAATGGTAACAATGCTTGCAGACCAGCATATATATCCCTTGTGTATTAGTTACTTTTATATTGTTGTTATTAAGCTCCATGGCTGAGACAACTTATAGGAAAAAAGAAAAAGAAAGAAAGAAAGAAGAATGCATTTTTGGCTTGGAGGGTCAGGGTCCAGGATGGCAGAGGTAGCAGGTGACAGGCGTGGTGGCTGGAGCCAGAACCTGACAGATCACATGTCAGACCACAACCAGCACAGAGAGAAAACTAACTGGGAATGCATGTAGCTTCTGAAACCTCAAAGCCTCACCTCAGTGACACATGCCTCCTACAAGGCCAGCCTTCCTATGTCTCCTCAAACAGTGCCAACCAATCAAGACCAAGAGTTCAAATGCCTGAGACTGATGGAGGACTTATGGAGATTTATGGAGGCACTCATTCAAACCATCCTACTTTAGTTATTTTCTGAGATAATAAGTTTGATATACATATATATGTGTAGATAAATGAAACATGAAACAGCTTGTTACTCTAAGTTAGGATTCCCAAGGTATGAGTAAACAGTATTCCTTAAACATCATAAAGAAACACAGTACAAGTAGGCCAGCAAGATGACTCAGTGAGGAAAGGCATTTGTTACCAAGCCTGATGACCTGAGTCCCAATCTCGCAGACCCACAAAGTAGAAAGAGAGATTGGAATCTCCACATACATGCCATTAACACATTCATCTGTACACATGTACACACACACAAACATACACACATGTGCACACACACACACACATGCAAATAAATAAAAATTAATGTAAAATAAATCAAATTGTCTGGCGTAAATTTTTTACCTTTATTCCTCAAGGGAAAGAGGACTGAGACAAAGTTTGTAGCTTGAATTTTGGAAAGGATTTTGATGCTTCAGACTGAAACTTAGAAGGAAATCTTAGCAACACCATAGAAAAAAGGCCAGACTTTCTGTTTGGGCTGATTCTTCCCAGATGATAAGGAAAAGTAGAGTTAGGCACATCTAGTACATTGTCCCAAATTTAGTAAGCAGATAACTCTCATATTCTCCCTAGGACATAGAGAAAGAAGGAATAAAGAGACATCAGATGTACTGGAACACTGTTCTAACTTCTAGATATGTTAACAGATCCCAGAAAAGGGAAAGAAAAAACATCCCACACTAATTAGACTCTGAAATCGTTGCCAACACACTACTCTGTGGTCACTTCAATTTTTGTTGTCGTAAACTCATTATTGAGTTTCTCATAAGAAAGACAAATTTGAAAAATGCACTTTATAAAATAGTGTATCCTGCTGCTCATGTTAGTTTCTCACTTGGTGACCTTGTCTCTTACTCACATATTTCTTGGTAGTAGTTATAGCTCTTCATGTTATTGAGTGAGATAGCTTCCTCCACCCCACCCCCAGGATCCTTTGCTTCTAGTTGGATTCCAACATCCTCCCAGAAGTGTTTAGAATATCTTTTTCCTTTTGGTCTTCTGAACAGTACTATGTTAAGTCAGCGTCTAGAGAAACAATGAAAATGTCCCATGTAGCATTTTAATGAATCATAACCGCTGAATAGGTCTCATCCATCATCTTGCAAATATCATCTGGATTAATGCTTCCTGAAGTGTCTTCTGCCCACACTGACGCTGCTTCTATCAATCATTGTAACTCAATCTCTATGCAGTGTATTCTCCAAAGATCAAACTTTATATGCAAGCAAAATATAATTTTACTTTTCAGTAACCTGAACTTTAAAATATTTTTTCTTTTTTTATGTGTATGTGTGAATGTATACTTATATGATTGATGATTGTAAGTGTGTGTGTGTGTGTGTGTGTGTGTGAGAGAGAGAGAGAGAGAGAGAGAGAAAGAGACAGACAGACTTGCACATGGAGGTCCTAGGTTGATATCAGGAATCTTCCTGGATCACTCCTCCACTTTATCCACTTTATCTCTCAATCAAAACTAGAGCACACCAGCATTACTAATGTCACTAGCTGCTCTTGATTTTCCTGTCTTTGACTATCAAAGCTAGAATTACAGTTGGACAAACATGCAAATCCAGCCTTTAGATATGTTCTGGGGATATGAACTCCAATCCTCTTGTTTGCTGGCAATTGCTCTGAGTTCTGAGTCATCTTCCCAAGAACCTCACTTGAACTTTATAAGAATGTCAGAAAAGATAAATTCCTAGAAGAATTTTACTAGGTATTAGTTTCCATTGCCAAATGGTGGCATTCAGTAAATCAGCAGCTTCAAAAATGCCTAATTACTCACTCAGAACTTTGGTGGTTTGAAGTCTGGAAGTAGTGTCCTTGGCTCCCTGCTTGGGGTTCTACAAGGTAGAAAACGTGTCACTGTGGAGCTTCAGGTTTCATGAAAGCCCAGGTGCACTTCCAAGTACACTGGTTGACTGTGGGTATTATTGGGACCCAATAATCCAAGCAATGGACATGCCAGCTTGACAAGGTTACTGGCCCCTTGCTAGTATTGGAATTCTTTAACTGCTTTGCCCCTTTCTCATCTTTACCATATAGTAACAAAAGCCTCTAATCAATAATATTGTCTATTTGGCCTAATAGTTGAAACTCAAATCAATTCCTGGCTGGCTGGGAGAGGGACACTGCCATCTCAGCCCTAAGTAATTGTAAACTAACCTTCAAGTCTTGGCATGTGAGAACTATTCATGCTTTCTGTAGATATATCATAAAAAACTTATTCTTGGTTAAACTGACCTTCCCATAGAAACAGAGCCATAGTTGAAATCAGAAACAAAGAGTCTAGACAGTAGGTCAACAAGCTTGAACAAACAAATAGATAATTCACCCCTGAATGCCTGCCTTCTTTAACAGTAAGTATGCAGACCAAAAATCAGCTATTCATTAATAAACTATTGTGTTAAGACTACTCACTAAAATTAACCTTGAAGATCAGAGGCCTGCAGCTGGGAGGGGATGAACACTCATGCAATGGTTCTTTTTTGATGTATGCTTGACACCTGCTGATAAACAAGCTAGAAGTTTTTGCTATTTTGGCTAGAGTAAAATCTTTGTCTGCAGGGGTGTCTTGTAGTTTTTTCCCCAATGTGTACATTGTTATTTTGTTTTATTATTAAAAGAAACTCATTATCATATATAAGCCATGTTCTATGCGTGTCTTAAAGCACTAAAAGCATAACATATTGGGTCCCATAGAAAAACGAACTACTACGTTCATTTTTCTTAATTTTCCTTCAAAGGTCCCTTTTTGTCTGTGGAGAGTTCATGGAACTATTGCTGGTGAAGACCAGTCAGTAACCCACAGGGTATCAACTCCTTTGGTGATAGATTGGAGTCTCCACTACCTCTCTCTCTGTCCATTAAGTACCAAATCTAGTTTTTGGATCATCCCTTTTCATTCAGAAGTTCCTATATAGATGTCTGATTTCTCCCAAACCAACAAGCATACATTTGATTTCCTACCCTATAACCAGCCATTGAGAAATCGCTGCTTTTAAAAGTTTCAATTAGGTTTAATACCTTTAAATAATGCCCCTCTAGTGTTCTCTCATCAATAATGCTATTCTTTGCTTGTGCTTGCTTTCAGAAAGGGATATGCTAAATAGCCCAGAATGGCTTTGAACTCCTTATCTTTCTGTCTCAGCCTTCAAAATGTTTGGGTTACAGGTGAGAACCAACACACCCAGTTGATAATCTCTTTTGCTTAAAGTCAACTCCACCATATAACTGAAAATAATTGTAGAAATTTTAGTTCCCGGCATGTGATATGAAAGGCATTGTAGAATTCTACCTGGAAAATACTGTAAATTTCTAATGAGAGAAACACCTGATTATATCAATTATTATCCATTATTTTTAAGTCACTCCTGTATCTTTCAAAACACTACTTTCATCAAAATGTGATAGAATTTTTAAAGCCTTCTAAAACTTCCAAGAAGTATTTGCTAATTTTTTAAAAGTTTAAATAAATTAGAGAAATAAGTTCAGTACTAAGAATCAGGCAGAAGCAGGCAACTGTCTGATTTCTACTTCCAAACTGACAGTAGACTCCAGTAGATTAGCAAGGTAGACATGAGCTCTTTCAGTTAGCTCCCTCTGTAAAACGGCAGCACTAATCCCTTCTCTGGGAAGACCAGGAGGCCCAGAGTGTTCTAATAACAACTGCTGCCCAATTCCTCTGTTCTGGTTTCCTTTCCCTCTTGATTCTATTTGGATTTTATTAAAGTCCAAACACTTCCAATACACAAAATAAACCAGATTTTACCTTACAGAGAAAAAAAAATTACCTTTTCGCCAACACACTGTTCTCAATGGTCTTTAGTAGCCTCACAATTTATTTCTGTTGCAAGCCCCTTGCTTTGCCAACAACTGCTGATCTGAGCTATTGTTCTCTTAAGGGTTTGTTAGAGAAAGCACATGGGCCAGTACATTGATCAGTAGAATAATAAATTACATACTCAGGGCACTAGCACCAAACTTGGTGCACTTTTAAAATTGATTATGGGAAGAGATTTATTTTTACTGTTTTGTGAAAGCAATTAATGTGATCTGCTTTCCCATTTCGTGGCTTTAAGATTCTTCTGCATCTAATATAATGTTTTTAGTTGGCTTTTTTTAAACTGAGTATACCTTCAGTGAACAAAATTTGTTCAATACCTCTGGTTTTTTTTAGTGATTTCAAGTACATATTATTTTAATTAATGACTTAGAAAATACTTCAGGTGCGTCTCAAATTATATTTGGCTTTGTACTTCACACTTGACTTTAAATTCTCGTTGGGTATCTTTACCAGCTTTTGCTATTTCTTCACTTTTGGAAATGCCTTAATATTTGTTTGCTTTGGGTCTTTTCTCTTCCTCTTCATTCACTAGTATTAGTGTCATTACTCAATCACATAAGATTTATGGTCAACTTATTTTTGGGGGATACATGTGACGATTTTAAAATAGTTCAGGATTTCCCAGCTGGAATGATAATAGGCAGTTTCTGAATAATTTAAATCATGTCAGTTTTGAAGTTTCCTTTCTTTCTTTTTTTGTTACTGAGTGTTCCCATTTTAATGGGTATCTTCTGAGTTCCCCTCATTTTCATTAGAATGTTGAATATGATCATGGAAAATTGCTGCCTGGTAATTTGCTATTCTTCTGAACACTGCACTGAACTAAACTTCATCTTGAAGTTCTGAAGGAGTTTTAATCTTAGAAAGTCATTTATCAAATCTATAATACTGATACCAACACTTGTCTGATTCAAGTTTTTACAAATTCTTTATGAACAGAGGTAGAGATGCACCATTCTTATCCAGTCTAAACTTTGCTTGCTAGTGGTTTTGCCTTTAATAATATACCTACCCATCTAACTGATTCTCAGTACCACAGTATATTGCTCTACATTTATTTTTTAATGTATTTTTAATGTTACATTTGCCTACCAAGATTTCATTTATTTTACTTGTCTGGTGATATTTTTATTCTGGGTGGATCAAGGTAAAACCATTTAAACATTAAAACTGGGACTTTAGGGAGCATTCATAAAAAATTAATTTATAAATACATGGGTGAGTTTAAGAGAATCAAATTTTAATTCAAGGAGAACACTGGAAAAGATGAACAGGGAGAACAGTTGTGACAGCTATGTGCTGAGCACTGTATAAACAGCAAACTTTTATGAAAGACAGAGCCAGCCCATGGTAACACCACAGGACTGACATCTGTGAAATAAACAACCTAACACCATTTTCCTCCTCCCTCCAGTTTCTTTCTTACAACCACAACAGTCTACAAATCAAAGGGAAAGGAGTAGAGCAGAGCATGGGGAGTTAACCTCTGAAGCATGTTGAGACCATTATCAGCAGGAAGAAAAGGATGGACAGTCAACCTGTGAGGACAAACTGATGTAACACAGCAGAATGACATTAATATTCTATCTCAATTCCTTCCTTAAAATTGCTTCTTAAGAACAGCTTATGACACCAATCAATTACTTTTCCTGAGCTAGACTCCAAAGAAACACTCAACATCTCCAAGTTTGCCAAGCATTCCAAACCATCTTGACTTCTAAAATTAATTTGGAAATATTCTTGCATTAAGATATAATTTGATTTCATTTCACTGGGAAAGCTTGCATAAAACTCACAGGCTGAAGTATCGTACCCTCTCCAACACAGTTCCAAGAAGCAGATTTTTTTTTTTAAGTAGCAATGAGCATGCTGTGATGGTACATGCTTATGATGTAAGTACTCAGACTGTTAATGCAGGAAGATCACTAAGTTTGAGGCCAGCCTGGGTTATATACCAAGGCTCTACCCCCAGAAGAAATAAAAGAGGAAGAGAGAAGAGAGGAGGGGAGGAGAGAGGAAGGGAGGGAACACTAATGAAATCAAATTCAGTCAAAATTTGAATATTAATATTATCAGAATACATTATATAAAATTATCAAAGAAAGTTAAAAGAATTTCTTGTCTCAAGGCCAGCCTGGTCTACAGAGTGAGTTCCAGGGCAGCCAGAGTTATAACAGAGAAACCCCCCCGTCAAAAAGAAAAGAAAGAAAGGAAGGAAGGAAGGAAGGAAGGAAGGAAGGAAGGAAGGAAGGAAGGAAGGAAGGAAGAAAGGAAGAAAGGAAGAAAGGAAGAAAGGAAGAAAGGAAGAAAGGAAGAAAGGAAGAAAGGAAGAAAGGAAGAAAGGAAGAAAGGAAGAAAGGAAGAAAGAAAGAAAGAAAGAAAGAAAGAAAGAAAGAAAGAAAGAAAGAAAGAAAGAAAGAAAGAAAGAAAGAAAGGAAATTTCTCGTCAAGCCAGGCATGATGACACATGCCATTAAACCCAGCACTTGGGAGGCAGAAGCAGGCAGATCTCTGAGTTCAATGCCAGATCTATAGATCAGTTTCCAGGACCACCAGGACGACAAAGAAAAGCTCTTATGTCAGAAAAAAATAAAATGTTGTCACCTGAAATTCTGGAACAAAACCTTCCCATATCTTCCTAGTGATGTTATTAGCTAATCAAATTTTGTCTCCTTTCTTGTTTTTATAAGTACTGATACTATAATATTATATGTGTTCTTTGTTCCTAACAGTTTATAATGTCAGTAAAAGAGGAAGGTGGAAAATTATTCACTTTTACCTTAAATCTTTAATCTCTCTTCTCAAACATAATACATTAAAGGTCAGCCTTGCTATATTTTCCTAATATCCGTTACAATCTCACTAGTGTGTTCCTTCATTTTTTTGTTTTGTTTTTTTGTTTTTCAATTCTTTACCATTTGTGGAGTGATAAAGGTCTCCATTGGCATCAAAAAGTCTCTGGAAATAGCTTCCTTAAGTGCTTCAAATCTTCACCATTAGGGACTACTGTGTTACAGAGTTTTGTTTCCAGAAAGCTCTTACTAAATGAGTTAGATATTTTAAAGGAAAGCAGAGGTTAACATACTCACTAATCAACTTCAGAGGCATCAGGCATAAGAAGCCACTGGTGCTCAGATGAACATTTTTCTTTAGCATAATCAAAAGCTTGAATTTTAGATGATACAGTCCACTCTGAGTCTTGTAGTCACAAATCTGTTGTTGTGAATAAAGAGCAGATATACACAGAAATTAATTATCAAACAAGTTTCCTCCCAAGAGCTGAGCTGTATACTTTTTTATCAAGACACTTAGCCTTCTGTGTCTTCTGAAGTCAGCAAGTATTTAAGCAAGTCTAGAATAAATGCACAGACTGTTAAGTTTGTGTAGAGGCAAAGACTCAGGAGGAGTTAAGAACTACAGGCAAGACACAGAGAGACAACTATAAAGCTGTAGGCTGATAGGATAAGAAACTAAAAGTGTAAGCAGCCAGAAGTTGATGGGAGAAATGCATACTGCAAGAAGCACATTTTCCCTTTCCTTTAATACAATCACTCCTAGCAACAGAACAAACAATTATTCCTTGATGTTTCTATTTTGATATCAACATACATCTTCATTATACGAAGTGATATTCTAATCTTTTGATAGATGTTGGATAATGCTGGAATCATACTATCACTCCATGAAGTCTATTGTATTACTGTTTACATTTATAAATGAGGGAAAAAATTCCAGAGTTCTTAAGTAATTTGTCCCAATATTAACCACTGATAAGTGACAGACACATAAGTTAATCCCTGTAGAACTGATACAGAAGCTTTGGTTTGTCATCTGCACTACAGCCTCTAGGGATATGGAGGATACACACTGTCACTCAAAAAAAAATGTCAGAAAAAAAAATCACATCATGTTCATCCTCTTCCTTCACCACAGTCTCAGGGAACAGCTGGACCACAGCAGTCACTCTCCTGTTCAATTTGAAAAGACAGTAGGCTATGTAATAAATCCAGAAATACTTTTAGACATGAAACGGCGCTAAATATGGACCTTTTTTCTTGCTGTCTTTGGAAAACATATCCAAGGCAAGATGAAGCTTTGCAGAGAAACCCAGCCATCAATCATCTGCTACAGGCACATGTTCCAGTCATCCTCAGGGAACAGAGAGCATCTGTAGCAGCCACATGCCCCGGGGCCTGGTGTTAAAGCCCAAGGGGGATAGGGCTCTCCCCAACAAAGCTGGTCATGCAGAACACCCACAATAGAAAAGGACTCTGTCATAATTTCCTCAAATGTGTTTATTTTCCTGCTACTATTCTGCAAAAACAGTGTGAGCATAATAAAGGAAAGCTTAAATTCTAATTTACCGTGCTTAAGCAGGATAGGGTATTTTATTGGTTTATTTGAAAACAGGATAGTCCAAGTTACAAAATAAAACAATTATTAAAACACCAATCACACCTTTTTCTACTTTTAGTGCATGTTCCTAACATACCCAAGGGAACTGATGATAATCCAACTGTGGGCTGCACCCGTTGCTGAGCACTCTCAGAAAGGCCTGAGCTCGTCGGTGATATCTTTTTAAATTTGTTCCTTTGCTGTAAAGGGGTAAAGAAGAGAATCCCCAAGATGTTTGATAGAACATAACTGCAGGAAAATATGGAGCTCTGAGTGACTTGGGCCACACCCATCACCTATGAGGACGTGGAAAGGAGCCTCTTTGTGTTGTGAAATGCCTCCTCACAAGTCATAATATGGACAACACCACAGAACGACTGTGGGAAAGCTTCCTAATCTTCTCCTGTCTGAGATTTGTGGGTTGGGGGGGGTTGTTTTCATTTTTAATTTTTATTAAAAATGGATTCTTCTCTCATACAATACATCCCAACCACAGTTTCCCCTCCTTCCACTCCTCCCCTTCCCCGGATACATTATTCCTCCATTTCCCTTCAGAAACGAACAGGCCTCCAAGAGACAACAGCCAAACAAAGCACAAGAAGATACAATAAGACAAGGCAACAGCCCTCATACTGAGGCTGGACCAGGCAACCGAGTAGGAGAAAAAGAGTCCCAAGGACAGGCAAAGGAATCAGAAACACACCCGCTCCCACTTTTAGTAGTCCTACAAGCCCATTAACACCAGACAGCTATAAAATATAACCAGAGGACCTGGTGCAGACCCATTCTAAGAGATACTAATATTATTTTGAACTTTGGTCCCTGTTTTAACATCACAAGCACAAAAAAACAAAGCATAAATCCAATACATACACACATGCATACACACATACATACATACATACATACATACATACATACATACACTTCCTTTCAATAATCACAGAAACTCAATGGACAGTACTTGCTACATAAAAATCCATATGTAAGATCTGTTTGCAATCATATTTACTCAGTGGGTGGATGGCCCCTGGATCTTCATTGTGTTCTGACCTTGATATCCTGTGCACGTACCATGATGTTCACATTTGCTTATGTTCTCAGCCAGCTCAGTGTTAATGTCACTTGACTGAACAAATGACAGTTTAATGGAATGAGCCTGGTTTAACTATTTGAGGCATTGTCAGAGAAATGTTCTTTGAGGGAAACATTTTTAGTTCAATAACCAAACATATACTTCAATATAAAAATAAAAGCATGAAATTTTTAAAAAGTCATCACAAACATGCCCTAAATATTCTAATAATAAATGTAAGCTTGGCTTTGCAGAAGAATAAATATAGTGTTGAACATAAGTTCCAGCTTGTTCTCCCACTTGTATTGCCTACTATACTAAGTCAACATAGAAAATCTCCAAATGAAATGAAGAGTAAAAGGTAGTATTAATAGTTCACCTTAAAATATAATCTTCACTATCAACAAGACAAAATGTAAAAGGTTTTCTTTTAATTTCAACCATCAAATTATTTATCTGTGACTGACTACTAATAGATATAAACTGAATTTTTTTCAATAATCGTATTTGCAAGTTGATTATTAAAGAGAACCTAACACCTGAACATAAATCTTGGTGGAATTGTGTGGATAGGCATGATATTCAACAAGCAATCATAAATTCTCATATACTCAACACCAAAATGGAGGGGGATGACTCTAGATTAAACACAATGAAAAATATTTTACAGTTAGCTTATGGAATTCCTGACATATGACATTATTGGATACTTGAATTAGTGCTTTCATGTGATAAAACTTGATCTCTAGTCATGAGGTACAAATCAGGCCTAGCATCTGAAAAACTATATTATATCGTACTTATCAATGACCTCTCAACTTAAAACAAGTTGATGAGAAATCCACTGATGCTATGATTGAATGTGACAATATGACTTAATAGGATTTCAGAGAGATTGGACAAGAATCATTACCAAGCAAAATATATCAAACATGTGCACAGTATTTGACATCTTCCATCATTTCTTGGTCCCGTATTTTGTTCCCTATAGATTGCTCCTCTTCCATAAGCACTTAAGTGACCTATGGTATTTACTTTTTCCCTGTCAGAGGCTATGTGTGAGAAAGAGAACATTATGTGATTTAATGTTTTCCAATGGCATTGAGAACAGCTAGACCTAAACCACAAATTTATCAAAACTAGAATTTGAGGGAGAGAGATGTAGCTCAAGCATAGAGTCCTTGCCCAGTATTTGTGAAGCACAGAGATAGAGCCATTTCACAAAACAATAGAGAGAAGGAGAAGGAGAGAGGGCGGTTAGGAGATGTTGCATTGTGCAAAGGTTTCCTTGTTTAGAATGTATCTAAACCTATAAACTTCTAAGCCTCTAATACTACTAATGAATGTTAAGCATCTATTATAGAAGGGTATTTGCCATAGATTGGTTACAGAAATCCTTTCGTGGAGGGAAAGTATCCCAAGATCAGAAGAGAAGAAAAACTGTATGCATAGCTGTCTTCATCTATGTGGGATGATGATAATGACAGCATCGTGTATCGTTAAGATTTCATGAGCCTGTAAATGATATGAATGCTTGCAAACCCATCAGCACAGTGGCTGCTACATAATAAATATTAGAGGTTAACATGACCCTCCTACCTAAAGTGTGCTTTCAAATGTTGACCAAAGTTTTCCTTAAAAAATGCAAAATACACATGGCTATTGCATATCAAAATTTTAAAAATATGCTCTTGTTGTCAACTAATATCCTATCTCTATTAGGGGACAATTTCAAAGACAGAAAAAAATTAAGAACTAGGACATCACTACAAAGTCAAACAGACCGACCTTGGACATTAGCTGGGAAAAGGTCTATCCTCTACTAAGTCATCATCCTCATTTGAAGAGTTCTCAGATGTACCTGCTCATCCAAAGCTAAGGGGATTAAATTGATGAGCTCATGTTTAAAGCTCTATGATACAAATGTCTCCAAATGCACCAGCGATTCTTTAGAAGATGCTTATCTACTCTTTTAAACCAAGAAAATTACTTTTCCGCACCAGTTCATGACAATGGCATTCCCTTATCTCTCACTTCTTATATGCCAAGCTCCTTGCTAAGTGCTTTAAATGTCTTATCTTATTTTGTCTTATTAATAAAACTATGACATATTCCACTGTCTCCTTATTTTCCGACTTTAAAGATGAGGAATGTAATTCTTGGAGACTGTTATTAAGAAATTCTGCCTAAGGCCTCTCACTAAATGACAAGAGTCAGATAAATCATAGATATATGTATATTTAGAGCTACAATAGCAAGAATAGTATAACCTTGTCATTTTGAATATTTAAGATTCTTTAAATCAGACACAATTAAATGCAAATTATTTGTGCTGATACATGAGACATTTACTAATATTATCACATAGCAGAATATGAACATCATAACTGAGTTTATATAAATTGGATTAATTTTCAATTTATTAAAACTGGCAGGCAATGAATAGATAATATTACCTAGAAAATTCTGAAAGGACAATTTTAGTTCCTTGTTGCTCCATTAGGGACACAAACTATCTAAATTTGGCCATGCTTGCAATGGTTTAATTGTGTTGGGGAGAGAATGTATTTAATATATCAAGGCTCTTTTCTTAAATCTAAGGTATCATTCAATACACTGACTTCTTGGGTACATTTTTATTTTTAATGATTCTGGACAAAGCATTTTTAGTAATTCACATGGGTTTTTCCTGCTCATTTTCAGCATGCTTCTTTAGAGTTAGCAAGGTAGTTGGAAAAATAAGATAAATGGCCACTGGTCTACTGATAGCTTCATACCTCCTACAGCAGTCAGTTTAGACCCAATCCATCAGGCCAAACAGACTATGCGCTCACTGAAACAGACTGCTTCATTTGTTTTTGTTGATATGATGTTGGGTAAGAGTTATTTAATAGTCTTTCTAAATGTACCTCTGTCTCTTCCATCAAATATATAGCTCCTACATCTTTGAACTTAGGTTTTCTCTGTGGCATCACTAATAGCTACAGCAGCCCATGTCTAAGTTCTCTGTACATTGAAGCACTTCTTCATAAGATACTCCCCTTCTCAGAACAACTTGTCACATCAATAGACTGAATTCCCAGAACATCAAGACAAGGTCTCCCACTACCCTCATCCATCTTTTCCACTTAATAAAAAGTATTCTAGTGTGCGGTTAATCAGTGTAGAGTTAATGAACATGATAAACCCTCACCCATGCTTCCGTAATCAACCTCAATTAAACTCACAGTGTCACCAAAAGAAAAATATAAAGAAGACAGTAAAGTAGAAAGGGAGGGTGACTGTGATCAAAATAAATTATGCACTTGTAGTAAAATGTCAAAAAATTCACATGTCTGTGTCTTTATTTCACTAATATTCCAGAGCTATTATTTTCCTGCTCAATTCACACAGTGGGTTCATACTATCAACCCAAATCATTACAGTGCACCCCAGCGTAATCTGTTTCAGCCACACTGGCCACCTCCCTGGATACTCCAGGTTGAGGCTAATATATTCTATATGTGCTGCTGAAACAAAATAGCACAAATCTGAACTTCTGTAACAGGGTCTTCCTCCTCGCTGTTCTCAAAGCTGGCACTGTTGGGTTGCAAATGGTTACCCTTTACTATGTACTCTGACATTCTCCTCTGGAAGGGATACCTCTGGCTCTCACCTTCTTTGTAAGGGAGGAGTTTACAAAATTAGAATGCCACTTATAACCACGTTTTACTCCTTGAACAAACTATCTCCAAATACAGTCACATGTTGATTTCAGCATGTAAATTCTCAAGGGGCATATTTCAGTCTGCAGTAAAGCCTCTATATGTATTCTTCTGAATTTTCTTAACTTCTTGTAGCTCACTTGTTTCCTTCCTTCCTTACTGAGGTGTTCTCTCTTGAGCAAGTCTTTTCCAACTAAGTTAAAAGCTATAACTTTCTCTTACCTGTGGTCTTCACTGTCCATTTGTTTTATTTTGATATGACGTTCTTCTCACTCCATAGAGAAAGAAGCCAGAACACAGTAAAGCTCAATAATGTGACATATTCAAAACTGACATGTCTGGTATCTCTTAGGATTCAAATCCTAACTTCTTAAAGCTAGAGGCTACTGCCCTCTGTGGTCACAAATGCTCCTCTGCCCTGCTCACAAATTCTGTGGACAGCTCTATGTTGGGGAGAAGAAGAGAGAGCAATTATCAACTCAACAAAGATGTATGGCAATTCTGTATGTGCTGAGACCTATGGGTATAAGCTGTTAACACATCATGTCTGGGAATGTTAACCCTATAAGGTGGAACATTGCACTGCTCTATTATTCTGCAGATGTTCTGATGAATTCTGGAATCATAAGTAAGACTAAACAATCTATTGATATGTACCAGGCTAAATGCTGTCACATAAACTCTATTAATAATTTCTTCAACTTCTGTTCCAATACTTCATTACATGACCCTTTCCTTTGGGTCACAACTTGTCCAATGTTGACATTGATATTAGGATGGATTTGTGGATGTCTAAAATACCTTGGATACAAAAACCAACATATTTCCTCTTATGGAGGCTGCATGAGGGCCACCTATTAGGTTGCTGTTGGTCACTAGTACCCTTTTAAAAAATTCCTCTGAGCGTGATAATCAATTACATCATCCTCAGATAAATGAAATTAGTAATATTTTCACAAGTCTCCTCATTGATATATAAAAGCTTATACTGTTTCACCTTTGAGGCCAGGAGAGAGCAGTGAAATACTAAATAGTTACTGAAAGAAAGAAAGAAAATAAGCATTGCATACAGAAAGCCACGCACCAATGTGATTTTTTTTTCACAGTGCCTTCATCTAGATCTACCATCAATCATTAGAGACCAGTGACTCTCCTACTATGGGATCGACATTCCTGTTTGATTCTCTAGCATGTCTTTCTATTCAAAATGAACAGCAGAGCCTCTAAAATGAGGCTTTTCCCTGCCCTGGAGATTGCTGTGTTTTATTTTTATTCTAGAGCCAGCCTTTAATGATGTTGCTTTTTTCTTAATCTTCAAAGGCCTTCCAGTCCACCAGAGAAAGGAATGAAAGCTCCAAAATTGCTAAATTGATCAGTTCAGAAAAGAATATTCTCTACTTGGTGCCTGAAAGATGAATTGAACATTGTGGTTCTATCCCTAAGAATGGTAAAAGGTTGTAGGAAAACGTGTACAGAGTCTAAGTGGTTAGTTACCTTGCATCAGTCAGGGTTCTCTAGAGGAGCAAAACTAATATAATGAGTGTGTGTGTGTGTGTGTGTGTGTGTGTGTGTGTGTGCATGAAAGAGAGAGAGAGGGAGGGAGGAAGGGAGGGAGAGAGGGGATGGAGAGAGAAGGAGGGGGAGGGAGATTTATTAGATTTATTAGAGTGGCTTACGGGCTGTGGTCCAGCTAGTCCACCAACAGTTTCCTTCGAATGGAAAGTCCAAGAATCCAGTATTTGTTTAGTCTATGAGACTGGATGTCTCAGTTGATCTTCAGTATATTCCAGAATTGCAAAGAAATAGGCTCTAATGCCACGTACCCTCTGAAGCCCCTACAACAATAGCCAAATATAATAACTCACGTTATCAGATTTTACTTCATGTCAAATTTTTTTCTAAGTGCTCTACGTGTGCACAGGAATTATTTGTATATTATAAAGCTTGCTCTATGAAGGACATGTTGCTTGTTTTGTTTGTCGCCATCCCATGAACTTTATTCACTGTGAATAACTGACAGCTATTTGAATGAGGATTTGGCAAGTTGATCTTTTACACCTCATTCGTAGCCATTGGACTTCTGCTGATTTTCATCTCAAGATACAACTTCTGACCTACATCAAGCAGTCAGCAGTATGACTTGACTAGCTACCCTTTTCTGGTTACCAATAAGCCAGTTTCTATTTGCTATTCTTGGGGTATAAAGTGGAGGGAAGGAAAGGTTGTGGAGCACAGCAGTTTTTCCTCTGGCTAGTTTGAAGACCTTCTGTGGGACTGGCAGATGTTCGGAGTTGACACTGTTTCTTCCAGACTGATGGATGGACTCTTCAGAGATCAGTTGTCCTTACCTCCTTTTAGCTGCCTTTTCCCACATGCTGTCCTACTCAGATGGTTCTTATCATCAGGGGATTTCACTCCTGCCCCTTCCTCTGGAATCTTCTCCCTAATTCCATGAAGTTCTTAGTCCAATACATGGGAACAGGTGAGTGACCATCACCTGGACGTTGTCCTGCCCCAGTTACTCAGCCATGAATGCTTGGTTCTGTGGAAGAAGAGATTGTAAATTCTTTGTGCTCTGTAACTTCAGGATTGGACCCCATGCCCACAACTTACCTACTGTGTATTTTATTATCTTTACTTTTCAAACACCTGTCTTCTTTCTCAATTTTAAGAAGTATATTTCACTAGGGATACATTTCAAGGGTCTTGGACCATTGAAAGTTTATGTTTTACACCAGACCTTAGAAGCAAGGTTACAGAGATGGGATGATGGGAAACTCAAAGTCATCTCCAGCTTTCCTCAAGGAAATCTCTCCCTCAGTTCCTTGCTACCACTCTCTTCTCCATCTCCAGGTTGCTTGTTTCACATCTTTGGAATAAGTTGGATGGTTTTGTAAAACTGCAGAATTGGAAATAGATTTTTCTCATCATAGTTCTTGATATACTGGCTAGATTTTTCCAACTTGATGTGATGCAGAAACCACTGGGAAGAAGAAACTCAGTTAAAGAATTACTTCCTCCATTGTGCCCTAGGGGCATGATGGTAGAACATTTTCTTGATTGCTAATTGATGGAGAAGGGACCAGACCTCTAGGCAGGGTGTGATCACTGGACAGGATGTGCTGTGTTATGGAAGGAGGTAGCTGAAAATGAGTCTGGAAGCAAGCCAGTAAGCAGCATTCCTCTAGGGTCACTGTTTTATTCAGTTCCTGACTCTGTTTCCGCTTGAATTATGCCTTGGCTTGCTTCAATGATGGACTGTTGCAATCAAGTATGAGCTAAAATAAAATCTTTCCTCCCCAAGTTGTTTTTAGTCATGCTGTTTGTTACAGCAATAGAAATCAAATGAAAATAAACTTGATTTATTCTATCATCATATTAACACAGTATGAAGAATTCTATCCTAATCACTTGCTACATGAGTATTAACTCATTTAATGCCAAGAGCAAGTTTAAAAAATAAAACTAATTTGAAGTATACGGGTAAGTAAAGTGTGAGGTGAGCTATGCAACTAGTGTGTCTAGAGCACTATCCTGCAAATAAAGAGTGGATTGAGGACTGAGAGTCAGACATTCCAGTTGCAGACCTAACACTCTTCAACAATAGAGGTCTTCATGCTTTGTACAGGTACTGTGTGCAGAGGAAATCAGTAAACACTGAACAAAGCAAAGCTAAGAAAATGTATCTTGAAATGGAATTAGAAGTTTCTTGAGCCTAGGATATAAAATGACTTAATATGAATAAAATTTGGGTAGAGTTACTTTAAAACAGTTCAACATACCTTGTAGAACTATAGAAATTTATCATAGTGTTTCTAACAAAAATCATACCTTTAATGCCTTTTCTAGATACTGACTTGTGCTCAGTAACTAGACCTGCGTTCATAAATTTAGTAAGACAGTTCAAAGGAATTCTCTATTGTCAGGTGTATTTCTTGTACTCCCGTTCACTCTTGAATGCATCCAAGCAGTGTCATGGTAACAATTCTATACAAATATTTCTTTAAGGGGTGTGTGTTTGCTAGAGTTTTGTGATGCCTATTGGCAAGAGCTCATATAGCCCTCCATTAGAATTACGTCAGGCTCTGAAGCCCTGATTCCCCATGATCTTGATTTTCCTCCTACTTCACTATGTGATCCTCCATGATATCTACAGGGTCTGGTTTGTCTTCCCTTTGACTCTGAAGTACCTCTGGGATAAGGCCACAAACTTTCTCTACTCCTAAGTACCCCCATCTATTCTTAAAATGTAATGTTTACCCTAATGATTTCCAAATCCATAAAGCTTGGACCAATGCCTAAACTGAACTGAACTTCAACGCCTAGTGTTTAACTCTCAGTATCTCCGCTTAGGTATCCAACACACAATTTCAGAGTTACTATACTCAAAGAAATATTCATACACAATCTTCAAGACCACTTCCTCCCTTACTCTGTCCCTTTTTAAGAAATATGCCATTCCTCTTGTTCAACACATTTAAAATCCCTCAGCACCTTCATCCAGACCACCCATCCTATTGCGGTATTTTCCTAAGTCCTTTCTTTACCTCCATCCTGACCTTCTCAACAAGCTATTGTTTGCGTACACATGAGTACAATAGTTTTAAACCCAATGACCGCAAGCTTTGCAAGAATTCCCCCAGCATTTTACTGAGAGGAAAGTTCCAGACTACACACATGGAGTGTCATTTTGCATTTCCCTTGACCTACTCTCCACACCGCATATTCTGTAGGCACCACACTGTTATAGTCACTCCGACTTCCCTGTTGTTCCCATGTACACAGGATGTCATGTGAGTAAATATCACAAACATAAAATATATTCAAAGGAGTTCATGCAGAGAAACCATGGCCTTTCATTTCATAACACAGCTGCGTGTAAGCCATTGATTTATTAATAAAGAGGTAATTGTTATATTATTCAAATTACAATGCTTCTCTTGGATAATAACACGAGTTTAAAGTTTTTAAATTCTGAGAACTTTATTAAAATGAACACTGTTCCTCCTAAATAGCCTTTTCCACTTTGGAAAGGTTTTCATTCAGGAGATAAATTATGGAAATGAACCCAAGTCTAACTAATATTAGTGCAGCATAATTGCATGCATGTCTGTATAAATAATGGATAATGTTATTGTAAATATTCTGCTTCTTAACAAACATTATTAATTTCATTTGAATACATGATGCATTTTAACAGGGTTTAAATTTTTTTGATTTAATGATATTTAAACATTATTGAATAAGTCTTTTTCTTCATTATTAAAATGGTGCTTCATGGATTGTTTCTGTTCCCTTTGCTTCTTACCATTTCATTCAGGAAAAAGAATATTAACAATTACAGAATGATGGCTTCTGCAAGAAATATTACTTACAGAAGCAGTAACTCAAAAGTCCTTGGAGGCTGTAGAATTATACAAGCTAAAATACATTCCATACATGTTCCTTTCCTGGATTCTGTGTCTCCCCTTCCACTGTGTGCCTTCCAGAGGCTACACAAGATTGATGGATATGTCACACCCCAAAATGGAAAGCATGTAAATGTGAGTCTTCAGTTGACTGTAAAAAGGATATATTACTTAATGGAAGATGTAGGAAGCAATAGTAGTAGGCAATAAATTTGAGATTAATTATATGTATGCAATGAGGTGTGGAGCTGATATACATGCATTGAACTGTTTTTCAGAAGCACAATAACTGTATGCTTTTCAGTACTTGACAGTAAATCTCAAACATTTGTATTGAAGGGCATGATTTTCCTCTTATTAGCAAATGCAAAATGACTCTGTCCCATTGTCTGCCTATTAGATACATATCTTTGCATCTTTTACTTAATGATTTATCAAAGATCAGTTTTATGATTTTGCTTCACAATCAGCAGTACAATTCAAATTTGAAAGATGTGAGACTGCTGAATTAAAAAAAAAATCTGTAAATTCCCAATTATGTTCTAAATGATGCAGGAAATGTAATTTTAAGTGGTAAAATCAATATATATTTTGATTCATTAGGAAAATACAAGGTGGCTATTTCTTGCATCTCTTCAGACCCTGTTTAACCAGCATGCATTGTGATGCCTGGCCTGAAGCACTTCTATATTTAGTTCTAATGGAGCACTCTTAAATTGCTTATTTTGTGTTTACTAAAGTCAGCCTGTTTGTTACCATGGAAACTTCGACAAGTGCTTCTAGCTAACTATTTTATTAGATGAATTGAAGATACAGCTGAAGACTGGAGGTACAACACATTCTTAAAGTGTATTGTTTTTAGCATCTGAAAAGTGTGGGCTACCATTATATAAAATTTGAATTTGTATTGGGATCTATTCCATTTCAAATTTAGGAAGCTGTCAGTAATTGGAAATCTAAATTATAACCAACACATAGGTGTATCTTTGATACAAAGAGCGTGTGCTCTAAAGAAGTATTTGTAACTTGGTTATGTAGAAATTAGAAGCCTTTGGAACAATTTAACACATAGTAAATACCTTTCAAGCCCCAAAGCCCCGCATCCTCCATCATTAACCCTATCAGGAACAGTTCTGTTCTCAACTCTGATAACAGGAGCCATGATACAGGACTCTGAAAGAAGGAAAGGGCTTTATTTACTGCTTGTTTTGCTTGCAATAGAACTTATATATGATGCCACTTTGGAATGTCAGCATACTGTAGTTCTTGTAGATGCCAGGGCTCCTTGCTTCAAACCTTCTGCTACCTGCCCATGCCTTTTCCCCTAGTTTCCAGGCATTTCCCAGCCCAGCCTTTACTCACAATTCACCTAAAATCTCTTGTCAACCTAACCTTCATACACCCCTTACTATTTTGACACTGAAACCTAAGTCTCCTCCAGATAATCTCAACTAACCTTTAAAAATGAGGACAATCGTAATACACATTATCTGAGAGATCAAGATCATTTCCTGAAGTTTGTACATTTACCATTGACTGAAATCAATCCATAGTGTATGAGATTGATCTCACTTTTATTAATTAGAAAAAAATACTCAGAAGATAAGGATAGAAGGGAACTGTTTGCGGGATTACTAGGAATCAATGCAAGGAATCAGGCAGAAGGCAAGTATTTTAAAGAAATTTGACTTCTCAACTGTACTTCCTAGATTATGGATGGTAGCGATTGTGTTGGTGGATCTATAGTGGTAGCTAATGGCAATACAGGAAAAATTGATACAAAAATGTAGACGTTTTCCTATTTTCTAACAAATTAAAACCAAATAAAAGCATGGATGATGCGTCTTTTGCCTATTTATTGCAACACATATAAGCTAGCCTGTAATTTACTGAGTCTAAGAAGTTGAGAAGGAAAAGGATATAGTTTTTGAATTCTAAAATCATGGTAATAAAATATGATATCTCTTCATTGTTTATACAAGAATATTCCACATAAACACAAATTTAATACAATTATGTAGGACATGGATGGTAGTGTTTTTTAGAATCTTAATAATATTTTCTGATACAATTAAAGTTGTTGGTAAAGCTAACAGGATTTGATATTGTGTTTTTCCACAATGTAGTAACTGAATTACACTATAACCTCATTTGTGTGTATATATATATATATATATATATATATATATATATATATATATATATATATATATATTTGATAAAGTGAGTAAAAATTAAATTATATTATTGAATACCAGAGGTCATTCAAGATTTTTATAAGAATGTATTTCAATTTTATTTTTACTGATGGTTCACACAGAAGGTATATTTTTGTTCTAACAATCTTTTTTCCTCTCCTTAGGTTCCACTTTCATTTGTAACACTCACATAATTCCAGTGAAGAATCAAGAGGGTGTGGCTATGATGTTCATCATTAATTTTGAGTATGTGACAGATGAAGAAAGTGCTGCCTCCCCAGAGAGGGTAAACCCAATATTACCAGTCAAAACTGTAAACCGTAAGTAAAAGGCCACATGTCCATAAAGTCCTGATATTCTGCTGCTGCTGTAGTTATTTGAATGATTCAGTTCTCAAAATATATTCACATAGGAAATATTACTATTTTATATCAGAAACCAAGAGCTAATGTTATTTTTTGACCCTTTACAGAATTTATTATCTACTTTGAAAGTTATATGACTCAGGTATGCCGTGATGGACCATTACCAGTGATGGGCCCTGAATTCATTATTTAGAGCAGGCTGGTCTCAAACTCACTGACTCTGCCTCCACAGTGTTGTGATTAAAGGTGTGTCCCAATCATCACACTGGCTTTTTATCAATACTTTACTGAAAAATTCTTAGGTTGTTTTCAAACATTGGGTATTAAAAATAATACTTTATATGAAGTAAACAAAGAATTTGTATTGCTACAAATTAAACTATTAGCTACAAATTAAAAAATCTCTACCTCAGTTAACTTAAATAATGAACCAATAAACCTATAAAAGATGCTTTAAAAAATAATTCATATAACTGGTCTTGTATTGGTAAAATAAGGTAGTTCAGGTTGTGAGAATATTTCGCTTGTTTTGTTTAAGAGTTTTCTAAGTCAGATCTCCTGTCCCTTAATTCTTGACATTTGAATCTTTTTGCACACAATCTTGCTACATTTTAAACTAAATTTTTAGATTTGTTTTAGTTGTTTTATTTCATACAGTGAATGCTAGTTTTTGACGCTCATTAGGAAGCTATACTTCCCTTTGATTTGGTTTCAGCTCTAGTGGGAATGCATGTTTTTTGGTAAAATTGATAGTTTTTCATAGTGGTAACATACCCTGTGTTGATCTATTCCATTTTATTGTGTTAGTGTTTGGTTGTTTCAGTCTACATATATTTCTTATTGTATTTGGCAATATTTTTACTTTTCTAATAGTTATCTTTTTGTAAAAAATAGTTTATTAGATGCCATACATATGCAATTAGTTTGTTGAATTTATAGATTTAGTCCTAATCTTTAATCCTTCCTTCATCCACGTCACACAACGAATTTTGATTCCTCAGTTTGAGAAAGAAAAAAATTTCCTCAAAGGTTTTCCTCTGCCCTTCCCATCATGCAGTTTTAGTTAATAATATATTTCATTGAGCTTTCATGGTGTTTAGGAGTCAGCTATTCGTTGGTTTGGATTCTGTCATTAGACTCCTATATCTTGCCAATAAGTCACCCAGACTTTGTCTTATTTTTTTTCTCCCCTCCCTCTACCCTTTCTTTTTTGGTGTTATTTTCTAGTTTGACAGTCACAGAACATTTTTATATTTCTCACCCTTGTGTTCATCTTAAATGTCTAGTAAAACACAATCAGTATTCACGCAGTCTTCCTCAGTTTCCCCAACATAACTTACTAAATAAAACTTATTCTTTCAAAGTGTTTTTTAGAGCATTTTCTTATCACGTGGTAGTGTTTTGAATGATAAATGTCCCACATAGCCTTAAGCATTTGAATATTTAGCTCCCAGTTGGTGGTGCTGTTGGGTAAGTTTAGGGGTACATATGGAGTATGTCATGAGGGGGGCGGGGGGGACGGGGGCGGAATGTGCTTTGAGAGTTTAAAGACTCAGGTCATTTCTCATTCACTTTCTCCGCTTAATGCTTGTGATTCAAGATTGGAGCTTGCTACTCCAGCCGCCCTTATCCTTTATGCCTCTTATCCCTCTGGAACCATGTGTTTGAATAAAATAGATTAGTGGCTTGATCGTGGCATTTTATCACAGCAAAAGAAAAGTGACAGATAAGAACACTATTCTTCAGTAGCATCAAGTTTGAAGAACAGCGTTGGTAGATAGTAGCAATCTGAGTACTATCTTGTGTTCATATTGCCCTGTGACTCCCACAAACACTATTCATTCTTTTCTTCCTTTAAATATTGCTGTCAAGGAGTCAAATGCCCATCTCCTTGACCACGCTAGTGGTTTGAGAACTGAGATCTTATAGAACTAGTCATCTGGCCTCTTTCATCACACACTTCCTATTTCTTCTCCAGTGTGGACATTCCTCTGCAAGAATACAGTTCATCATTCTAAGATTTGTGCCTAAACTGAACTGAACTTCAATGCCTAGTGTTTAACTATCTTCTCAGCATCTCTGCTTAGATATCCAACAAGCAATTTCAGAGTTGCCACGCTCAAGAACCAATGAAGATACACAATTTCCAAGACCACTTCCTCCCTTACTCCATCTCTGTTTAAGAAATAGTATGGCACTGTTCTCTGCATTTCCCTGTGCTCACCTCAGCAAATCCTGCTGCTCTAGTTCTATGAGTTCATTTCTAGGTGCACATGAACATCGACGTCTGAAGAGATTCCTGTAATGATGCTGTACACATGCTTTATATTTATTTTGATTTGACCTCATTGATTTCTATGGTTGAGAGACGATTCTTTTGAAAATTGGACTTTATATATCTGGTGTTGTCTAAAGGATATTAGAAATTATCACAAAATGATAATAATGGAGATTTTAAAACTCTTTTCTTTATGTACATCAAATAACAACATGTATAAAATAAAAAACATGTTCCCAAAAGTCTATGCTGCCAGAAAGGGGGTGTGTGTATAAGTAGGGGCCAGAGGTTGACATTGATAACTTTTTCTGTTACTCTCTACCTTATTTTTGAGATTAGGTCTCCCACTGAACCTGGGCCTTACTGGTTCACAGAGACTAGATATTAGCAAGCTCCAAGGAGTCTCCTATCTGTATTCCCAGTGCTGACATTTTAGGCCTACACTACTGCAGTCAGCTTTTATTTATTTATGTTTTATCATTTGTGTGTTTATGTGTGTGTGATCTTATATGTGTGTATTCCTATGTTAATGGGTCTGTCTTAGTTTGGGTTTCTTTTTCTATGAAGAGACACCATGACCACAGCATCTCTTATAAAATAAAACATTTAATTGGAGCTGGCTTACAGTTCAGAGGGTTAGTCCATTATTGTCATGGCAGGAAGCATGGTGGCACACAGGTAGACATTACAGTTCAGAGGGTTAGTCCATTATTGTCATGGCAGGAAGCATGGTGGCACACAGGTAGACATTACAGTTCATCCTAGGGGAGGATCAAAGAGTTCTACATCTGGATCAGCAGGCAGCAGGAAGAAAAAGCAAAAATAGGCCTGGCTTAAACTTCTGAAACCACAAAGCCCACCCCTAGTGACATACTTCTTCCTATACCTACTCCAACAAGGCCACACCTCCTAGTAGTGAACTCCCTATGAGCCTATAGGGACCGTTTTTCATTAAAACCACCACAGGGTAGATGTATGGGGATGCACATGCACATATATATCTACATGTGGGACCCTAAAGTTGACATCCTGTTTCTTCCTCAATCATTTTACTCTTTATTTATTAAATTGGAGCTCTTTCAGTGAAGTTGAACTTCACCAATTCTGGCTTGACAAGCTATCCAGCTTTGCCTTAGTGATCTTCTTTCTGTTTCTGTCCCTTGAGTGCTAACACTACAGAGACTATTATACCTGCCTGTTTCTCATATGGGTTCTGGGAATCAGAATTCTGGTCTTCAAGCTTATACAGCATGAAATTTTTTTCATAAACTGCTTCCCTACCTCGCACACCCAGCTTTTTCACATGGGTTCACATGGACATGGAACTCAGATCCTCATTCATGTGTCTGCAATTTACCGATGAGCCATCATCCCAAGTCCACGTGCAACACATGGACCTTGTACCAGAATCCATTATCTACAAAGCTAAAGCTTGAAAGCCACATAATGAAATTGCTGAGTGACGGTAACTGCCTACAACAAATGGCACACCAACGTGGTAGACAGAAACTAAATAACAGCAAGATGAGGAAGAGAACGGAACTCCAGACCTCACAGAGTCCAATAAAGGTAAAGAAGAGAAGCTCCTGAAAGAAGAGGAAAGTGAGAAGGAGTAAAGCAGACTCCAAAATAAAACGGCCTCTATAAAAGGGAAAGTCAGAATAAAAGAAAAGCTCTATAAGAGTGAGTTGTAAATGAGAAAGAAAGCTCCAAGGCAAGAGCCACAGGCCTCTAGAGAAAGTGAAAGAAATTGAGATGGCACCGAGTCCTTCTGGTAAAGTACAAGAACCTTGGCAGGGTCCTTCAAAGCTTTAGAAAACAAGGTTCCAATCACTTTTCCTGATCATGGAGCCTACCCCAGTACAGGGAAAAGCATTGTTGTATGTCATGCACTGGCAGCTAGCCACTCTGCCTCCTCCCACTGACAATACCCAATTTTCAGGAAACAGGAACAAGAGCATACTCTTCTACAAACTGAGTTTTCCAATGGCTGTGTGTCTGTGTATGTGTGTGTGTGTGTCTGTGTGTGTGTGTGTTTGTATGTGTGTGTGAAGCTCAAGATGTTGTGTTTGAGATCTATGGCTAAGGTTGTATCTTTCCCCATAGTGGTAGTGGTGGTGGAAAAGAATGCCAAACTACTAAAATATTTCAGCCAGAGATTCTTCTAACTGGCCCAGGACCTCGCTGCTCTGGAAGCTGGAGGGCTAGTGGGGCTGACTATGCGCAATCTGGATCCTGGTGAGGTGGTTCGGACAAGATATGTCTGCTATGGTGAAGAGAACTCCATCACATGAGGAAACCCTTCCTGTAGACAAGGATCACTTGTGACAAAGCTAAGAAAAACACTTGCTAAATTCAGGACTACCAGCTGCTGCATTTTGAAGTCTTTGAAACATTCTACTGAACCTTGAACTCAAACATAAACTGACCAATTTTTGTTGTTGTTTTGTTTTTCCTGCAAATCAGACTCTATTTTAAAATCTGGGAAGTGTCTCCTCGGGATCAACATGTAGAAGTTCGGTTTCCTAAACAGAAAAACATCCACACAATCATTCCCAGAGTACAAACACATTCTATGGCATTTTATGTTTAGTTAGACTGGCATCTCATAGGAAAGTCCTGACAAGACCAGAAGAGACTCTGTTCCTTATTTCATGAAAATGTGTGGTTCCTCTATTGTGTAGCTGTCATTCATATAGGAAATCACTGGAGAGAGTAAAAAATATGAAAATATAATTGTACTTCCATGGCTTTTCAAAGTCTTATTATTTACAGCCAGTATATTTGTTTCTCTCATATCCTTTTGTCATTTTGTTCTCTATTTCCCTTAACTTTGTGTCAGACTTTGAAGAATTGATTGTTAAATCAAGCAGAAAAGTGTAAAAGACCCAAATTTTGCTTGATAATATCTCTTATTTGTCTCATCTCTGACAAACCCTGCTGCTTTATTTCATGAGACCAAATTTTACTGTCAGTACAAAATAATGGCTTTGGCTCTTTCAAGCATCTTTTTAATAGAGAGCCAGAAAAAAAAGAGGGTGGAAGGGAGCCAAGGAAGAAGTGGAGAAGATCAGGTGGAAGGAAGGAAGGAAGGAAGGAAGGAAGGAAGGAAGGAAGGAAGGAAGGAAGGAAGGAAGGAAGGGAGAAAGAAAGGGAGAAAGGGAGAAAGGAAGGAAGGTAGATCAAATTTGGATAGATTTCTTCGGAGAAACACATGTTGTTACAGGGAGCCCACTAGAGATGTCTACTCAAACACAGTTTATAGCCAACTGAAAGTCTTTATTCCAGCCAGCTGGGACTACAGTCAAGTATTCAGAATTAAATGTAGTCCTGAGCATTTAGAGAAAAGGGCTTTTAAAGGCAAAAAACCACCTCCTTGTATCTTGCTCTGCAGCTATAGCTGAGGGGAAGTTTTGTTCAAACAAGCAGAGTTTAACAAGTTTAACAGAGGCTAAGATTAGCAATTAGCTAAAGAGGGAGATTTGTACAAGAAGGCAGTTTAATAGAAGTCAAGGTGAGTTAGCTGGAGTATCTTGACCTCAGATTCCTAGAATAGAGATGGGTAATTTTCCTTGGGATTTTTCCATTAAGGAGATCAAATTCCAGTTAAACCTGAAATGGCCGCAGCAGGAATACAAGATGGTGGAGCCTCTGCACTGTCTTACCCTGTCATGTTACCTTTTAACATAGAGATATCATTATTTCAAAGCCTACAACACAATTTCAAGCTTGTGGCTCAATTAAACTGGTCATAAATAAAGTGTAGTTACACTGACATACATGATAAATACATGAGAACACATTTACAACTGATATTTTTCTTCAGTCCATGTTTAATCTTATGAAAATACAGTGTGTATTATTATGAGAAGAGAAAGAATGAAAGAGAGGGAGAGAAAAGGGGAAGATTCCTATCTACTATTTACTAAAGATACATGTTTCTGTAAATTACTTGTCTTTCCTAAAATGTCACCAACACGAGCAAAAAGTAATAACACGTGCAAACTTTTTAAATGAACTATTAAATTGAGATGACTAATGGAAAGAAGCAATGTTAAATGCACAATAGAAAATGCACAAACGGGACACTTGTTGTGTACTGAATGGAGTGATGAATATTCTCAGTAAAAATACTAGCTTTAAAGTTTGGAGCCTAACACAAGAAAAGTAATCATTTTCTTCAAAAAACTAAAATTTTCACAATACTGTCTGTGAAAAATATAGGACCAGACTCAAATAGATGGCTTATGATCCACTAAATGGAACATGTACGTAAGAAACTGCTATTATTAGTAGGTATTCCTATTAAATTTATAAAGGCAGAGAAATACTTGAAACTTGATCTGGCAGCATGGTTGTTCAGGGAAAGGATTACCTTCAAGGGCATGTGTGATAGACACTTGAGTTCTGATTCAGCAGCATGGCTGCTCTAGGGTAGAAAGAATGTTAGTCAGGCTAATCCTGTCCTCTGTTTGTACCAATGCTCAATGAAAGGTAATTCTGTGGTTCCTCCCCAGTGACTAACATGGAGATGTGAGGAATATCCTGTGTGTCTCAGTCTGACCTTCACCTAGTGCCAGCAAGGTTGACTGGCTGGCATTTGGGAAGTGAATTATAGGGTTTTTTTTTCATTAATGCAAAATAAGACTTTGTAATTGAAGGCAAGATAGCACATACCTTTAAGTAAGCTACCTCAGAAGGTAACAAGGTAACAGTGGCACATGCCATTAATCCCAACTTTTGAGATATAAAAAGAAACAGTCAGAAAAGCAGAAAGAAGAAGATGCAGGAAGAAGCAGAGGTAGAAGCTGAGAAACAAGAGAGTCAGAAGCAGGAGACTGAAGAAGCAGGCATGTGGAGAAGAGGCTGTGAAGAAAGCAGCTAGTGAGAATCCAGTTCAGTCTTGGAGGCTAAAGCCCTGTAGGTTCTGGCTTACATTTTGAAGATTGTATTACATTCTTCCTTGAACCCAAACAAACAAAAATACTTTTACAAATAAATACTATGCTTTTTACTAGTCAATGTAATAATAATAAAAGATACACTTAATTTTTCCTTATTGGTGCTTCATATAAAAAAAAACCTCTTAAAAATGGAAATGATAGAGTTTGCTAAATCTTTCTTGTAAACATTGGAGAAAACTAAACTGGATAAAATTCTTGGTTGTGATAGTTAATCTAATTGTAAATTTGATGTGAGCTAGAATCCTCTAGGAAATAAGCCTTAGACACGTCTGAAACATTCTATCCCTCTGTTATCTAGATTAGGCTAACTGAGATGAGAAGACCTGCCCAGTGTGGGTAGCGCCATTCCCCGGGGTAGAATCTGGGCTGTCTAAAGGGAGAAATGAAGCGTCTGCTTTCTGATTACGGTGAACTTCCCAACATGCAGGGCTCTGTCCTCAAAGAGTGAGTCAGAATAAACCTTTTCACCCTTAACTAACTTTTGTCAGGGTATTTTGAAATAGCAACAGGAAAATAAACTAAGATAGTATTGAAACAGAAAATTAATGCATGTATTTTTTATCTTCTTTGATCTACTATAAAATTTCTCTAACATTTCTCTCAACAGACAAATCTTATTGATAACATTTTAATTATATCAATGTAAAATACTTTTAGTCTAAATTTAAATCCATATTGCTTACTGTCAAAAATCCGTAATATGTTAAGTTTATGCTATAATTTAGGTAATTTCTAATAAGGTACAAAGTAAGCTTTCTTCATTCTTAGAAAATTTATTTCATCAAGCTATTAGTTTACTATACATCTCAAAACTATATTTGAGATGCTTTTTTCATTTGATATTTTCTCCCATTTTTCATTAACAAGTGCTTCCAACCTTCTCTAAAGCCCTTATGAATCTGACCTCAAGTCCATTCTGTATTGCATCACAGAAAATTTTTCTTCTTGAGCCCTCAGCAGATGTCTTATTTAGCGTTTTATTGCTGTGAATAAACATAATGACCAGAACAACTCTTATAAAAGAAAACGTTTATTTGGGTCTGACTCATAGTTCAGAGAGTTAGTTCATTGTCATCATGACGGGAAACATGTTACCATGCAAGTAAACATGGCTCTGGAGCACAACTGAGCATTCTACCTGATCAGCAGGCAGCAGGAAGAGAGAATGACACTGTACCTGACTTGAGCTTCTGAAACGTCAAAGCCCATCTTCAGTGACACACTTCATCCAACAAAGTCACATCTATTTCAACAAAATCATACCTCCTAATAATGCTACTCTCTATGAGCCTATGGGAGTCATTTTCATTTAAACCATGACAGGAAGGGTGAAAAAGGGCATTGGGTAGAAATTCCCTCAGCAACTACACACCACCTCCAGCCAACAAATCCTAAGTGAATCTCACATATTGCCTAAGATCTGCACTATTCTACTCCTTCAAAATGTGACTTCCCCAGTGTCTCCCTCCCATGCCAATGTTTTCTTCTGGCTCCTTCCTCTGTTGCTCATACTCAAGCTGCTGAGAATAAATAGCCTGCATTTCAACAGACACATTTTGTTTATATCACATCATGTTTTTTAAAAGTTTTAATTAGCTAAATTTGTTGCCAACATTTAAAAATTGGATATTGCACATTAAAATTAGGATATCTGGCTCTCTCTCTTTTGAGTATCTAGCTACACACCCCAAATGTTAGTTATAAGCCAGCAGCACAGATTACTAGCCACCCTTTCCACAGGGCCTGTGCTAGTCTGCTCACTGAGCTCAGCACACGTTTCCTTAAGTTTTGTGTATACTTGGACTTTCTTCGTTTCTATTTTTGTCTCCTTCTGTAGGTGTTTGATCCACACATGTATCCCTGTTTCCACTTTTCCCTTCAGTTCACAGACCAGTGTAGCTGAGCTCTCTGCATTTGCTCTCTAGACTGCCCTTTATATAAATGACTTAGAAACTCTTTTTGCCTTTCTTTCCATTTCTAGGCAGCCCTACTCACTGCCTCTTTAAAATGATCAGTTCAGCAGCATTTGCTCTCTCCCACCTTACTCCCCCCACCCAATTCCTCACTCCCTCTCCCCTTCTCTCTCTTTTTCTAATCAGTGCTAGGGTTTCACCCTGGTGCTAACACATACTAGACAAGTGTCTGCCCCTGAGACACACTCTCTAATCTCTACGATTCTCTCTAAGTCTACCCGTAAACACTGCTTATCTCCCAGAAGCTACTTTCAGCATTCTCCTTCCATAGGAGTCATCATTGTACATCCTGCTTGGGCAGCTTCATCTGTTACCTACAGTCTCAGGTCTTTTCCCAATCAGTATTTCAGACCACAATTTCTTTAGTCTTTTCTCATCACTTAGATTAGAGACTTATATATCCAATGGCCCATTAGGTGTGCTATTTGGAATATTTTAGTATTTCTAGAAGGTTTACCTTTTCAAGTCAGATACATCTTAACATCTGTGGTCCCTCTCACCCAGAATTCTTTGATCATCGTGCATGTTGTCACTAAACATGTTCCATGCCAAAACATAGTATCATGCTAAGCTTCTCCTTCCACTGAATCCTTCCATTTCCCATCAAAAGATATTTTCTCAATCTCTCTCTTTTATATCCCACTACAATTATCCTACTCAGAATTTTAACACATCTTATTTGAGCTAATATAATAGACTTGTAATTGTAATTTCTGCAATTCAGCTTCTTTTTTCCAGTTCTTACATGAAACACTACTGTGCTCACATTACAGTAGTCCAATTGTTTCTTACTTTACAGTAGCTTTTCATTGCCTAAAACATAAAATTCCAAATCACTGTGTGTTCACAATTCAAAGATGTAAATCAGAGTGGCTTCTATTGTTTTGCTAGCTTTATCTTCCATGACTTTCCATATATAGTAGACTAAGACAGCCTTTGTCATGTATTATATAATATCCGCTCTAGTAGAATGATGTCATTTTTGTAGTTTATTTATTCTGAATAACTCTTACCTATGGAAATCCCATAGCATCCAAGCAGATCTATGTGGTCTCACTCCTGTGAGAACATAGTACTTCACACTTTTATCTACTGTCACATTGGGCATATCTGTAGACAACAATAAAAATCAATCATATTATAATCTTACATTTTAAAATTTACATAAAAATGTATTTTAAAAGGCAAGAATAAAAGAGAGGTGAGGACTATAGGAAATCAGAGAATACTAACCTAATTTAATGTGGCCAGAGATTCTTTAACTCATTTTCAAAGAGGCTATATGATCTTTCTTGTACCTCTACAAATCCTTTACATATCATAAGTATGTGTGTGTGTGTGTAATAAAAATATATGCATATGCTGTTTCACTTGGAATTATTAATTCATTTTCTATTAAGTAAACATCAACCAGATTGCCTAAACCAATGACTCCCCACATAGCTATGAACACACAACATGCTTGAAATGCAAATTTTCAATCTCGGTATCATAACTGCTGACACAAACACAGAAATTCAATACTTCCTGTGTACCCAACTTTGTGTCATCTTGATCCCAATGTCTAAGTTAACTAATGTTCAGATAAAATGATTTTTAAAGTAAAATTAAATGTAAGTAATGTAATAAAATAACCTCAAATCTCTGTAGGGGTTTATTCTGACAAAAACTTTCAGAAGTGAACGTTTCATTTAAAAAGTCCCATTGCCTTTAAAAAGATGAAAATTATACCTTCTAAAGCAAATTTTACTATTATACTTACTAAAATAAAAGTTTAAATTATCCTAAAAAGCCTCAATGGAAACTAAATCTATACATACAAAATGACATTTGATAATTTGGGCAGTTATCTGTCTAATTTTAGCCACTAAAACCATATTCATATGTCTTGGACTAACTCAAGATATTAATACATAAAATATACATTTGTATTAACAGCTACATTACTCCTTCAAATTTGTGTGTGTTCTGACTCTAAGCAAATAAGAAACAAAGAAATGTTCCATGTAGCTAATTTGGGGAAGGGCTGTCATTATGCTTTTACTATTCTTCATTAGAGCTTGAAGTCATTCCTTAATTAAAAGATGAGAGGCTGCAATTGTAATACAGAATTTTCTAATCACCACACATTACTATAGAAATGGTCTGTTATTCAGAAGAATTTAATTAAAGCTTTTACAATGTAACTAATGTTTACTTTCATCTATCCTTTGAAAGTCTCTTCTTTAAGGATTAAATTTGATATAGAAAAAGGAACCATGACATTGTTGCAAAAACAAATAGAAAAAAAAGTTCAGTGATATTTATTCCGAAGTCTCCCTATTATATAGGCAAAGAACATATATCTAAGATCAGTGGGGTTTCTTATTGTTGGAGAAAGAAAATATGTACTATCTTCTTGTTAACAATGGATGTTGATCAACACCCAGGTCAACATAACCGTGCCAGAGGTCCCTTGTGAGCATCCTATGGAAGATTTTTGTTACCTAGCAACATGAATATCAGTGATAGTCTCTAGTCATACAGCATATGGGAAACTATTTCTCATTCATATTTTGAATTCTATTTAGAGCCCCCATCAGCATGGTGGCTGCATGATCATTCAGAATCAGTACAAGTTAAGATGTTATCACTTCCAGGAAATCTGAATTGATTCTTTAACTTGGCATCTGGAGAGCGAGGCATTTGTATATTGATCTGAGAAAGACTAAATAACAGTATGGTAAAATCATGCATTTATTAAGTGGTTATTTTAATCGCATGCAGTTCTAATTAGGCATATGCAATGCTGGTGTGTTGCATTCATTCCCCGTGTCTCCTTATTGAATGATTTTAACCTTGAGTGACTAAACACAGTCTGTCTCATTACCCTGTCTTCTTCCTTATCTCCCTTGTCCAAATCTCTGTTTGCTGCCTCCTATGCTGTCATGATGATGTGGCCAGATTGGAAGCAGAGCATCTCAGACACCAGCAGCAATTTTAATATGTTCAGAGGAGTGTGCTACTGAATCTGCTGCCAGTGAGACTTTTCTCAAGCCTCGATGCAGCTCTAGGTGCCCCATGACCTTCACACAACATACTGAGACTCACATGACTTCAAGATCCCAATTTGTCCATTGCTCACTTCCCTTTCCTTTGTAAGATCTTGCTTTTTCTCTGCCTAGCCTCTAGGTTGTATCATTGGAGACTTACTCTTATATGTCTTTACTAATCTCACCTGCTCTTTTAAAGGACCCCATATTTAACTTCAGCTTTACTGTCTGCTAGTGGACTCCCAGAAAATGTTTTGTTTTGATTTGTTTTGTTTTGTTTTGTTTTAATCACTAGCACCCAATCTGCTCTGGCTACACTGGTCCATTTATCATTTGTTACTCAGGAGAGCCAATTGATCAGTACTGGATCCACAATGAAAGTTATTTACTTCCCAGTCTGGCTGCTAATGACAACCTTATTTGGCAATATATTCTGAGTTGTTCTTACAGCTCCTCAATGACATGATATACTACCTCGCACTTCGCAGTAGGAAAAAAATCATCTCCATTCAAGGTACCTCTATCACAGTTTCTCTCCATAAAAAGAAAATGTTGATTGATGTGCCAGTCATTTTCTGTTTCTCCTGTCAAATCTGATCTTTTTATATATTTGACTATGGATTAAATTCATGTCCCTCTACTTTTCCATGCTTATTGGACTAGAGAATTATTCGCCTTGACTTTACACTTTCAATTCAAGTAAGATATATATTCATGAATATAGCCATTCTAGACATCTGAACTCCAATCGATCTGATTGAATGTCTAATCTCAGGTGTTTTTATTGATACAATAATTCCACCCCCTCAGTCTGAGGCCTATTAGTATAATAAAGGAAAGTTTTAGATTAGTCTCATCCCACAACCTTTAGTAGCAGAGCTACATCACTTTTATGGTTGGGGAGCTTAAAGTCCAGGGGAGTGTTCTCCCTTTTTCGCCTGAGAGTGGGAAAGGGACTACATCTCTACTGTAGATGTAGATTCAGGGCAAAAGGCAGTTTATTATTTGGCTAATTCAATCCCAAGTCCTTAGAAGGTTTCGGCCTCCGTACAATCTAATTCTAAGTCTAGAAGTGGAAGGCTTCAGCCTCCATATAATATAATCTTCAAGCTACAAGCATGAACCTAGAAGGCTTCAGCTTCAGCCTTCAAGACTGTATCACTCTGGCTGAGTCTTTCTGAACACAGTTATACTGAACTCAACTGACTCTTCTTGTTATCTGATTCAACTCACTCACTGTCTGGCTCAAACTCTTCTCCAAGCTAATTGGTTCAAACCCACTCTCTGAGATGGCTACTTCTGACTGAACTCTTTGACTCAGGCTGACTCTAGCTGATTCCCACTTCTCTCTTTTCGGCTTCAAACTGACTCTACCAGACTCACTCTTCCTGTCTGATACTGACTCCTGCTGAATTGCCTCTGTGTCTCTGCCTTAGACAGCCTTAGAGTGCATCAGACTGCCTGAGGGCCTGTTTTTATATCATGAGAGTTGAGCATGTCCTCATTCTGACTCACTCTGCTGACTCTTCCTCTGATTCATCACTTTGCCTGCTCTTCACTCTGATTCATTTCAGACATCACTTCCTGTCTGACACTGACTCCTTCTGAGCTCTGTTTCTTGTCTCTGCTTCCTCCTCTGCTCCTACTTGCTTCTGTCTTGGGGATTAAAGACATGTGTCACCACTGCCTTCTGAATACTGGGATTAAAGGTGTGTCCTAACATTCTTTCTACCCTAGAGCAGCCATGCTGATGGATTAAAAGATTAAATGCCCCTCTATACCTCTACAACAACTTTGCTCTTCCCATGGAGATCTCAGAGTGCAAGCCATTTGAACCACAAAGGCTCTGCCAGAAAGCCATGAAAAGGTAGAGGTCAGAGATTTACTTCAAGCCAAATCTGTAGATAAAGCAAACGGCCAAGGCTTAGGCAACCCTTCCCTCAATGATGTATAAACCAAGTGTTTTAAAGTTACATTAGCATAACTGGAAATAAATTTCCCCAACATAGTCCCATTTGCACAACACTTAAGAATCTCTCCTCTTGGTACATATCTCAACCAGAAACAAGCAAGCAAGAAGTAAATGCTTTTAAGCCTCAGATTAGGTTTTAGTAGTAAAATTATTACATCATCAATGTTCTAAAAGTTTGTAAAATGATAATAAATGGAATGAAGGAAACAAGAACTTGCAGTTGTAAGAAAAATCAGTGATTAAAAGCTCAGTGGAAGTTTTTGTATGAATTTTCATTTTTCACCAAGAAAGACTGTTTCTAATATAAGTAATACTAGCACCGCTTTTAAATTGTGTATTTAAATTGTGTATTCAAACAAAGTTACGTTCATAGAAGGAGTTTATCAATGTTTATCCTTATTTCAGACAATATATAAGAGTTGTGAAAAAATACAGTTTTTATTTCAGGTTTACTATTTTAGTAGACATGAGACTAAATACAATCTAATTATTCTAGTAAGAAAGTAATTACAATAAAACCTGAAGACTTGGAGAGGTGTTTTGTATAGTTAAAAGCTAAAACAGTTACACTTATCTATGTTTTATATCCCATCCCTTAAGGAAGTATAGTGGTGCACAATTTTCTCAGTGTGTATTCTTTCCGGGTGAACTACATGGAGACAACTAAATCTATAATGCAATACAGCATGGTCATATTAACTTAGTAGTGCGGAAAAGACCATCTGCGCCACCTTGAATGTGACTAAACTGCAGGAACAAAATAAATGCCTCTGTGGTCATTAATTTAAGAGAGCTACTGGGTGTTCTTTAGAGGGTAAGCATAATGTAGCTGATGAAAAATGAATAAAAGTAGGAATTGACCTTCAATGCATTTTAATAAAACTTGCAAAATTGATTTGTAAACTCTAACTCAATTTTGTGTGCATTAAAAACTAATCAAATGACTTTGATGCAGCTCACTGATTTTTAACTTGGCAATTTACTTGAGCATATAAAAACTGCTACTAGAAATATGTAAAAATGCTTTCAAAACACTTATAGTCTTGCACCAATATTTAATCTTATTTGTGCAGATTGGTTGTTCTCTTCTTTGTATATTAATCCACAGCATAATGTTTAATATACTTGCATTGTGTCATAACATTTTACAAGAGAAATAAATCCTATTTCAATTACTCTTAACACTGTTAACTCTCAGATTACAAGTGAAAAGTCAGTATAGTAAATTAGCCTGCTTAATTCTAAATTGTTCTCTAACAAGCATTTTATCAATATTTTCTTAGATGATGAAGGGCTTGAAGACACTGCAATATAAACTCAAGAATCAGAGTTGAAGTGATTTAAACTCTGTCTAAAAGTGAAATTGATAATAATAGTTGTGTCGGGTATTCAGGGCACGGTATGGAATTTCCATGAGTTGCTTATTTCTACTCAATTGTAGAGTACATAAAAGTCAATACAATTCCAGGAGGCAAATATTACCAATTATGATGACTAAAGTTATTATATATTCTAAGAACATTATCAACTCAGTTTATTATGTGTATCAGGCATTTTGTCAGAACTGAAGTGAAATAAGTAAGGCCTCCCTTACAAGCGAGTAAAAGAAATGTTAATTGGGAAATCAATTATTATTTTATGTGGTCAAAACTATGAAGAGATGCCAGCCTGAGTAAACTCATCTGGGCTGTAATCTAGAGGATGAACTAAGTAAGCGGAAGGAAAAAGATCTAAACAGGGAGCTCTGAATCTGAAAGAAGCATGGGCCTCCAGAGGAATTAGAAAGTCATGATGGCTGGATTCTAGAGGGCAAAGAAGAGAATTAAAGAGATTAAGTCTTTACTGTCTAAGTAAGAACTTATAGAGGGAGGTAAGACTAGTCTATTTCATTCAATGTGAGTGTTTTCAAAGATAAAACTCATTGTCTTTGGGAGAAGACAATCTTGCTGAGAATATGAAGTGACAGACTCTCATGGCAAGAAAGAGGTCTAACCATTAATTAGACTGAAGAAAAGCAGTAAGGTGGAAGAAATGTAAACATCAAAAAGATGATGGGAAGTGAAATGAACACAACCAGGAGGTTGATATTAATGAGTTACAGAAGATGGGAGGGGGTACAGAATGGATTGAGGATGACCCTCAAGTCTCAGACTTATCCAGCTAGCTAGATTGCCTTCCATTTGCTCTGAAAAATGGCTGAGTTCAATGGACTAGATCAGGAGATCAGAAATTGAACTAAGAATCTTGGGTAACTTGAAACTTTCTAAGAGGGAATGTTGCCACCATTTGATAAACCAATTTGGAACTCACATTAGAAATCTGGATGGGAGATATAAATTTACAGTAATTCGATTAAGAACAGGATTAAAAATATGTGGATGGATAACACCATTCACTAAGCATGTGTTCAAAATGGATAAAAACTCCTCAGTTTGGAGCGATGTCCTCTTGTGTGTTAGAACCATCTTCAGTGGATTGAGTTTATGTAATAAAAAACACAATGTTCATGATGACTGGTTTCCATGACTTTTAAAGATGATAGCAAGTTGGAAAATATTATACTCCACAACATGAGCTAAATGACCAGAATGGCAGTAAATCCATCTGTAGACATGGCCTAGAGTATTCTGTTAGCATCAGAAATTTCAAACTTGGGGTTTTATTGGCAACATTAGAGAATCTTTCTTTGGATAACAGAGTTACTGTCAGGGTACTTTCAGCTTTTTATTCTAATTGAGGGTAGAAGTTTACTTGTGTTATTACTTTTTAAATTTTGTTTTTAAAATGCATACTCAATGCCACAATAGATGTATATGAAAAAGATGAAATGTAAATAGTTTTGCTTCCAACCCCCTCACTGAGCAAATCCACATTACAGGTTTAGATTGTTTTTCATATTTTTCTCTGCTGTCATTCAATTTATATGAATAAATAAATACTTGGGTTTTTTATTGAAAATAATATCATAAATATATAAAGTCAAAACTTATATTATCCTTAAGAATAAATTTGAACAATGATTAATTTGAGCATGCAAATTATCTAGTATCTTAAGCCTTCCATAAACAGTATTATTAATATTATTAATTTTTCAACTAGTTTCCCTTTAATGAAAATTCAGACAGTTTTTACTTCTGTGTCTTTGAGTCTTGGATGTGAATTACTGTGTCAAATGAAATGTGTAGTTTCTTTTTCATTTCAGCAGATAGATACTGGGAGATAACTTTCCAAAGAGTCTGTAGGAATTTGCAATCCCACCAACAAACCTTTAGGATAGTCAAGATAAATGCTGAGCTTCCACTTCTCAGGTCCTGCTAAATTGAAGGAAGGAAAGATAATTTCTTTCTGCTTTAATAAAACCCTACTACTAGTGTGTTTATTTACCTAATATTTTAATACTGGATTCTTTAATGTCTGCTTATCTAGCTATTACTTAAAATTTAATATTTACTCTCTAATGTTTATATGTAGATGCCTTTCAATGTATATAATGTATGATTATATAATGATGTAAGTGCAGCATCTCACATCACATTCTTAGATTTTGGAACATTAACAAATATGACAAATAGTAAATAAGTAAACGTATTAATTAATGAGAATTAATTAATCTTTACATCTCTTTTGACAGCCTATAACTTTCGAGATTTCCAGATGGATTGAGAGACCTTCGGCATATAGCTGATCCTCCTTTTGTACCACCCAAATTGAACTTACAATGTTATCAAAGACAAACCTTTAAACATATCCAGCCCACTTCAATATCATACCTTTCTCTATCTACTACTATCAATGCCTTTACCGCACCATATATATCCACTCATTCCTGTGTCTGTCCCTTGAGCAAAGAAACTGGTTCTTTCTTTTCCCATTCAAATTGTGGGTTTTTGATAAATACATGCTTTTAATCTGTTAAAACTAAAGGTCTTTTGTCGTAAAAATAAAGTTTTCATGCCATTGGTATTTAAATATGAATTGATTTTTTTTAAGTATACATCCACAGTGTATGAATACTTTTTTTTTTTCCTTCCTTTGTAGGGAAACTTTTTGGATTCAAATTTCCTGGTCTGAGAGTACTAACATACAGAAAGCAGTCCTTGCCGCAGGAAGACCCAGATGTGGTAGTCATTGACTCATCCAAACATAGCGATGACTCTGTGGCCATGAAACACTTTAAGTCTCCCACGAAAGAAAGTTGCAGCCCCTCGGAAGCAGATGATACGAAAGCCTTGATACAGCCTAGCCAGTGTTCTCCCTTAGTGAACATATCCGGACCTCTGGACCATTCCTCTCCCAAAAGGCAATGGGACCGCCTCTACCCAGACATGCTGCAGTCAAGTTCCCAGCTAACACACTCCAGATCAAGGGAAAGCCTCTGTAGCATACGGAGGGCATCTTCAGTTCACGATATAGAAGGGTTCAGTGTTCACCCCAAGAACATATTTAGAGATCGCCATGCCAGTGAAGGTATGCTTGATTTGGTTTTTGTTTTTTTTTTAACACGGAAACATTTTTTCTAATTGAGTAATGGAAGTTTATTTTCACACTGTTTTGAAATTGAACAGTAATCTGCTTCTTCAAAGAAGAAATGTGATGAAAAGCTATTAAAAATATGAATCTTGTATTGAGGATCTTTTCTCATTTCTTCTTTGAACCCTAGTGAGTAATTCAGTTTCTTCTGGCATCTTTATCAGTGTTTCTGAAATAGTATATCCATTATCAGCCTGCTTCCTGGTGTATTAATTAATTAATGCTTAATTTAAGATGTGATTAGGTGATGAATTCTATCATCTTAAGCATAATTAATTCTGTTGGGTTTAGCAATTGATCACACCCTGGAAGAAAGAACAGGGTGCCCTCACTGGACTGTTACTGACCATCAGCAGTGAGAGATATGTGTCAAAAAAGGATAAGTAGTGGGGAAACCCACTGGGCAACTTGGAAAGCAGAGTCAGAATTTATTTTTTCTCTAGCCTCTCTGCTTAAGTTCCTAAATTAGCTAGAATGAAAGGCATGCTTTGAAAGCCAGCACTGAAGCAATCCATCTTTAGCATGATAATGGGTAACATTGTTTAAATAGTTAGGATGCCTAAGGCAATGTCAGTGCTTGACACACATTAAGTCTCATTTAAATCTCATAGCAAATCTGTAGGTTACAAACCAGTGTTAAGCTCCATTTATAGGTAAGTAAACAACTGCCCCAGGGCCAGGTAACAGAGCCAGTCAATGCTGAGGCTCCTACTGGCCCACTGTTTCCAATTACCCTCCTTCACTCCTACTCCAGGAGGCTTCACTGTAAGTAAAGTCTGCTAAGTGTTAGAGGTCTGAGAGTCAGAGTAGCCTGCCTGGATACTCAGATCCACTTTTCCAAGAATTAGGTTCTTGAAAAGTCTTCTGAACTTTCCCAGGTCCTCATTCCTTCAACTGGCTTCACCACCTAAGATGCTGTCAGCTGTCTTTTTCAAAAATGTAAACCTGCTCGTGAAGTCCATATGGCATTGTAATCATTATACCGAATGAGCGTAAGTGCCTTTTAAGACTCAATCTTAACTCCTCTGGAGACCACGCACAGCAAGATAATTTGCTAATTCACAGAATCGTACCGTACATTTTCCTCCTTCATTACCATTTTTTGTCTAAAATCCTCCTTGCTGTTTGTTCCCTGTTCATACTTACTACTCAGTTGCAAGCACTGGATTTTTCCCTTTCCCAAACCAGAGGAAGGGGGAAATGAAAAGTCATCCATATTTTAGCATTTATTGCATCCTATAGTTACCAACACATACAGATATAGATTTGAAAGTATAGAGATACAGATCAAGCATGGTCATGTGTGAAAACAAACAAGATGCCATGTGCCACCCTTGAGGGGCACTCAAGTACCTGCAGTTCTGCAGACTTAGCACCCAGCTCAGTATTCTATTTACGACAGATACTCAATACCACTCGTTGCCTTGGCATTGAGAGGACTATGCACATGAATCATTTTCCAATATCACCCTCATGAGGAAATAATGAGCTTCTTCCTCCACATCTACAGATTTAAACCGAAGCCTTAGTGTTGAATCATATGGGGGATCCTTCTAAAGGGCACAGTGAAATAGAAAAGACAGAAGAGCTGAAAGAAAAGAAGTTGGCAGGGGTGTGAGAGAGGAATTCAAAGAGAGATAAGAAACAGAAACAGAAAGAATGGTTTGGAATAAGACAAATTGGAGAAACTACTTTACAAGAGCAATTAGCAATTCCACATTAGTCTACGGTCTGAGGAAAGTCAAAAGAAAAATAAAATCAGAGACAATCCCCAGCTAGCTAATTATGCTCCAGACCTCCCTAGGAATAGTGGGTTCGATATTTTCTGACAGAATGAAACCTGTATAACTAGATGTTGGAACAGTGCTTCCTGTGGATGAATTCCCAAAAATTTAGTGGTATTTCAAATGAACAGCATATGCTTTAGCTTTTGTCCCTGCCCGTTAGTATACTCATCGTTAGCAAACATAATGAATCTTCAGAGCTTTCCCTGGAGGAATTGAGTTTAAGGTAATAAATACATCACGCGTGCTTCACCTGTGTTTGGACAGAACTTCTCAGTATTGTGAATTAAGTTTTATAACTCATATGTGTTGCTCTCCTGTCAGGTGGCCTCCACATAGTACACAATTACTGATGGAATTCTAGGAAAAGGTGACCTGATTTTTTTTAGATTTTTCACTACAAGTTCTTTACATAGATAACTGATGATAAGACCATTTTCAGTTTTCCTCTCCTCTTTGGACTAGGCACTTTTTAGTCAAGCATCGCTCTCCTGCCAATACCACAGCCAGTGTGTGGCTGCAGAAAAACTCCCAGGGCATTTGTACTTTGACCACAAAATGATTTTACCTAAAACGTTACTGATGGGCTTAAAAGAAACTACCATTCCTGGGGCTTTATAATTCAATATATTTGAGAAACTGAGCATACAAGTAGATGGGAGACCTTCACAGCTGATTTTAGTTTTATGAATCCTTGAAAATGATTAAGATTTAAAATCCTAGATGCACCAGAGTTGGAGTTGAGATGTTCTCATTTAAACACAGTACCATGTTCTTAAGTATGTATCTTTACAGTACTGTAAATATTTTATGATATATTAGTAGATGATATTTTATATAATCCTCTTATTTATGTCTATCATAATGTACCTTGCGACTTTTCCTTCCCAAGGCACATATTATGGAAAATTGTAAGTCTTTTTTTGTGATCTGTTCCATGTTAATATTATGAAAATTCTGTAAAAAAAAAATGTAGTATTATAAAAAGGAAAGTTAAAAATAGACATGGAAAATATAAACTTCAATTAGTTTATCATATTCAAGAGACATGAAACTAACCTTCCAAAGTCCCACAAAAGAGTCCAAGTGTTCTACTTTCTGCACTTTATATCCCTGGTACTGCAGATGCCACAGTCACTGCGTGACTTATACAGGTTATTTTACACTTCACCTTCAGAACAATTTCAGCCAAAACCTAAACTAATTAACTAAATAAAACGACTGGGAGGCATAGAATAACAGAGCTGTCAACTCCTTTCAGTCTTCAAGCTTCTCATTCTTCCTCGGGGTCGAAGTTCGCTAACTCTCTACCATTTAGGCTTACTGACACATATACGTGTGTGTGCATACACACACACACACACACACACACACACACACGCCTACAGAGAGCATTTTATTTTGTAGTTTTCAGTCGTTCTGTGGATCAAACCCAGTGCTCCCCCTAAATGTTATTCAAGTGCTCTGCTCCCAAACTAAACTACACACCAACCCCATTTACAGTTTTTTCTAACCATTTGCAAAGCAGTTACTATTTTACTGGTGAGTTTAGACAACCCCTATTTCTATGTAAACGAGATCTTGTCCAATGCTCCTGTTTTTTATGATTTGTTAAAAGAGAGGAGAAAGTTGACAATCACATGTCACATTTTATTCACATACTTCTGTCCAAGGCAATGTCTCCTCTGACAATTCCATAAACCACAGTGATGGAGTTACTCTCTATATAAACTTGGAAACTCCTATGCTCCATCCCAAGATTTGAGATACGCATAGTGATAAGGGAGATGGCAACGAATGTATACATTCCTCCAATCTTGAATATATTTGAATGGTTTGTTATGACTTCATTTATTTTAAGCTTGTGTAATTCAAAGCTGGTAATACATATTTTTGGTAGCACATGGGAAACATTTAGATTTCTACTCTCAAAATAAATCTGAAAACATTCTACTCGAAGATCTGAAAACTGCCTCTTCTAATATAAACAAATTTATAAATATTCTAGGTTTTGCGCTGCATAGTACATATGCAAAATCGTTTTATATAATAAAGTCTAGCACTGATATGTTACAATTATTTTTGCTTAAGTATGACTCATTAAACACTGGTTGGTACTTTTAAGGTACGTGATAAAGCACAGTTGCGATTAGGGGGGCAGTTAATAAAATTGTTCCTATTAATCCAAATTAGTTTATTAATCCATTGTCTTTGAAACCTTTTTCCATACTAACATACTAAGGTTTAATTACATGAAAAATTACTTGATATGCAAAATGTTTTGCGGTTTTCCTTGAATATGTTACAAGCTACAATTGAAGAGACATCAAAATTGGCTTTTGACAAGGTTGTACCTCAATTGGCAGCAACTGTGAAGATCTTTCCCCCAAATGCTGTACTTATGAAATATGTAACTTACAAGTTGGCTAAATTAATTGAGATGACTATTTTGCTTATTTACAATTTTTATTACAGCTGATACTTTAATATACGCATTTAGCCTTGCTAATGGTTTATAATATTAACCTCAATCAAAAATACATTTTCCATAATTGCATCCTGGTTTCTCTTGATTATTTCTACTGAGCTAGTTTGGTGTACATAACGTAATTTTAGTCTTCTTTTTTATATTTCTCTCTCTTTTATCCTTATATGCTCAAAACAGACAATGGTCGCAATGTCAAAGGTAATGTATAAACTCAAATTTCACCATCTGATGCTTAAAGTGCCCTTCACTTGGCATGTTAACTTGCCTGCTGTATGCCCTGTTGATGCTACATCTCCATGCTGCCCTCAGCTAGTCCAGGTGCCTGGTGGAGACATCATGGCTTGGTTTTGCTGGAGACATGATTACTTTCTCTACTGTGCCATCAAAGTGATGATGAACACCTTTTTATCCTGAACAAAACAATGTAAGATTGACAGTGAACACTTCATAAATATTTGGAAAGAAACAAGTATCAAGATGAATATATTCCAGTGTAAGAGAAGCACATAAGCTGATTCAGGGAATTTGTTTTCTCTTGAGTACAAGATTAAATAAAATGATCAAAGAGCTCTATGACAGCGTCACTTCACTTGTTCCTCTTTTGTTTCCTTAAAACTAGTTTCACGTTCCTGGATGGCAGGGGGTATGGTTTTAAGCTTACTGTAGTAGTATACTGTACTTGCATGAGAATCATATTCTGTATTTCCTCTATTATATTTCAGTCATTATAAACTGTACTCTATATTAGTCTGTAATCACTGGCATTGTTTACAGCTACCACAGGAGAATATTTAACTGGGAGGCATTATAGATAAATTTGTATTTGGCTAAATATTTGAAATCCAATCCTGTTTCGGCTATCACAGTAGATGCAAGGATCAAAACTGCTGGCTTGATCTTTGGCAATGCATGCTGCTGTGGGTATGTAAATGGTGACAGTGATCTATTTTCTGCATGTATGTTGCATGAACATGTCTCCACCAGTAACAATCATTACTCAGAACTTACTGTCTTGGCCTCTTCTTTATGTCACTGGTACTCCGACCACTGTGCAGTTTTGTGTATTGACTTCTTAATTGCTTCCCTAATTAATTCAGAACTGCTCTTGCTGATGAATGATAGGGCTAGACACTATAGGTGTTATGTGATCAGAATCCCAAGATAATTTGGAAATAAACAAGATAAAAGAAATTTTCCCCTTATGTATCATATCATTTTGTAAGCACCTCAAGAAAGGTCTGTTCAGGAGACCTCCAATAATGGACTGGAATTTTATCTCCATGGTTATTCTGTCCTTGGTTCATTGTGACTTTGAAGAGGGAGCAAACTAATTCTAGTCCGAGTGGTAGTTTTAGTTGACAATTAACAATGACTGCATCTTCAAAGAGAACATAAATAGCTTCTGTCTGCTTCCTCCTTGGAAATAGTAATACTTAAGGTTAGTTAATGAGTAGACATTGATCTTTCCAGAGGTTTTGTTTCAGTTTTTTTGTTTTGTTTCATTTATTTTATTTTACTTTATGGAAAACCAAAGTAAGAAATGAACCTAATTTGTTTGAAGCAGGTAGAAAATTGGCTGGCTTATAACCCAAGCTAGTGGTCCAGTGGTGAGGCTATAATTCAGTGGTAGAACACTTGCATGTGTGAGGCTTGATCAGATCCCTAGAACCCAAAGAAACAGAGAAAGAAGGGAAGTATGGAGGAAGACAGAAGGACAAGAGAAAAAGAGAAAAGAAGGGAGTGAACCTATTACCACTTATCTATTTGTTAAAAAATGAAGTCATTTTATTTTATTTTATTTTATTTTATTTTATTTTATTTTATTTTATTAACTATCCCATTAAAAAACATTTATCCTTAATTACTCCATTTTACAATAGAAATATAAATTAGCTGATTGAAGCAGTGTGTGTGTGTGTGTGTGTGTGTACGTGTGCACGCGTGTGAGTGTGCGTGCATATATTTCAGATCCACATCGGTTTTACAATTACCATTTTCATAAAGTTACAAATAGATACAAGATGATTCATCAAATGTGCTAGTAAAAATAAATTAATACTGATTCTACGCCATAATAAAAAATATTAAATAAAATTACATTTCCATACTGGTTTGAGTACAAAATATATCTTTATAATTGAGGGTTGTCTACTTTGACCAAAACATATTTCCCTTCAAAACAGCATAAATAAACATGTAAAATAAATAAAGGATTTGAAGGATTGCCTGATTGATCCCCTTAAAGCTCAGGTGCTGCCTAATTCCTTTGCACAAGAAATGCAGACATCTTTATTTTTAACAAAGCCATGCACTATCTTCAGAAGCCTGTTTTAGTCCCCGCTCCACAAAGAACTAGCCTGAATTCTTCCATCTTCCATGTGTCCCCAGTGAACAGACATATATTCTCTGGCTGCTAAGACTCTAAGCATAAAATCTCACCAACAAAAGACAGTGAATTAGTACTTAGCCTTTTCTTCTGAAACTAAATAATTTCTACCCAACCTTTTTCTTGAGATCAATTCTGCTTCCCTTCAATATGTTTCCTTAGCACTCTGACACCTGAAATAACACTTAAGTGTTATTTTTACAAACTGTAACCCCGTACAGGGAGGAAAGCTACTGCAAACAAATCGCATAACATATGCAGGTAATATAATTTGAGGCAATATCTCTTGAACATTAGAAAGATTTGTAATTTTACTTCGGTCACTCACAAATCACCTCACACCTAGTGGTTTATTTATCTGTTCTGCATTCTAAGTCATAGATACAATGTTTACTTCTCTCGTCCTATTAGTAAGTCACTGATACAAGGCTGTGCCGCTAGATAATTTCTTAAGACCCCAGATTTCTATTTCATGTTTGCCAGTTGCCAACTCATCCATGTCAAATCATGAATTAGAAACCAAATTGCTCTCAGGATTGGTAAGAGCATTCACCTCCACTGTAGCCAGGAAACCTATTAGGTAAAGGAAGGAAAGAAGAAGAAAAGGAAGAAAGAAAGAAAGAAAGAAAGAAAGAAAGAAAGAAAGAAAGAAAGAAAGAAAGAAAGAAAGAAAGGAAGGAAGGAAGGAAGGAAGGAAGGAAGGAAGGAAGGAAGGAAGGAAAGGAAGGAAGGAAGGAAGGAAGGAAGGAAAAAAAGGAAAAGAAGAAAGAATAGAGAAGAGAAGGAAAAAAAGAAAGGATATGTCAGAACTTGTTTCTCCAAAGTTAAGTTGGCCATTACCCAGAAGCCTATGATATTATCAGAATTTGCAAATTGATTCTTAGTGGTGACAATTTGCTTTGGCAAATTATATGTCATGCAGTGAAACAGAGTTTGTAGATACTGAATCCAAACAACTTGATGAGTACTTCTTGTGTCTTTTTCTGAGTGCTACAACACGTTCTGGCTGATGCTTATTCACAGGGTTCTTTGGCAAAGCTTCATTGCTAATGCTACACTGGCATTTTATCTAATTTTAAGATGCATTAGTAATCTATTTCATTAAATTTAGCAAAATAAACTCAGTGTGCTAAAAACTAATGTACAGGTCCAACCGGGTAGCAAAGTAGGGGCCATTACTGCCAGAAAATGCAGGCCTGAAACCTGAGCTTGAGTCCATAAAAACCATGTAAAGGGTTAACCCATATAAAGCGAGAACTGATTTTATGAAATTGTACTGTGAAATTTATATGCACATGCCATTATATTTGTGCCCATAAATACATATCACATACACACACACACGCACACACACACACACACACACACCACTACCACCACCATCACCAATAATAATATTAATAAAGCATTTTCTTCCTCCTAATAAATTTAAGTAGTCTCACCATATACATTTAAGTGTTTTTAAATCAAAATTCATCTTAGTTATTACTGAATTTCTATGCACAGTTGGAAAATGTCGCTTATTATACACTTTCATCAGGTCCTTGTACTAAGATTTACCCAGCTGTTTTACCCAGAATACACATTCTACCTGGTCACCTGCTTTTCATGTTTAATCACATACTGGAGCACTCACAGTGTTATTGCTCTTGCAACTGTCCCTCCAAGAACATCAGTCTCCTGATACACCTTTGGGCTTTATTCTCTTCAACTGAGTTGATTGATCGTGTCCCTATATTTCTACCTGCTCATTCTCTTTAAATTCCTTTACTTTGTTTTTCAGCCCTATGTTCTTTCTTTCATTAGAATCCCAAATCCCATCTGTTTATGTTCATGGTCAGTGAGGTTCCTATCACCTCTAAGTCCTCAGCCAAGGCCTCTCTGAATGTAGACCTAGGAGGTAGGAAACCTTGTGTTTTGATATCTGGTCTTTGACTCATACCATTTTGGCCTCATACTCTGTTAGCTTAGTTTATAGCTGATGAAAAAGAACATTATTAATTCCTGCTTTAAAGCATTGGGAATTTATTGAAATTTGTATAGCCTTCAGAGAAATCTGTGAGAACTTTGATATTTTGCAGACTCTTAAAGACTTCAAGATGTAAATATTTGATTCAAAGTCAAGAAAAAGAAGAACAATACTCTTTGTTATACAGGAGAAAATAAGCCTGGAATGCCTTATCTGAGTGGGGGTATATAAATTATTTTAAATATACTGTTATGCTGAATTCATTAAATATATTCATTCAAAAGAAAGTTTCCATTAACTTTTTCATACTTAAAGTCCAAAACAAATAGAAAACATTAGAGTGGGAGAGGAGTTGTATGGGTAGCAAGATAAAAGTGAGAATGAAACTCAGTGATAATAAATTAGGATTTAACATGAATTCTAAGTGTGTTAAATACTCAAAATAATAATAATAAACCAAAAAAGAAAAGAAGAAACTGACAGGGAAAGTAGAGAGTGTAATATTCTCACAAGTGAGCTGCCTTCCCTTTAAGCATTCTTTCAGTGCTTCTCTATATGATAAAGCATAATAACAATGAATCACACACATCACTGAATGTTAAGGTATATAACCTTCATGTTGAAGAACGACCCGGCATACCACATGTTTTGTTAAGAATGAGAAGTAGTGCTGGCAAGATGAATCTGCTGGTAAAAGCACCTACTGCCCAAGAGTGCTGAATGGAATTGTATCCCCTCATACAGGAAGAAAATTGGCTCTGGACAGTTGTCCTTTGGCCTCTACATGTGCTCCTCGGAAATCAGAGCATGCACACACACAGGCACACACAAATGAGAGTGATTAATTTAAAATTAAAAATAAGTAAATAAAATAATGAGTTAAGAGTAGGTAGAAATATTGACTAAACCAATATAGAGACATATTGTGGAAGGTCTCCAGACTGTCAGTAGACTGACACTAAGAACCATATCAGATGCTTAACTTTTATGGTGTGGGTTTTCTTTCATGGGGGCAAATATCATTTGTAAAATATTTTAAAGGCATTTTATTCAGGACTTTTCCTGTAGTTACCTGAAATTTTAATATTTGCTCCCAGTTATCAAAGAAGACTCAAACCTCTTTGTTTACATATTCACACATGGCAGGAGTAGACACAAACTGTCAGCAGAACTGGAAGATGTTGTGTTGGGCACTCAAATTCTATAAAGACTTCAATTCTAGATAGCATAATTTTCCAAAATAGTGACATACTCTAATACAATCATGTGAGGCGATTAAAGCAGTGTACGATTTTCCATGTTCATGATAGGTGTAGCTCTGGAAATTTAATATTACTGAAACCCTACAAAGTACATTGTACTGCTGTATGGGGGACACATTAGAGATTCAGATCATTACAAGCATTATAACAATGAGCGTCCCTTGGAACACATGTCAAAATGAGAATTTTGGCAAAGGTTGTCAAAGTGAGAATAAGAACTATTCACGAATTCATCATTATGACCATCAAAAGACACACTGACAGATGTCTTTTGCGGACAATATTTCAGACCCTGTGGCTATAACTATCTAATTCTATGGACTGACCAGAATTAGCCATAAGGGCAATAAAACCACATATTTGTTATATTTTTATGTAACATATTTTGTCTGGCTATTAACATCTTAGATCAGTTAAACAGACAATTTCCTACAGAAATACAACACAAAGAAGGATGGCCTAGAAATAAATTCAAAAGGTGGACTTTAATGATTTTAGTACAATTTCACTGTATACCTGACTATCACCACCTGTGTCTCTTCTTCATATCTCTGGGTGCAGATAAATTATCCAGGGGAACATATACAGCACTGCAGTAAGAAGGAAGACAGCGATGCCTAAGAAGTCCTGGCATGTGTTACAATTTTAGTAAATATGCCGAAAATGTAGACAAAGAATATACCAAACAGGAAAAACCCATCCGAAATACATTATAGCAATAAGTAGGAACATTGGGTGGAGATTTAGACAAAGACGTGAAGAACAGAGCTTCTGTTAGAAGATTGGAATAATTTGATGTCCCTTTGGGGTTCTGTTTCAATCCATATTCTATAGATAGAAGAGAGTATCTTTATGTAAATGACCATAGACGTTAGAGTTCTCAATGGCTACTTTGCTTTAACGGGCTAGGTCCTCATCACGGGGGAGATTCAGGCAGTGGGGGAAAATGCAACTCAAGAAAGACAATAACTATGTAAACATTTTTAATTGCCTCACATTCTATGATATAAATAATATAAGCTGCCATAAACAAAACAGTATGATTCTATTTTGCAAAATAGCTAGACGATTGAAATGGTGAGTATTTTTTAACATTGTGGTAGAAATGAGTTGATTGAGTTATTTGAACCCAAAATACAGTGGATGAGTCAACTATTGTTTCTTTTGAGACAGTGTATCACAATGTTGCCCTGTCTGCCCTGACTCATTGTGTAGACCACACAGGCTTTCAATTTATAGAAGTCTGCCTGTCTCTGCCTCCCAAGAACTGGGATTAAAGCCATGTACCATTATGCTCACATTTTTTATTATAACTTAAAATTTTAAGATTATAATATAAGTACATAGCATCCACCCTTCCCTTTCCTATAACCACTCCTTAACTATGAGTCAAATTTTAATTTTATGGCTCTTGGAACATACCACCTGACCAGGCATTTCAGTCCAGGTCTAATGTAGTGGGCATCAATGCATGTCTGTTCTGCCTAGGAGAAGAGAAAATCTCTAAGATCACTTGTTCTAACCCTTGCTAACCATGAGACCTGGAGCACTAATTGGAGGCAGCAGAGAATGATGGTGCCAGAGCAAAGTACAAGATAACAAGGTCAAAAGCAACTAAAAGGAAATTTCCCACCTCCTTCTCCTTCAGTAAAAATATATTGTGTAACACTTGTGCTTTTAGAAGTTTTAAGCAATTCTTCATGATTCTGAGTTTTAAGAGCTATAACATGGAGTAAACATTGAATCCAACATAAGAACTCCAGACCATTTTTTAACACCATTAAGCATATAATAGATTCATCTTTAAAGAAGAAAGTGTTGGTTAGGCTCCTCTCCTTCCACAAGTGAACAAGGGAGCTTGGCCTCTTCCCAGCTGTATTCGTAAGAACAGAATTCTGGAGGTGATTGGAAGCTTCCAACCCAGACATGCTCTGTTTCTTAACTGTGGTTGTGTCTATTTTAAGCTGTTTGCCATAACAACATTCTTGTGTAGTTTGGCTACATGCTTTTACTATTTTTTTATTTTAAAAAGTAACTGAACATTAAAAGAAAAATTTAAGATCCATAAGAGAATCCCGAAGAATCCAGATGACTTCAACAGAGAGAGCACACATGTACACATACATGCATATATACATACATACATACATGCATACACAAACACACACACACACACACATCACAGAGAGGAAACTTTGTCGTTATCAGCTTATTCTAAGTATAAATCTTGTAGAAACCCCATGGGTCATCTCATAAAGGTAATAGAAGCACCTGAAGAAAGCAACTGGCTTGTCACATCTCAGTGACATGTGGAAGGTAGCAACAAACCAGGGCTGTGTAAACTAGCCATAATTTTATGGATTACTAAATTTCATGACCAACATTTTAATCTGGAAAATGCTTCCCCAAGTCACCCCCCAGAATAAGGTAAAACAGCCACAAGTGGGACATGAAGTGTTTTTTGTTTGTTTGCTTGATTTTTGTTTTGGTCTGTTTTTCTTTCTCAAACCTTCAATAAAAGAAGCCAGTTAAAAGCAGAAGCTAAATTTTCCCTCTGATTCTTACATGTCCTTCTATGTGGTAAAGGTGTTCACATATAAACTGACTGTACTTAGTCGTGGGAATCACACCAGCCATGGATCATTAGTAAGGCATTCAAGACCATCTTTTTTTTTTATTAATTTTGTCTATTCCTTCTGATACTATTTTTACAAATACTTTCCAATTTTTCTAGGGCCTTTTAATCATATCAAGTCAAGTCTGCTGGGATCCACATCGGATTCAAACCTCAACAAATACAGCACCATTAACAAGATTCCTCAGCTCACTCTGAATTTTTCAGATGTCAAAACTGAAAAAAAGAATACATCCCCGCCTTCTTCGGATAAAACTATTATTGCACCCAAGGTTAAAGAACGGACACACAATGTGACGGAGAAAGTAACCCAGGTAGGACATTATTTTCCTATAAATTTCAATTGCTTATGAGGGCTATTTTCTGAACCGTGAAGCATATTTTCTCTCTGATGAATAGTGGTAAGACATTTATCTCAATACCTGGAGATACTGAAAAACTCCTAAGGAATCAGACTAACAAAGCTAGCTGCAGTGATTTTTGTCTGTTACTAGATTAAGCAAAACTTAACTAACTTGGCATTGTTTATTGCTTAAAGGCAATTACCCTGGTATTCATCATGCTTGGACACTTATTGGCTTGCTGCCAACCCTTGCGTTATTAAGCATTTTTAAAGAAATGTGATGGATGTGTGTATTGGAACTTCAGAGGCCTAATTGGGATTTACTCCTAACTGTGACCTCTCCTTTTGCACTTACTCTACTAAATTGAGCCATAGGTGAGCTGATGGAAAGGAGAGCTGTCTGAGATGACTAAATGTTAGAGTGAAACAATGTATCTTACAGCACCAACATTTTATCATTTTTCAAATAAATATTGCAACCTGAATTGTGATAAAGAGGCACTGCTCAAAAGGCTTGCCTCAAAGAATAGATAAATATGATTTGTACTATTATGTCAAAATACCTACCTAAGCAGTACCTTTGCTTATGGAGCACTTTCAATGTTAAAAATTCATGGCTCACCTACAGGATCTCCTAAATATATCTCTGTAGTTGTTAGCTGCTTTGCTTTGTAGTTGTTAGTTGCTGGGTGGCTCAGTCAAGAAGACAAGGAAGCATTTTTCATAGGTGCAAATCCCTCAATAGAGGGAACCACTGTCATGGCAGGCACCATACTAGATAGTGGAATCCTGAGCATCTGGAGCTCAGGTGTTTTTATTGATTCAGAACTCCTCAGGTGCCTATCATAAGCAATCAACTTTCCCACATAAATCCAATACCTGTAGGCAATACAAAATGTCAAAAACCTAGGCAGCCCCTTACCCAACAGTGCATAAAACAATTATTTTATACATAACTAAAAATAAACTTCTACAACACATCTTATTATGACTGTCTATGTTGGTGTTCTTGAAAAACTCCTACAGGCTGAAGTGAGGGAGTCCTCTGACCCTTCTACCTGCCCTTGGGACCCTTTGCTCCTATCAGGTTGCCTAACCCTCACTAGATGTAGGGGTTACTGACTGACCTTGTTCCATCTTGCTATGCCATGCCCTGTTTGAGTGGTAACCCTGGGAGTATTGCTCTTTTCTAGGGAGATTCAGAAAGAAGTCTGTAGGTAGAGGTAGGGGTAGATCTGAGAGAGAAGGGAGGTGGGGGTAACTGGGAAGAGTGAAGAGAGGGGAGAAGGGAGGTCAAGATGTATATAAGTTGTATGAGAGAAGAAAAATTTTTTTTAAATAAAGTAATGAGTAAATTTTAAAAAAAAAACAAATTCATGGCTCTAAAATTTGTCAAGTAAGCAATTCCTCTACAAACAATTTAGTTAGTATATTTGCCAAGCAAATATTTTTATAAACAGCAAACAATAAAAAAGGTAATTTGTCCCCAACCTCTATTCTAAGCACTGGAAACTTTGAATTAATAAAGACTTTTTCAGCAATTGTAATTACCATAAATAGCATTCATTGTAATGCAATTTGTACAAAACCTCTTACTTATGTAAGATGAGATATGTACAACAATACTATGCATCTGTTATGATTACAAGTGACCAATCTATATTTGTTGATGAGAACATATGCATGTTATTTGTTATAGCATCCCTAGTATGTATTTTTATATTTGTATGATAATGATAATAATATTCTTTCCTTCTTAACTAGCATAGGTAAAAGTCGATATGATGGAGTTAAATATTCTCCTGTTTGTCATATTGTATTCACCTCATGTTGAGCAGCTACGAATTTTACTTCCAACTGTTATCTAGCTCTTAAAAATTTGCAAGTAGTAACTGCTAGGTATATACATAGAAATTAAGAGACTTAAGATGAGATGGAAGCAATGCTAGCAATGTTAGAGGTGTTGCTGTGTACCTGGCTTGACTGAGGGAACCCTGGGAGAGCAGCACAGCGAGTTTGATGGAGACTGGCCATACCTGAAGTGTGGACTTCCTAAACATACGTCCAGCTCACTGCTCAGAGGGAATGTTTGGCCAATGGGTGTTTCCAAATCTAAACACTCTTCAAGGAAAGGATGAAGCCAGTGTAGGTCAAGGTTGGCACCTACTTTTAGAATTTTTTTTTTCATCCAAGTGTAATGGAGATATATACAGATATATACATAGCATACAAATCTGTTAATAAAATGTCTGTAAGTGAAGAATCCAGGAACACAGTTTATGGAGGACATATTGTGCCTTAAGCTAAGATTGGTCAGAGTAGAAAACAGACTGAGATGGGACATTGAAACTGGATCTGGAAGGTTAATTATCAAAGTAGGCAGTAAGGGCTATTTAAGGACAGAAGTTAGAATCACACAAACACGAGTTTAATTCTTGTCCTTGGTTGTTTGGAATGGAGTCATGTAGACTTTCCTGTTGAGAATAAGGCAAAGTTAAAGCCTAGCAAAAGCTTTCAGACTTGGTCAGGTGATATAACACACACCTTTAATCCCAGCAACAGGAAGCAGAGGCAGATAGATCTCTGTGCATTTCAAGCCATCCAGGGCAAGACAGTGAGAACCTGTCTAAAAGCAAACAAAACACAGATTTGATATAAAGCAATTATAATTATATGTGGAAAATGTTCCTCCTGGTGCTAAGTTCATATGGAATGTATACATTTTCTGCCTATTTATATGTTCTATGACTCTATTCTTCTCCTCTCTATATAAAGTATCCCTTTAGCCACACCTTCAAGACCTCCTAGAACAGAAGTAGAGTGGACACCATTAAAGGTCTGTACAGGAAAGAAGGGAAAGCAGGAAGGTAGAGATGAAGAGAGAAAGGAAAGAGTTATCAAGGGAAGGAGGGAAATGTCCATATAAGAAAAAAAATCAAGAACAAAGTTGTTGAAGCACAAAAGTCCATTATAACTTCTGAGAACAGATGAATTCCTAAACTTTGGAAAGACAAGGCTGAGAAATTTCCCTTCTAGATGATTCTTTAAGAGGCTTTTTCGTAGGTGAATTGGTAAAGTGTAACAGATTCCAGCAAAAACTTGACATTAAGATCTCATGCCTTATCTTTTAAATCCCTGTGACTTATATATTTAGTTACATAATTTTATTATGTTGGTTTCAACATTATGGCATAGTTTACTACTGTTTTTTAATGTTTTTTGACCCTACATTTATTTATGGAAGACTAATTATTGGCTGGTGAGCTGGTTCATCTTGCTGCACAAGCCAGACAACTTGAATTTGATCTTCAGAGCACACATAAAGTAAAGGAGAAAGCCACTTCTACAAAGTTGTCCTCTGAGCTCCCTATATTGCTGTGGTATGTGTGTGCCTACCCTTATACATATAATACACTCATAAAATAATAAATTTCAGAACATTTTATTTATTGAAAATTTCATACATACCTTAACTATATCCATCCCCACTCCCTCTCTCCAATACCACTAGAACCCTCTCAATGCCACCAAGCTGTATGTATGCATGTATTATATTTATCATCATCATTATCATCATCATCATCATCATCATCATATAACACATTGAGTCTATTTACTTCTACCCACATACTTATGTGTATGAGCTCACCCAAGTGACAATGAGCAATTTTCCAATGGCTACATACACCCTCAAAGTGACTCTCCCCTACCAATCACCAGCTGCCAATAGCTCTTCAGTCCATGCTGATCTTGATCTTGTACAGGTCACCACAGCTGCTGTAACATCAACTGTACAAGAACTATATCATATCCACAGGCCATGATTTCACAGCATTTCTCCCCATTCTTGAGTTCCTACATCCTTTGTGTCTACTCTTTCACAATGTCAGCTGAGCCCTTGGGGTTTAATAGAGCACTCTTAGTTACTCGTTTTTAGCACTTGAACAAGCGTGGTCTCTTCATCAGCCTCTACCCACTGTGATTAAGAAGCATCTCTGGAGACAGAGAGATGGCTCAACACTTAAGAGCGTGTAGTGCTATTCCAGAGGACCTGAGTTTAGTTCATAGCACTCAAATCTAGTAATGTACAACCACCTATTACTCCAGCTCCAGGAGATTTCTTCTGCCATCAGTGAGCACTGAACTACATGCATGTACCTCCCTAACTTCCCATACTTATACACATAGTTAAAAATAAAAATAATGTTTTTTTAAGAAAAAAAAATTCTCTGACCAAGATTGAGCAGTACAAATATGTTTTTAAAAATTATGTTTTATGCGATGAGACATGTTTATCTTTCTGGGACTGGGATATGCCATTCAAGATTTGCCTACAAATTTCATGTAATTAAAAAAAAAAAACTGCTATGTAACTGCTAAGTAACACTCTCTGTGCAAATGTATCATATTTTCTTTATCCATTCTTCAGTTGAGGGACATCTATGTTTCCAGTTCTGGCTACTACAGTAAAGCCGCTATGAACACAATTGAGCAAGTGCCCTTATGGTAGGATGGTACGTCCTTTGGGTATATGCTCAAGAGTGTTACTTATTTGGCAGGGGAGACACCATGCTCAGCTACCCGTATTTTATAACAGCAGTGCAAACATACCAAATGTTTACCACCCGACACATCTGAGGTGCACAAAAGAGCTCATCTTTGCAAAAATTTTAGAGCACCCCCCCCTGTTTCACTCTTCAAATGTCCCCAATACAAGAGAAGGCACAGGCTTTTAAAGGGGGCCAGGAAGTGAGAATGGGAGCCTGATCATAAAGGACCATGCTTTGTAATATAAACTTGCAGTGAATGGAAAGAAGTTTTGAAGCAAGGAGGTCACTGAATGGGAATGTCCCTGATTGGGAATAATTCTACACTGGCACTCAATAACAAGACTTTATTGTGTGTGCATCAAAGCAAACAAGGCAAAGATCAAATCCAAAAAAAAAAAAAAAGACACCCCCACCTCTACCAATATTGCCAATATAAGCCTATCCTATAACTCTAAGACTATCCTGACCCTTGTATGTGGGTTTTTTGTTTGTTGGTTGGTATTTGGTAACTTTCCTACCCATAGCTGTCTTTGAAATTTACATATTCATGTGATACAACTAAAAATTAGCTTGGTAATGACATAAAAGTTCACTTCTTCAATTAATGTTGGGTAGAGTCTGTGTCAGGGGATTATCAATACATAGGTATTGAGCAATCGGCCATAGTTTCTTGTCGAATCCCATGCATTAATAGATTTGCATAGGTGCTTTCTTCAAAGAAGCTGAACTTCTGCTCATAAATCACTCAACAGTGAACTTTAAACATTCTTTAGTATACCGACAATAGAGCAGGCGTCATCAGAATGAGGCGTTAAAAAAAAAAAAAAAAAAAAAAAAAACCTATATCTGCTCATATTGTGTTGTCTCCTCGTCTCTTGTGCAGGTTACGTTAGAATCAGCCAGCTAGTTGTTCTTCTCTCCAGCTAGATGAGTCTCTTCACAGCAGAGAGCCTATTGTTAGTCACTCAGTTATCCATTCTTTCATTCAGTTGCTTATTTATTCAACAAGAATTTACTGAGAGAATGTAAAATGGTACATCCTGGAAATTTAGACTTGCAGGAAGCATCTTTACCTCGGAGAAATGAAGGAAACCGACAAGTAGATTGCACAGTGATTAGAATGCAGTTTGAAAACTTATACTACAGGCACAGACCAGATATGGAGGGTTCTAAGAAAGGAAACCCTCCCTGTGTTGAGATGGGGGGATGTTGATTAGATTATGTAGCCTCTTAGGCTAGTTAGGAAGCTTGAGAAGTTTTCAATGTTTTGGAATAAGAATCTGGAATGTGCAACTTATAAGGAGGAACCTACAGGATAAAGAACAACTGCTGGTATCACTAGTGCCTGGCGTAACATATGACAACATAAAACTCTAATTTAGGGTTAGGGTTAGGATTAGGGTTAGGGTTAGTTGAGAAGTCAAAGAGCAGAGAGCACTCATTCTGTCTCTTGGCTTTCTTCTTGACTTCGCTCTCATCTAATGAAAGCAAGTTCCTCAGACGACTCTGCTTCTCTTACTGCTCACAGGGAGGTGATCTAGTAATAAGAATCTTCTATCCGCCAGTGTCTATACGATCCCCAGAGAAAAAGGACTCTGGTTAGCCCATGTTGAGTGTTATGATCATCCTTGTAGTAAAAGCATAGTTCTTTGATGAAAACAACCCAAGAAAATGTCATGGAGTAGTAGAGATTTTATAGAAGGAGAGAGAAATAGCAGTGTCTCATTACAAGGATGAAGATAAGCATTCAAATTACCAGAATCACTGACATTGAAGTGGACACAAAATACAAATAAATTAAATGCGGGATAAATTCTAGAACACAGAAATATAAAACCTGGAATCAATGGTATAATATGAAAACATACAATACAAAATACCATACTAGTATGACAACAGAGAGTACTGTGAACTAGTGGGAAACCACTGTATAACAGTGTAGAATAATACCATTGACAAGAGCAAGTGTGATAATGCTCTAACATCACTTTGGGGAACTAAAGGTAGCCTCTATTCCCCTTTAACTCAAAACTACCCAAATTGTATCTATTGTTTATGAAGAATTTCTGATGAGTTTACTGGAAATCCACACAGACATTATCAGGAAATAAGCTTCAAAATGCTACCTAGATGTATAAAGACATAGAGGACAGTTGAAATTTATTATTAGTCTAAAAGATTTTTCCTATAGATTTACTGAGGAAAGTGTTAAAGAAAATTAGATTTAACTAGTCACAAAAAGACTTAGGTTACAATAAAGAAATGTTTCAGTGTTTAAAAGTCCATATAATCACCAGGTGCCTGCCTTTAATCCCAGCACTAGGGAGGCTGAGGCAGGCAGATCTCTGAGTTCCAGGACAGCTGGTATACACAGTGAGTTACTGGACAGCTGTAGAGAGAGAGAGACCCTGTCTTAAAACAAAATATCAAACAAGTTCTTATAATCTTTAAATCATCATCTATGTACAATTTTAAGCCCAACTAGATTTCTAGTGATCAGTAATCATTGTAAGCATGTTATTGATATAAAAATAGAATTATGGTAAATTTAATAAGAACTGATATTGATCAACCATTTGCTGCTTGAGAGACTCTGAAATAAATTGTTTGTGGCTTACCAAGTTTAATCTACGTGATAACTGGCAATGTTATTATACCCATTTCATAGGGAAGATGAAATGATTTGTGTAGGACACATAGTAAAAGGTAGATGTCCCACGGTCACCTGACTCAACAAGTGAGTGCCCCAGTTTCTAAACCACACCTCATGATTCTACTCTTTCCCCATTTGCATGCCAAATCTGTCTAGAAGACAACACCGCAATCATATATGCTTGAGATGTGTCTTTATGGTTACATGTCATACTCAAAGCAACATTTAGTACTCAGAGAAGTGAGGCTACAAAAATAGGGCCAGAACAAGAAATACTATCTCAAAATCTTCAACACATCTTGACAAGGACACTCCATCTCCATCATCATTTGTTGGCATTCATTACATTAGGTTCCTACGAGGATGGTAGGGTTGAGGGTTCTGTCTGCGTGCTATCGGTACCAGAAAAGCTCTATGACAGTGATGATATTGACACAAATAAGAGCTAAGAAATAACAGCAATTTGTTTTTTATTGAAATGTATCCAGTGCTAATTTATTCCTAATCTCTTTATTGTCAGCTCAGGACTTCAAAGCAACTACTTACGACTTAGTGTGATTTATAATGGAGGAATTTAAATGCAAAAGTAACACTAATTTTATTCTCTTAGCCAGTGTTTAAAATTAACATCTCAGGATTAGTCAGTACAAGGTATCTTAACACATTTGACATATTCCCTCAAAATCACATAAATACTAAACTTTCATCAATGGTAGATTTCTTTTTAAATCTTCCAGACAAAATCTACCAGTTACAAGTGGTTTTTTTTTAATATGGCACTATTTTTCAATAATGCTATTATGTTAAGTTGCACTTAACTAGATATTCTAATTTCCAACACAGTTTTAACGAATGATTTTCCATTTTGAAAGTTACAAGATAAAAGATTCACAATACTTCTGCTACATGATTAATGTGTTTTTCCTAAACTTCATTTTCTATCTAAACTGATTTAAATCTCATACAAGCTTCAATAGAACTGAACAGATCATCTTGAACAGCCAGAAATAACAACAATCAAACAATTACAAATTAAATTTGAAATGCAACACAGAAGAAAAAAATATCCTCTAAATACTACCAATTGGTATGACATTTGGTTTGCATCCATTATCTTTCTGTTATTTATAGAACTTTGGCTAACTAAAACAGAAATCCCCATCCAATGTTTTCCTGTATATTCTGGGCATGGTTTAACTACTTACATGAATGCAAAATGAAATGAAAACAGTATATTTGGACTTTGCAAGAAATCATAAGCACAATGAACGGAGATTCAGCACCTGTGAGTACTTACTAAATGTAAGCCAGAGTTAGGTGCTATAGCTGCTACAAAAATATGCAAAGCAATGCTTTTGTTTTTGTCTTTGAGTTAATACAAAGCTTTGAGACTGAAGATACTAGATTACATTTTTAAGCTTCTTATATAGTCAATATATTCTACAGTATAAACAATGGTGAGCATTAGAACAAAAGTTAAACATTTTATTAACATATATATATATATATATAATATATATATATAATCACTTACTGACATATATTCTAACAAAATAGGTCTTCATTTTAGTAATAGCATTCAATAATCATACTTCCGCACAGTTTTGATGATGAAGAATACTTCCTTATGAATCCCTCAAAGACACTGATTAACAGCTACAGTTTGGTTAAGCACTCATGAATAACTGATTAAAAGCAACTACCTCTTTTGTTGTCTATGTTCACACATTTAAAAAGAAAAGAATGTTATCTCTTTAAAAAGTTGGGTCAGCCAAAGGAATCTGGATGGATATATACATACACACACACACACACACATGCACACACACAGTCAGGAGAGAGACAGGTAAAAATAATTTAGTTTGAGGTTCATGGCAATAGCCTGGTTGTCATGGCAACTGAGGCTCAGAAGACTGTGGATCTGTTGCCAAGATGTCTCAGTTCTTCTTCCATCCCCATTTGCCCTCCAGTTAGTCTGAGCTTTGGAATAATAGTCAGACCCCAGGAAGAGGAAGGAAGTGCAGCGTCAAAGTTCTTTGCTCATTTGCCCTGGTAACCTAGGGGTTTTGGCAAGCATAATTCAGAGAGAATTACCTAATGAGAGTAGGAGGTTCTATTTCTCTCTGTTGTAAAGACCTCATTTCCAAGGGAATGTATATGATTAGATCACAAAACCTCCAAAATGTAATTGTCTCTGGAGAGTTCATTAAAAACTGGGTAATTTTAAATTCACAAAATTTTATTTTTTGTCTTACCCAGAATTCTTTGACATTTCTCTATCAATGCAATCATATGGAATACCAGTGTCTACCTCTGTCTCTCTCTTTCTCTATCTCTTTCTCCATGTACCTCTCCCTCCATTATGGAAATTTAATGATGATATCTTCTTTGTAACATCCACTTCAAGATTATTAAAATCATACAGTTGAAGCTGAAAAGAGAGTCTGCCATAGTCCTGCGTTTTGTATGTCTTCACGTGTTTTGAGAAGTTGCATTTCTTCATAAGGTTTCTAAGAAAGAGAATGAGCAACACAGACTTGTGAGATGCCTCTTATAACATCATTGAATAAAAATGAAAGGGCATGTCCCTTCTCATTTTAGTAACCCTGTGCAGAGGCTCATTCGATTTCTAGAGGCAGCTTCAGAGCAGTCGGTGCTACCATCAGCAGCCTTCTCACAGGACAACTTGCCTGCTATGTTCTGAAGTGTCTTCTCCAAGACGCTAGTCTCATTCTTTTTTGTTTGTTTGTTTGTTGTTGTTTGTTTGTTGTTGTTGTTGCTGTTATTTAGAGACAGAGTTTCCCTGTGATAACTCTGGTTAACCTGGAACTCACTCTGTAGACCAGGCTGGCCTCAACCTCACAGAGATCCGCCTGCCTCTGCCTCCCCAGTGCTGGGATTAAAACCGTATGCCACCACCGCCCGGTTTCCCATTCTTTTGATAGACAAAAAACACTTCCTTTTTCTGTCTTAGCTATTACTATAACAAATACATGTGTGTTTAAAACCTATTTCTTAAAATCTGTTAAGTAGAACACGGGAAAGAAATATGTAATACAGAGTAATGGATAAAGGAACCAGAATCTAAACCCCTTTATGAGAGGACCATGGTGAAAGCTGACCTGCTGATTTCAGAGGCCAGAGAGGTGACTCCATCCTTCCCTGTTCAGTGATAATAGCAGGTGGCACTAAATGTGTCACTTAAATGGTCCTGGTAGAGGTGAACCAATTATGGTCTGAGGCATTTTATACTCCAGTTTGTGTTGTTTCCTGTTCTGTTGCTCTTCCATTATTTTCCAATGTGGCAAAAAGACAAAGGCAAAATCCCCTTTAGCCAGGTCTAGTCCTTCATGCCTGTGGATCTCTGTTAGATTTGAAGTGCAGTCCACAAGTAAAGTCTGCACCACATTAGGAGCAAGTCCTTAATTTTAGGACAGAGTACTAAAACTGAGTCATATTGAGTAAACGGAATCTATAGAGGAATAAAAATGCATACAATAAAAACACTAGCTCTACTTCCTTGACTGTTGGCTGTCACTTCAGTTGAACCACTTGGCTTTAGAGAAGTGAACTGTCACTTGAAAACTATGCCTACAGCTATATCCATTAATCATGAAACTGTGCAGAAAAATAGTAGGTTTTGACCCTTTCATTTTCCCAATTGCTTAAAAATTCATCCTCTCCTCTTTCCCCCTCTCTTTTCTTCCCTTCCTCCCTCCCTCTCTCCAAAATCCATCCTCTCCTTTCTCTCCCTCTCTCTCTGTCTCTCTCTCCCTCCCACCCTCCCTCCCTCCAAAATCCATCCTCTCTCTCTCTCTCTCTCTCTCTCTCTCCCTCCTGCCCTCCCTTCCTCCCTTTCTCTCCTCATCAGATACTACTAATTCATTTTGTCTTTCAAATGAAGACTTCCCTTCACCCTGTTTCTATCTGCACACTTGAATGAGTGCTTCCTGACAAATACTTCAATGCCTTTAGTTTTAGTAAGTTAACTACCTGGACATGTACAAAATGAACAAAACTAAAAAAGCGTCTATCTTCCAAAGCACGAATGTAACTTCTTTCAGGTCAACACAGCCTATTACTTGAAAATGTTTGAAAAACTAACGATATTGCCCACTTGTCAACTTCAGCTTTGCATTTATAACACGATTTTTTGATTATTGATTCTATTTTTCATATATTTTTATTCTAATCAACAGTTATGAGACCAAGGGACTAAAGCTTCAACCAAGTAGTATGAAAAGGAGAAAGTCAACATCACATTTTGCATTTGGTTATCTAGGATGAATGTTAATAGGCTACTGACAGTGTCCATAAAATCCAGAGTATCATTCTAACACTGACTCCTCAAAATGAATGTGTGTTTCAGACCAAACTACTCCTTAGAATCACTACGGAAGAGAGGAGGAGAGTCAGAAAAGCAATAGGTGCCATTCCTCATTTGAGCTCCTTTTTATTCCATTTGGTATTCTCACGGCTTTCTGTTTAAGTTCAAGGAAAACACACACACACACACACACACACAAAACAAAAAACAAACAGCAACAACAACAACAAAAAAACCTGTGAAGTGGATTCCTCAGTTACTTTTTCTTTTCCATTCAGTGATTTCTCCAGCACATCTCACTGCCGAGAAGAGAATCACCCCACATCATATGAATAAAGTGCAGTTGTTCTAGTAGTTGTGGGCCCTCTGGCTCCGTTACCATGTGATCACTACAACAATTTTGGAAGAATTCTATCTCTGTGGTGGTAATTGTGATTTGCCAACTTGATAGAATTTAGAATCTCCATGTAAACAAATCCTCTGGGCATCTCAGTGAGAGGTATTTATTATTAGGCTAATTTAGATGGGAAGACCCACTTCACATTTGGGCAGCACTACCCAGGGCCCAGGGTCTTAGACTGAATGAGGAGAAGAAATTTCTTCTTCATTTCTTTCTGCTTCTTGACTGGGCACCCACAAGTCAGCTCATGCTCTGTGGCCATGCTTTCCCTGCCGTGAAATTTCTTCAAACCGTGAGTCAAAATAAACCCTTCCTTCCTTAAGTTGCATTTGTCATATATTTTGCCCCAATCATGTACAAAGTAACAAATATATTCTCCTTTTAAAAGTATGAGACCTTCAATAAATTCATGCAGTCCTCAGTGCCAATAAAGAGTATGGCGTCCAACGTACATAGAATGAGGTCTGTGTACTACCCCTAACTCAGCAGGTTCAGCTGAAGTCTAGTGATCTGTGTATCGGTGCCCCCCCTCTGGTCTATCTATCTATCATCTCGTGTGTGTGTGTGTGTGTGTGTGTATGTGTGTGTGTGTGTGTTTTAAAAGAGCTGGTTTGTTTGAGTTTCTCAATCTAAATAAATTTTGTGTACATCTGTAATTTTGTGCTTTCACATTTCAAGACTTCTTAGACTATATCTGATTCTGACTAACAAATGTTTATTTTTACAATGAGTTTTGAGCAAAGTGAATACTCAGAATAACACAAATGGTTAACTGCCCACCCAAGAATAAAATTTACATCTTGGAAGCTTGGTCCTCACTGTATTTGGCATGTCATTCAGTAGCAAGGCAATTGTAACTCATTCTTTCCCCTGACCCAGCCATCTCAGGGCTAAGCTCGCCTTCTAATGCTACTCCTCCTAGCATCCATCTTTCTCTATAAGATAAATGCAAGAAATTCGCAGGAGCTAGCACAAATGAGCATCATGGCTATTTGCAATGGAATAGGCAAAAAGGCATTTTTGACTATTCATTTTTGCTTTACATTTTACTGTTTGCCTCAATAACGGGTCAGAAAATTAACTTTGGGGTCAAGCATAACTATTTTTTTAGACACAGTCTTTAAAAATTTGGTAGTTATTAATTTTTTTCCTGAGAATATTTACAGATAGAAGCACCTGATGCCACACTTGTACCTACAGGCTTTACTGCAGGCCTGCTATAATTTTCAAGAAGAAATACAATATTCAATTATTAAAAGGCAAACAATAGAACTATGAATGTGTGCTCATTGAAAGAAACTCTTAATTAGTTTACTTTTATCATGAAAAATAAGGTTTTTAAATATTGCCAACAACAGTCACACAACACTACAAAACTCCTTTTGCATATGACATGAAATTAAAATTCACATTTAAAAACCATATACCAAAACAAAAGTACATGTACATGCTGGAAGAGATAGTTTGTGTGGTTTCTTGCCAATAGCACCTTCAAGAGTTTATTTGCAAACTGTTGAAATAATTGTGAAGTAAGACCTTAAAAACATTTCTTATATATTTAATATACACATTTCCCACTAGAAATTAAATTAGTTGATTGAAATAAATGTAAAATTCAAGAATGAAATTTGAGATCACAGATGAGAAATGTGTCGTTTATTCTATAACATTCTACTCTCATTTCCTTAGTTTATGAAAACCTGATTACTAATTAATAAGATCCTACTTCTATCCTCAGCCCCAGAGAATAAATCCAGTACACAATTACTGGTATGTAACAGTTTCGGGAATTTTCAGGTACAACAGGTGAAAATTAACTTGCTAATAGCTGGCATGTACTTATACTCAGTTGGCTCTTGACAGTTAGAATATGTCCCTGAAAACATCAAGTATGGACATTAAAATTTGTAGTGAAACTGTTTTAGAGATAAAGCTATCCAGTATAAGAAGGAAAGACTCCAGATTAATCTGTAAAAGTTAGGAGGACTTAACTTCTGAAACACTTTCCATTTCTCAGGGCTCAGTAGCCGTAGGAAATGGTACACATCAATAATATCACGCTCTTCTCTTGTTCTGGCTTAATGCTCAGCCTGAGCAACCTGGTGTACCTTGAGTCTGGTTCAACCAACAAACTTAATGTGACTGTTTAAACACGCTGGCATTGTTGGGAGCCCTTATGGCCAACACAACAACTAGTTTTATTTTAATAGGTTAACACCTTTGTCTAACTTTGTTTAAACTCTTTAAATGTCACCCACTTGAACCCACTCTAATATATCACTTACAATCAACTCTCCTAGTCTTCCTGAAACACAAACAAGCATATATATGTACACACACACACAGGCTGAAAAGGACTTTTAAGTCTACCTCACCTCCAAGTATTCTTACACGACGGAGGCTGTTCTCTTGTTGTCATTGCTTTCTGGCCTCTCATCAGCAAACACGTGGGGTAGTCCAGCAGACCCCTTTGAGTCCCCTTTGTCCTGCTAATGATATGATGATGACCTTGAGTTTTTCTTATTCTTAGGTTAACAAGAATACCGTCCCATCCTTCACTTTATCAAATCCCTCCTATTTCTGAGTATACAAATATACATCCAAGTATATTTGGCAAGTTTCACAGTTTGTGCCAAATATCCAATTTCTAAGCCCCAAAGGCAATTTGCTTTTGTGTGACAGGAAAACTTATGTGCATGATATGTTGTGTCTATTTGTATGTAGATGGCTAGGTGATGATGGGAAATAAAAAGGTAAACAGACAGATGGATTCTTATTAGGTAACTTACCTGTACTTATATGTATATTGAGTTATTTTTATTTCTTTAATCTGTACCCTGAGTGATAATCATAATTTGAGAGGACTTTATTTCTTTTAGTATCTTTTTTTTATTTTTTTTTTTGAGATTATAATGTGATTACATTTATCCTTTCCCTTTCCTCCCCCTAAACCCTTCCATATACCTCCCCCTTCACGCTCCTTCAAGTTCATGGTCTCATCTTTCATTAATTGCTATTGCATGTGCACACACGTGCACACAGGCGCGCGTGCACACACACACACACACACAAACACATATACACGCATAAATTTATTCCTAGATATAACCTATTAAGTCTGTGTAAGTCCTACATGTAGGACTGACCATTTAACAATAGACAACCAACTGATGTGCTCTTCTCTAGAGAAGGCCACATATCCCGTACTCAAATTTCCTCAGTTTATCTATAGCTCTTTGTGTAGGGTTGAGGCCTTGTTGAAAACTGTCCATTTTGACATCATATTTTTTTAAACATACAGTCCAAACAACTCAACATAATACTCATTTATCAGTGAATAATTAAAATAACTATAATGTCATTGTGCATAATATATTCTTGGTAATCACAGGAAAATAAAAAGATGGAGTAATAAAATCACATTTCTATTCATATAGTCTTTACTGAGTTCCTTCTAAGTTGTAAGTAGATCCAATAAGAGGTGTGAAAATTGATTCTACTGATCACTTTAATGATTCTGTACTTACCATCTTCTTTTTACCAGTGAAGAGAGCCATAAAATCAGGAGAGAAGTGTTCTATCCTGAGGTGAATAATAGGAGGATAAGACTCTGGTTCCTTTTCTTGTTTAATCTATGATAAAAGACTGTTAACTAGATTCTTTTCCAAACTGTCACCATTTCATACTAACAATGTTCTTCATTCATTGTCCATTTTTTTTAATATCCCTAGGTTGTAAGCTAAGTATAAAATAAGTCTCCTTTATCTTATAAAGGCAATAAATCATTAGTTTAAGTTCCTGAGCCAAACAGAGTCCAGCTGTCTATGGAGTACTCCTTTTGAACAGGATTTTTCATTTTAAATGCTAGTTACAGTGGCATGGCAAAACTACTGCTGTCTAGTTGACTAGACTAAAATATAGAGAATAACAGAACCTATGTCCAAGTAAGGCAAAGGTTATACTTTGACAGAGTGCACTCTGGTGAACAGACAGAAAAATTTAACTTAACCTAGCATGCCAGAGGAAATGGTATTTACAATGAACCAGAAAAAGAGAAAAGGAAGAAGATACTAGCACAACGTAGGCCTGGCAAAGAGAATTCAAAGCAGATAACGCAGAGATTTTCAGACTGAGAAACTGGAGGTAACTATGGAAAGGGTAGTAAAAGACAGCTACTTTCTGAACCAAGTTTCTATTTCTGGCCTCCTATTTTCTCCTGTGCAGTTAGCAACTCCTTGCTCTACAAGATAACATAGTCTCTCATGTTGTTTTTATTCTCCAAAGTATTCCGCCCTTACGGATGGCCTCCTGATGGCCTCTGATAGGTCATCTAAAAGGTGTGAAGTAAGATAAGAAATTATAAGTATACTTTCTTTATTTCTTTATTTCATTAATTCTTTAATAATTTCATACTGTTTGATTATATTCGGCCCTCAACTCCTTCATTTCCTATCCACCCAAATTCGTGTACTATTTTTGATTGTTATTGATGACGATGAATAAAAACCATCCAGTTCAATTTGCACTTTCTCTCATTTAGCAGCTATCACTTGTCAACAGCTCCTTAGCTAGGGATGGGACTTATTATCCACCTCCTCTCTCCATCCTGGGGTTTTATCTGGCTTCCCATTGTAATAAAAACTCATGTTTTCCTAAGGCTGCTAATTTGATTGAAGTATTTCATATAAAAACCTGCATGAAAAATAGAACTTCACTCTCACTGGGATGTATTTGCATCAAGAAAGAGAAACTCATTAACTCAAATGAAGATTTTTATTCATGGAAATGTGGAAGAGGGAGGGGAACAGATCACAAATGAAAGAAAAGATACAGTTGAGAAAAAAAAAAAAAAACCCTTCCTCGTTCTATTAACAGGCTCTTGAGTTTTCTGTCTCTGCTTTCTTTAGGTACATTCATTCCTGCTGCCAAATGATCCTTTCTCTACCTTTAGCAGTTAAGGGCTCAGTGAATCAGTCATCTCTGAAAGCTGAGTATTACTCAAAATTCTCACGTTTATGAATTTTTAGGTTCCTGTGATCACTGAACATTAAGCCATTTACAACACAGTAACTGTTCAGAAAACTAAAAAAACTGCATATATATATATATATATATATATATATATATATATATATATATATATATATATATATACTAGGTATGCATTTAAAATAGTAATATTTCAATATGCCTTCGGTTTGAAAGCAGAATCCCTATTTTAAGTTAAGTGAAATCAGTTTTTACCACTTAATTTAGTGCCTGCCTTCAACTACAGATTTTATTTTCTTTCCTAATATCTTAAAATAGCTTCATTAAAACCTTGGGAAATGCTGGGATCTTTTGCAAGATGATTCTCCACAGAGTATCAGGTAACATTTCAAAATTCTCTAAAACAATCCTGGATGACATTGTCATGAAGTAGAAATTAAAATAAATTCCTCTGCTTATCATGATGATCTTTTTGCATTTTGTTTTGTTTTTTAAAAATCACTATAAGAGATGAGTCAAGCAAACAAAAAAAAAAAATCAGGAGGAGAAGGTCACTGATAGAGAGTCTGGCAAGCCTTCACTAAAAGCATATCCATGTAAATATAAAAGTCACTTTTCTTTAGCTCTTAATGTCAAGTCACACTTTCCAGGGAGGAGTCATCATCACAGCACACACACACACACACACACACACACACACACACACTGGGAGTTGGAGGGAGACTCCTGCAGTATATTGCCAGTATTTATAGCAAATAATTTATTGAGTTTCTTCAAATAAATTTTCCTTGTGTACTTATTCCATGAGTAAACATAAATTTCATTTTTTTTGCTGGTAAGTTTTCTTGACAACTTGACACAAGCAAGGATCATTAAGAAAGGGAACCCTCAGTTGAGAAAATGTCTCCATCAGAATGGCCTATAGGAACATCTGTGAACCATTTGTTGATTGGACCTACTCGGGGTGTGTCCATCCATTGGTCCTGGATGGCATAAAAAATGCAGCTATAGATGAGCTATAGAGAAGCGAACCAATAATCAGCAATCCTCAACAGTCTATGCTTTAGTTCCTGCCTTCCAGTTCCTGCCTTGATTTACTGCCCTGAATTCCATCAATGATAGACTGTAACCTTCAAGATAAATATACCCTTTCCTCCTCAAGTTGTTTTTCTCCGTGTTTTTTATCACAACAATAAAAGACGAAATAGGACAACTTCTTATTTATGAAAGTTGAAAAGGAAACATTATTCAAGTCATGTTTATGTTATAGAAGTTACTATTCTCTGGCTTGGATCTGTAGTTTAGCTTTAGGTACCGAACCTTATTCTCATCAATAAATGAATATGCTTACATGAAACTTGCAGAATAGGTAAAGTTCGTAAACCTTCCACTTCACCAGAAATTCAAGCTCTGATAACCCAACAACATAAAGCTGACCACTATGTATGGGCACTGCTTAGCCTATAAGTCATGGGCATTGTTTGTTTTTAAAGATAATGTTAGTTAAACTTATCAATAAGCATTAATATGAACTCAAGCTATCAAATGCCTATTTCTATAATGTAGAAGAGGTCTTGTGGGACTTCATTCTCCTATTCGCACCAGAAGGCTCTACTGGAAAAGAATTTTTCAATAATTGACTCATTGCCACTTACATAAGTTCAGAGTGCATTTCTTCTTTCCCCGCCCTCATGATTTCTGTGTCCAGAGCTGAAACTTTTAAAATAAAAGTCTCCCATGTGTTTTATTTGTTTCAGTTCTACTTCCACTTCAAAAGCACCAGGAAAGCCCTGGGAGCCACAATGATTTAACAACCTGTTCTAGAGTTTAAACTGCTTTCTGAACTGTGATACCTTCCAGAGCACAAAAGAAATGCTGAAAAAGTCAGGAGCTTAAACTGCTCAAGGGCCTACCCCATGCCAGTGGCAGGCAGAGGGTCAGAAAGTAAATTAGCACCAGAGACTTCAATGTCTGGGAAGGGAAGAAAATACAACTATAATAAAACCTTAGTACTCCACTCATTCAGACTTTTGTAATTTGGGATTTGTGTTAATCTAGGTGGTGACTTGGTTGAAAGCATTCTGTGCACTCTGTGAAGTGGTTGATACTTAACTGGGGAGAGGGTACAATTGAAGCTAGCCTCAGGTAGGCTTTAACTTGAGAGCTAGGGTGCAGGATATTCATGGCCACCTAAAACTTATACTGAGTCAGAGACTCTGTTCTTATCTCTTGGGTTCAGAGAATGAAGTTCATGGGCCATATAACAGAGAGCTGATAAAGAAGATTTGTTATAGGATTAGAGCTGGAGGCTTAAAATGTGTATGCATTTAGGGGGTGGGAGGACAGAGTGCCTTTGTATCAGAAGTGAGTTTTGGGAAGCATGTGACAATTGAAGCAGAACTGAGTCCTGGGAAGCACGTGACAACTGCCAGTGAGAGCCTTTTTCTAAGACTTATGGCAAGAACAGGGATAAGGTACAAGGTCGTGAGCTGCTCAGTCCATTAAGCTCATCCATGCCGTGTCCTCTCAGTTTCTGTCATATTGTTTACATGTATCCCTTGGACAGTGATGCCCATCTAGGAGGCATAAGAGGAGAGGAAAAATGACATCAAGCTAGAGAAGGAACCAGAGATCCCCTTCTGGCATTCTTGGCCTCTAGTCAGAGCAGAACTAAGGGCATTTCTACCAAGAATCAAGATCCCTGTTCCTAAAAGGTCCGACTAGTTTCTATCTCCTGTTCTCATCAATGTGGGCTAGAAGAGAGAACTTATAAACTACATTATGGGAAGTTAACAGTGAGATCAGAGATCAACAAGATATCTTCCAGAATTGCTTAATCAAGATCACATAGTGTGCTGATTACAAATTGATATCAAATGTCATGTCAGTGGAACAAATCTGAATCTACAAGAAGCTTACCGGTGATGTAACATGTGATCCTCTATGCACTTAAGGAGATCGTAGATACTTATTGGAAAGTCCATTGGTCTGTTTCTGGTTCGTGCAGATGTTGATATAAAAGGCAGTTTATTCTTTGCTAATTCAATCCGTTGTCCTAGAGGATTTCAGCCTCCATACAATCTAATATTAAGAATAGACCTGGAAGGCTTCAGCCTTTGTACAATCTAATCTTCAAGATATAAGCCTGGACCTTGAAGGCTTCAGCCTCTGAGACTTACTGCTGACTGACTCACTCTGCTTAGCTCCTTCTGAACTCATAGCTATACTGAACTCAACTAACTCTTCTGGTTGGCTGATTCAACTCAGTTGCTGTACTGGCTCAAACTTTTCTCCAAGCTGACTGGTTCAAACTGATCTGTGCTGACTGACTGTTTCTGACATTACTCTTCTGACTCTTACTGACTCTGTCTGACAACTGAAGCTTCCCTGACTGAACTGCTCTGCTAGGCTTCAAACTGACTCTTGGTGTTAGCTGACTCTTTTTCTCAAACTCACTCTCCTTCTGCTGAACTGCCTCTGTGTCTTATCTGACTGATAGTCTAACTGATTGCCTGACTGAACTAACTCTCTACTTCTCTCTGAGCTCTGCCTCTTGTCTGTTTCCTGCCTGATTACACCTCACTTCTGTCTGAGCACTGCCTCCACACTCTGTTTCTACCTTGCTTCCTTCTCTGAACTCACTGCTTCTTGTCTGATTCCACCTCTTTCTGAACTCTGCTTTCTGTCTCTGCCTTGCTTCCACACTCTGCTGCGTCTACTCCCTGCTCCTCTCTACTGGGATTAAAAGCGTGTGCCACCATTGCCTTCTGAATTGGATTTAAAGGTGTGCTATATTGGGATTAAAGGCATGTACTAACATTCTTTCTACCCTAGAGCAGCCACGCTGCCAGATTAAAGGGTTAAATGTTCCTCTTACATTGCCAAGAATGATTAATTGGGAAGAGATATTTTATAATTGGCAAAAGGAGATAGGCATAGCTTCTTATAGAAGCCTAATTTTCCATGTCAAAGAAATGATTCAGATTTTTTCTGTTCTGTAAAAATATTCACAAGTCCCTGCCCAGTGCACACTACTGTCATCTAGCATCACATCTGTGTACCATCACCATATCCAGCCTAGTACATCTTAATTGCCATTTCCTAAAGGAAACCCAACCTGAGGAATTCACACAGCAGGATAGTATATACTGTCCTACTGTTCCTTTAACTCTGATTAGTCATATCAGGATAGTGATGAGGTCTGTGTGGTCGGGCCATGAGATTCTGCCTCTGTTACCTTAAAAGCTCTCTGAAAAGAGAAATGTTGTCAGTTACTTCCTAAATCAATTATGGAGTTTCACTTTCAAAACCTGAATAGCATTTTTTTTCAAACATCATTGAGAGACTGAAAAATAAGAATTAGAACAAACTGTGTTTTCACCATTTACTTTTATTCTTCTTCTGTGTATTTTTCTCTGCAAAGATGGAAATGGCCGAGATGGTTTTCCAGGGGCCTGTCTGCTGCAAAATAGAAATAAAAAACAAAATACTCTCTCTTCCTCCACACTTTCTCTGAAGCCTACTGCATACAAACCCACTTTACTGTGTTTATTCAAGACTACTCCCTGTGGTGGGGGTGTGTTCAAGTAACTGGAAGATGCTGGTAATGCTACCAACCAGTCAGCCTGTACTCTCTTGGATTTGTCTGTGATGCTCCCTTTGAAGACATTTTGTGCCCTGAGCACTTCTGACATGCAAGGTTTGATATCCTTCAGACTGAGTCCACCCTAAGAGGTGGAATGGGTAAATCTATAGGATGTGCAGAATCATCATCGTTTCCAAGGTTTCCAGTTGCTTGTGCCCGGGGAAAAGTCCCCTGCTTTTCTTTTGCTGTTTTGAATACAGTTTTTGTTTTTGTTTTTTTCTTTAAATCAGGTATAATAGTGCCACTGAGGGACAATGTTGATGAGTCCATTCAAGTTCTAGACAGCTTCTTTATAAAGTTCTGAGGTACCCAAAACAAATAAATCTGATGGTCTACTTCGAATCCATGAGCATTTTTATTGCTATCATAAAGGGCTGTTGCAAATGGGATACTTTGTGCATAAAACCATTTTCGTATCTCAGAAGCTGTATTTCTACTAGAGGTGATGATGGAATCTTATTTTGTGTATCTTCAAACTTGCAAATATTCCCTGGAAAGAGACGCTCTTCTCAATTCACAAGGAGATGAAGCTGTGTGTTCCACCATCATTACTTAGTAAAAATCGTCATGGGGTTAACAGTTGTCTCATCGATTATTTCAAGATTAGCTGTGCTTAAGGATTTCTAAAAGTGTATTTAATAGAGTGTACTAATGAACCTACCCTATTAACCGTAAAGAGAAAGTGATATATTGCTTAGTAAAATGAAAGTAATTTAAAATGAACTAGAAAGAAAACCTTTCATTAGTTTAAGATTTATAACTTTTATTTTAAATATACATAATATTAAAAGTATAAAATCTTCTGCAAAAAAATCACCTCATTTTAGCATCTGTCTTCATAACAAGGAAAATGATAGGTCTAAGATAATGAAGTTTTTCAAATTATTGAATGGATTAAGATGATCCGAGGTATTATTTGACAGCAATGCCAAGCAAATATTAATATTTTGATACAGCCTTTGGTACAACAAATATGCTTCACGAGATTAATATTAGAAGTTTGTTCTATGTATAGAGGCCCAGAATAATTTGGATCAGAAAGTTTAAGGGTAGCACTTCAAGAAGGGTAGCACTGACAAGACTAAGGACTGATGTATTGAGTTTCACTAATGGGCAGCAGGCTTCCTAATAAGATGTGGTACCCAAAGGCTCTATCCAGATTCTGGATGTTCAGAACAGGCTTACCAGTCTGCCTCATTGAAGGCAAACTGATCCCCATAAAAGGGCCTTCTCCAGTTGCAGCTCTTTTGGGTTAATGTATTCTTGGCGGAATTATCTCACCCATTGATTGCTGCCCTGGGAATTTTAGTGTTCATACAAACTAACAAACGTCCACCAGACAAGCACCAGCTATGCCCAGCTGGCTCTTTGTCCCCCATGGGAAATTTTCTCAGTTAGAGCCTGGTAATTGTTTAGTGCAGCTGCTGCGGTTTCAAGGGTGCCAGCTCATCGGAGCCAACTGTATGCACACAGCCATGACTCATGAGACTGAGAAAGCACACATCAGGGGTGGGTGGGGGACTTCAAGGACTCCATTTTTAAATTGCTTTCTTCTTTGTCTACTATTTGAGGGAAAAATCACAGTGAAAGGTAGTTATTTAAGCAGTATAAATATCCTATATACTCATGAATTTCGGCTATAGACGTGCGTTATAATCTCACCGTTGTTGAAAGCACTTGCTGTATATATCTCAACAGTCACATAACTAAGCTCTCCTGTATGTGTTACAACAACAACTATATTGTAAGAACTGTAGTTTCTTACACACACACACACACACACACACACACACACACACAGTGATACAAAGTACAGAATCAGCATGATATTCAGAGTAAAGAACAATCTGGTAGAGAATGGATATAGAAGCCCGAGTAATTGGCTTCATGCCATGATAGCTGGCATGAGGGTTTGCTATAGAATTTCCAAAAATATTCTAGAAATACCAGAAAAACATTTTAGTGGGAAGAAATAAAAAGATCATTACTCTGAGGCAATTTTAATTCATTAGGGCTTTATTGAAGATAGCAAGTTCATCTGGGCTCTTACTTGCTTCAGTAGTATGTAAATGTCTAATTAGACAGTGTCATTCTGCTACACATACACAAAGTTGTCTCCAGGGCCCTATAGTATATATGATAAAGATGAGAGTTTTGACACATCAAGTACCTATTGTTGAGTAAGAAATTAACCTCAGTCTTAATGTCTGGAAAAATAAGCATTCGCCACGTCACAGCTCTGTAGGTCCGAAATTGAGAACAGGCAACCTTAGGTGGCTGTGGCTCACTCCAGGTCTTTTGCAAGGCTCCAAGGCAGTGTGTGTAAGTCATGGCTGCAACAACGTGCCTATTGGCCAAGACTGAGGACATCTCTAGGTTAAACTAGGAAAGGATCTATTTCATTGCTCACTTGTGGGGCTCCAGGACTCAGAAATATTCTTTCTAAGTCATTCTTGAGATTTCCACAGTGGCTTCCTCTCACCACTTCCTTTTACTCTGGCGGCAAAGATGGAGTAAGAGAGTACACACAATGCAAAGACACTGTCTCTTTGTAACTCAATATCAAAAGTAACACCCATAAGTTTTGTTATGTTCTCTCACTAGGGTCAAATCTGTAGATTTTGAGCACAGGATTTCAAAAGACTTGAGTATTAAGAAATAGAATTCATTGGGGACCACCTGAGAGATTGCCTTCCACTAAACCTAAGACTCCAGCATTTCTCCCAGAAATATGAAGCACTCACATCAAGTTAATTTTAGAATCACTAATTTTGATACATTCTAATAAAACTATCTTTATTCTGGTGAAGTGGTCCTTAACAAGTGAAAATATGAATATATCATTTAGCAATGATTTAATTGTTCACTAGGAGAATGCTTAATATTATTATGGCATATGGTGCCATTTCTATGCACTATACAATTGTAATAGTACATGGTCTTCACTTTTTTAACATTTCTTTGTGTGTGTGTGTGTGTGTGTGTGTGTGTGTGCGTTTGCACACAGTATCAAATTGAATGGACAGAGCATGCTTGAGGAGGTTGGAGGATAGCCTGTGGAAGTTGGGTCTTTCTTCAAACACAAATGGATTGCCAGGTTTGCTGACCAGACTCTTTACTTGTTGAGCCATCTCGCTGGTCCTAAACTTTAAGATCTTGGGCTTTAAAGCTAAGCAATGTCAGTTCTAACTGTGGGCCTGCCATTCAATCTGGAATGTTTATTCAACTCATGAGCATTTAGTTTCTTCATTGAAAACTCAAACTTGATAGAATGGATGTGACGACTGAGAAGGGAAATAATGCTTGGTATGCCTGTCTACACCAAAGTGTCCAGCTCGTACAAAGAATGCCACGGCACTGTTACTGTAAGTTCCTTATTTTTGTGTGGAATTATTTCACAGAAAGCTGTATAGTACTCTGTGCCGATTTTTAACTAATTCTGATGTTAACTTTGTCTAGAAAGCTTTGTCCTTGGGCTCCTTTATTACTGAGAATTTCATTCATGCCTATAAAGTGTTTTGATCAAATCCAACCCCGTTTGCTTCCCTCTGATTCCTTCCCTGTCCCATCTGCACTTTTCATAATGTGTTCTTTTTAAAAAAAATCTCACCAGTCCACTTAGTGCTGCTTCTGTGTACATAGGTGTAGTATCATCTGCCAGGGGGTGTGTAGCCTTTCAGGAGATACATGGGACTCTTCTGTTGTCAACAGCTCCTCAGATAAGGGTGAGACTTCATCAACACCTAACCCATCCATTCTAGAATGTCTTCTTGATCTTGCGTGGGTATTCTGCTTCATGCAGTCAAAGCCACAGTCAGCTCGTGCATGCAATGGTCCTGTGGTGTCCAACAAGTACGTTCACTGCAAATGATTGTTCCGTGTAGCTCTTACAGTTATCTTTCCATCCTCTCTTCTGCAATGATCTCTGAACCTTGGAAGGCAGGGATGTCAAATAAGCGTCTCATTTAGAACCAAGCTCTTCACAGTCTCTTATTCTCCACATGTGGGTCTCCACAGTAATTGCCATTTACTACAAAGAGAAGCTTCTCTGATTATGATTGAGATGTACCAATCTATGGGCATAAAGTTTATTACAGTGTCTGTAAGAGAATAAAGGTGTTGGATTCTCCCATAGGTCCTATGACATGGTAAGCTATGGAATTTTCATCCAGTTAATGACATGAGTTATATAGAGCAAATCAGGCTTAAATGTAATCAGGAAGTGAGTGGTTACTCATAACATTCAGGCTATAATTGCACCAATGTCTTTTTCTCAAACTTTTATTTGAAGAACTCCAATGTATCATTAATTCTGGGAATTATTTTCCTCTAGGAAAGCTTTACAATACATAATTCTGGGCTAGGAGACTCTTCTCAGTCTTCCCCAGCCACTATGACTAATCCTATCATGGTACTAAGTACATTTATTGTCTATTTCTTAACTTATTTAGGTGTTGTTTAATTATTAGACCATGAGCCTTACAAAATGCAAACTCTTCAAAAGTAAAACTGAATGTTTTATTTCTGTATCCATGGAACCCTAGCTCAGTGCTAGCATGAATTTCATTAAATATGAGTCGAATAGTTTAAGGAGTGAATGATTTGAGAGATTTTGACATAGTTTTTTTCTCTATGTGATTCTACCTCCCACATCCATTGGAAATTCCAAGTCCTGATTCCACAAGCACCTTTCTTCTATTTATTTGAAGAGACAGTTGCTTGAACAAGAATTGTTTAGATCAAAGAACATGCTTTTTTATACTTATAGTTCTTAAAGTACAATTTAGTACTTCACTGACTTCCTAGTATTTTGTGTTTTGAAGTCTTTAACTTCATAATAACTGCATCATTTCAAAAACCTATCTTGCTCACAGTCTTCCTCACAAACCTGATTCCAAGGTTTCTCTTTTTTCTGTCTGCTGTCTAGCATTTGCAAACACAAATGTATATCATCTAAGCATGCAAGTATACATGTAAATTCATCTCTATGTCAACGTGGAGATATAGCACATCAGAATAACTATATTGAATTTGTTACTATCACTTGTTAAATTTCATATCTCTTTTTTATTTTTTCTCTTTTACTTTTATTTTTCTTCTCTCATGCAATAAAATTCATATTTCTAAGCATTTCTTACACTTTGAAGGTAAAAGATAGAAAGGCAGCATTTGAAAAAGCTTTTGTGCTTGGACATTAAAAATACTTGAAGATAATGATCCTTGATATTGATTTTTCTAGATTATCAATCTCTGACAAATAAATTTCTCTTATTTATAAGTCACCTAGCAGACCCTAAAGACAAAAACTTGTGCATAAATGTCCATTTTCCCCTGTTGAGAAAGAATAGTAAAATACATTTAGAATTCTGTCAACATTCATTTCACAACCTTTAGTTAAAAAGTTACTTTCAGCTTCTCAGCAGCACAGTAACTTCTGATCATATTGCTAACAACAGACAGTGTGCTCTTTTTTCCAGGCCTTGGTATGGAATACTTTAGAATGAATTTTTTTTTTTTTAGTATCTTGTAAATTCCCAGAACAAAAATTTCCACTCCCATAGGGAAAAAAAGCAAAATTTATCCTGAAGACAAATAGAATTATTTGGAAATAAATCTGATAATAACAATCCTTACTCTAACAGAGGGGATATAAGCAGAAAGCCAAGATAGACATGTCTTTCCATTTTGGAGCAGTGTTTTATCCTTTAAGATCCTTTTTCACTTGTATTTAATTGGCATTTAGCATGTTTGAATCACTGCTTCTCATTCCATGTTCATTCAGAACACATTGTTTAAAATATTAATATTGAGCTAACTGGATGTTCCTTTTCTCAGAATATTAAACAAACTATGAAAAAACATGGATTCCAGTTTGTGCAAACAAGCTACGCCTTGGTGTAGAACCTTCTCTAGAATGTGTTTGATATACCTGGTGTCACTCCACTGAAGAAACTTGATTCTTTCTTCTCTCAGCAGTTATCATTTGTGATTAGTCTCTTGACTAGGGATTGGGCTTCCCTTCTCCTATGTTAGGATTTTGTCTAGCATGAGTTTATGCGTGTCTTGTACATACTGTCACAGCCTCTATGAGTTTATATGTGCACGTGACCTGTTGTTTCTGGAAAATGCTGTTTTCTTGAAGTCATCCCCCGCTTCTGGTTTTTACAGTCTTTCCATTCCCTCTTCCACACAGATCCCTAACCCTTGAGAGGAGGGATATGATATAAACATTTCACTTGGGGCTTAATATTCGAAGTCTCTTATTTTCTGCACATTGACCAGTTGTGGGTTTAAGTGTTAATTACTACCTACTTCAGGAAGAAGCTTCTATGATAAGAATTGAGAGATGCGCTGATATTTGGGTAAAGTAATGTGTCATTAGGAATCATTTGTTGGTGTGTTCATTTAGCAGAATAATAGTAGTAGGTTTTCCCTTAGAGTCCATACTTACTTCGTTTCAGATAATTGGCTTTACTGATTATGTCAAATGTAGGTTCCATTTCATGAAGCAAACCTTGAATCCAATCAAAAGGGGCTTAGTACTCTCATAATATTTGTGCCACAATTGCACCAGTGGCATATCTTGCAAACAAGTCCTTTTGTAGTAGGTAAGATTATGATTTCTTTTTTCCTCTGGTAGCATGTATATCACCTTCCAGGACTGTGAACAGTATCCAATAGGGGCAAAGCTTCCAGCTGAGTACCATGTAGAATTCTCCATGTCCCATGATAAGTATGTGGTACTTTCAGCAATAAGTCTCACTATCAGGTTCTGGAGAGTAACCAACTCCATTAACTATAGCCTGTAATGTATGAAGGAGTCTACAGGAACACATTGGCCATCAACTCAAAATTTTACTAGATTATGAAATCCAGAATTCGGGGAAAACACTGCTTTAAGAGATGAGTTACATTAAAGGACATCATCCCCTATTTGTCATTTGAAATGTAAAAGAAGATTTCAAAAGAAATAATCTGTGTGTTTTACTATTCATCCATGTTAAAAAGAATACTTAAAATTATAATTTCAAATACAAATTGTGTTTGAAAGAAAATCTAGAATATTTTATATACTCGTAAGACACAAAAGCTACAATGAAGAAATCAAGGAAAGTGATTCACATATACAATTGTATTTTACACATTTAATAATCTAGCAGTTATTAAGAAAATTGTGCTCCCCATGAGGAGGCACACAGTGACTTGATTTCCGCTTGTTCCTTGAATGTGTATGACGCTTTGTGTTTCGGGGAGGTATTATCACATTTATGATTCTATCTAGGAGGCTCAGATAAGAATAAAAAACCCTAACTAGTTTTACTTTTCCTAAAAATACCAAAGCTAAAATATCTCTGATGAGACATAAGGTATAATATCAGCCAAAATGAAATTTGTGACCGTTTAGAATCAAGAAAAATGACCTCCTACGGGAAGTTATCCTTGAGAAGAGCTGTGAAAAACAGGATGCTAATGACTATTCATACAAAATTACAGCTTCTTTATTCTAAATAAGCTAAAATACGATCTTTATTTCTCTTCATTTATTTTAAATCATGCATGTGCTTATTGGTTGAAATTTACCTCAGAAATCAAAGGTGATTTTGTTAATGGACTATATCAGAATTCTTCTGTATGATTTGAAAGAATTGCTATTAAAAGACTGTGTTTGATAGCACTGTCTCATTGATACTCCCAGCTAACATTTAACTATCCCTAGATTATGATAGAATTAGACTTATATTTAATTGAAGACCTAATGTGGGTTTTAGTAGATTTCTTGATATTTTTTTCTCTTGGAAGATCAGATAATATATAATTAAGATCAAAGTATTTTTGTAGTTTTCTTTTATGAAGATTAATTCCATGTTCTGAGGATAGAATATCTGTTTAATCATTTCTTTTTATGTTGCCTTAGATTTTGTTATAGTTTGTACTTGCATACATAATCCTACTTTTAGTGATCAAGTATATATATTATATATATGGAATATTTTGAATTCTAGCAAGACATTCTTCAAAGAATCTTTTAAATTTAGAACGGTAAAGCATAGTTTCTCACATAAGCAGCACATTTATCCATAAACATACTTGAATATTTGGATCATAGGTTAGTCATCTCATACAGGATATTATTGATTATTCATTGCTTGGGTGACAATGGATTTGGTATATCATCAAATATAGAAAACTGAGTAATATGGTTAAACCCTAAGGTACTTTAAAGTCTAGAAAATAACTCTAAAACTTCATTCATAATTTTATTTTGCACAAATTTGATTTCTGCTAAACTTTTTGTTACAGAAGAAAGTGAAAAGAAGTAAAGGACACAGGAAAAAGGGAAAAGAGAACTAAAGAAGGAATATAAAATAAAAAGAGCAGAAGGGCTAACAGCAAATGCTCTGCAAGTCTTCTATTCTTACTTATAGGGTACCAATATACTGGCATTTATAATCCATATTCTCCTGAGTCCCCAATGAAGTTTCTGAGATCTCCAAAAAGAACAAGTCTAGAAAGCAAATAAGAGCCTTCCAGGAACCTGTCACTCAAATAAATGACTTGAGTAAATTCTTGCACTTAGAATAAGGTATCATAGACTCTTAGGCAAATTCATCGGACATGGTTCAACCAAGTAAGACTCATCAACTACCCATCAGATAGAAATGTTCCTGTTGTCACCAAAGCTGCTTCGTAATGGAATTTGCTCATTTTTCATCTGAAGCTTTAGCTGGAGGGAAAGTTTACCTTCTCTATATTTATAGAATACAATGTGTTGCTTTGATATACATCTCTATTGTGGAATGATCAAAAATGACTAATTAACACATCCATCTCAAACCAAATTTCAGTGCACATCTGATAGTTAACATACTTTTGCCTTGAGAGTTTTCAGAAACCTTTAGGCAATGTGGAGATAATCTGTTCCTCAGGCAAGATGCCATCCTTGATTTCACTGTGACATTGAGCACTAGCGGTACTGTTGTTATGTTTGTTATTATTCTTTGATAATTTAATACAGTATATTTTTACCATATTTTTCCTGTCCCCCTACTCCTCCCAGATACTCTACTTACCCTATCCACCCCAGTCTGTGTTACTTCTTACTATTAAAAAATAAATAAAGGGAAAGAAAAAGGCATTTAGAAATATGGAACCTGTTTTGTGTTTTGTCAACTATATTCCTGAGCATGGGGCCTGTCCTGCGGTATATGGTTGATATACACAGTGCCAATCCAGTGAAGAAAGCTGATCTATCAAAAGCAAATTGCTCCTTGGTTAGGAGTGGAACATTGTACCCACTTCTCCATTCTGAGATTTTGTCTAGCTTGTGCAGGTATCACGTGTCCTGTTATAGTCTATGTGAGTTCGTATGTACTTGCTGTGTCTATAAAATGCTGTTTCCTTAAAATTGTACGCCACCTCCAGATCTTGTAAGCTTTCTGCCTCTTCTTCTGTGTTAATCTCTGGGAGTCGAGGGGACAGCTGTGATACAGCCATCTCACTCAGGGCTGAGCACTTCAAAGTCTTTTACTGTCTGTACCTGGTCAGTTGTCATGTTGTAGATCTCTGTTTTAATTACCCACCTATTGCAAGAAGAAACTTCTCTGGTGAGGGCAGAGTGACATACTGGTCTGGGCCCTGCCTAGTGTCTCTAGTTACGTTTTATCTTCTCTATACAGATTTCCCTCCTCTTTAGTCCTGATCTTTTTCTAAGAGACAGAGTTTCTGTGTCTGTCTTCTATTTATCTCTCTTTGGCTCAGTCCCTATCTCTGCCTCTTACATGATGATTAAAATTGTGATAATAGTCCCAAGACATTCACAAAAGATTATGCTCTGTGTGTGTGTTCATGTTGCTGCAGGTGCAGACACATGTGTGTGGAGGTGTACTTACAACATGTGTGCATGTGTGTATAAAAGTCAGGGGTCTTCTTTGATGGCTTTACACTAATTTTTGAGACAGATTCTCTCACTGAACCTTAAACTCTTCAATTGGCCTAGACTGGCTGGCCAATGAGCTCTAGGGATCAGTCCACCTCCATCTGCCCCCAGTGCTAGAGTTACAGATGCATGCGATCATGCCTTTTCTTCTAAGTCAGTGTTTTTATCATCTTATAGGTCATAGATGACTCTGAAAATATGATAAAGGGAGTGAATGCATATTCCTTAGAAATATATCTCTATACAATATAAACCAATATCTTTCATACCTTAAAGCAGATGTTTTTGAATTAGCATAAAGAATACAATGCTGAATCTGGTTTAGTGAAGAATCTACAACTATGTGTATCTGATTTTTACAAAATTGAACAATAAACTATATCCAAGTGTATACAAACACACACGCGCACACACGCACACACACACACACACAGACACACCTCTACAGGCCTATTTTAAACTTAGAAAGTCATTTGAACTCAGAATGTTGGATGATTGTGCTACTTCTTTTTAACATCTTATTTAATTGAAAACAACTTCCTTAGTAACAGATTTAAGATTTAAGATGCTGTGATTCTTTTGCATATTTCTTACTTGAATGTCTGGATAGTTGTCATTAGAGAATACCTGCTTTGATGCTAATTACTCAGCTTAGCTCAAATCTTATGCTAAAAATCTGATTCATTTCTTTACTTGGTACTGTTCCCAGTAGATATGAATATAGCCAGCCTATAAGTTAAGTAGAAGTCCCAAGTCAAAGGTAAATAGCAGGTGATCTGGCTCTACTAAAACTGCAGCATGGTAGTTAACAGCTGCCAAAAGTACTGCCTAATTCTTCGGAAGGCTTAATCATTCCCTACTGCACTTTTCAAAAGAGAAAAGTAGTTATTAATCCTGGTGTTCAAAAAAAATGTTCAGAGTGGATCTTCACAGAATAAATGGTGCTGTTTTATATAAAGATTTCAGTTTTATGTAACACTAAAGTGTTGGAAGTTAAACAAATAGCAATGTGCTAATAAAAAGAAAACATGTATTGGGTTAAAAAAATGTAGTCTGTATTAAACTGTGTATTTAGTTGGTAGTTTGAGGGGAAAAAATAGAAATGTATTCCTGAATACTATTGTATCTTAGCTTTATACAGTGAGTTGTTATATCTCTCATTTTTCCTTTTTCTTATAATAGTTCAATTAATCATCTTTCTAATATATGGTATTTCTCAAATATGTGGAAGTTATTGGCTCTCTTAAGGAAATGGAATGGACTGAGTAGCAGATTTTTCTAGTTATTGGACTCTGAGAACTCTTGTTACATTGATAAATAAGTATTTACCTACCTAATATTTAATTTCTCAAAACAATAGTTCCAAAGCACATTTATGATTAATTGAGGCTTATTTTGACTTAAAATTTATGTGTGTGTTATATGCAAACTATATAATATTAACATTATAAAATGTATTTGCATTTTGATTACTTAAATAATGTAAAGGACAATAGAAATAATCACATAGTATTTTTAAACTAATTGTTTTGCTTTCTGAAAGAAGATAAATTTAATATAACTTAATGAAATAATTTATCATCAATTTTAAACAAAAAAGGTGAAGCTACAGATAAGATTGTAAATATACATTATATCACCTATTTATGATATGTCTTGATATTCTAAAATTATTTTAAAGTGTTTATAGTGTTGGACCTCAGAGATCCAAACTGGGACCCCCAGGGCCCAAACCGGAACGCCACACCCCACAGAGACTCACAGAAGGGATATCGATGCAAATAGCAAGAGGATTTATTCCAGTATACTGGGGCCGTTCTAACACGCAGGATAGAAGCGACCCCCCCAGGGGCAGAAAGCAAGCCTTTTTATTTACTGTCCAAGTGGTTGCTAGGGGGCTGTACAGTTGCTAGGCACAGACCAAGTTGGTACAAGTTGATTGGTACCCAAATTGCTTTCCCATTTTGATAGGTAGGGGCCAGTTAACCTCTAAACTGATTGGCGCTAGCGAATAGCAAGGTCGCGGGCTCCTAAAAAGAATACATGCTCAAGGTTCCGGGCAACTGGGTGGACGAAACTCTTTTGCCCAAGGCCATGGGCAGTCTACGGGGGAAGGGGGAGCTCTCTAGCCCAAGGCCATCTCGTCTGTCCAAGAAAAGGTTTTTTCTTTAACTCTGGGAACTCTCCAGGGTCACGGTGCACCTGGCTTGGGCCTATACAATTTTGGTGCTCTTAGAAGCCTGACTAAAGTTTCTTAGGCCTGGGCGAGGGTCCCGACCCCCACAATAGTAAAATATTTTAAACACGATGTAAAACAGTGAGATTTATATTTAATCACCAAGTTCCAGCATAAACAACTTATAGTAGGCATTATACATAAACAGACCTCCTTCTTTTCTTCATACTCCAGGTCATATTAGAGAAACTCTTTGGTATTATAATCTTATCCCCATGAATATTTCACACTATAGTCCTAAATGGTAAGAAATATTTTTTGAAAACATAAGTACAGGGACTAGAAAGATACTTCAGTGGTAAACAGCACTGGCTGCTCTTCCAGAGAACCTGCGTTCAACTCCCAGCACTCATATGGCAGCTGAAACATCTGTAAATCTTGTTCTAGGGCATCAGATGCCCTCTTCTGGCTTCTGTAGGTACCATGCACACATATGGTATACAGACATGCATGCAGACACACTATTCATATACATAGAATAAAATAAAATAAAATAATTTTAAAAATAACTACAGATGTCATTACACCCAAAAGTAAGAATTGTCATTAATTTGTCTCTAAAACCACAATAACTGATTTATTCTCTTCTGTAATCCATGTCCTTGGTCAAGAAGTAAAGAATATTGTTAAAATTCGGGCACTTAATGGAGAGTCCAGCATTGAATTTTCCAATGCTTTTTATTAATCATAAAACATGTCAAATCTCAGAGAATTCTATACCCGCGCAGCTAGGCAGAGAGCTCACTCCAAGGCTTCTTCACCCATCCTCGCTCTCCCTTCTTCTCTTTTCCTTCAGCTCCTTCTCCTCCTCCATCTCCTACTCCCTCCTCCCTCCTGGCTCCACCCCTCAATCCCCAGGTGTTTTTCTTCCTGTTTTCACACAGACCCTCAATCAACAAATAACAGGAACCTCCTGTGGGGGGTGGAAGCTGGGGATGGCACAGAGGTGTAAACAAGTAAGAGACTAATCTTAACTAAAATATTATCCACAACTAAACAAACCACAACAGAATATACTTCTACTTTCTTGAATTTGGACTGACCAGCATCATGCATCCGGACACTGAGAAGGCAAGAAGTTTCTATTATTGAATTGAAGGGGCTAAAAGTATAAGGAGGGAAGGAAGAGAGGAACAGAGGAGAGAAAGAGATGAGGACAGGAGAGAGAGAACAAACATGGGTACAAACCTCTTTCACCTATTGGATAAGTAAGCTCTGCCCAGAAGTTAGCCACAGCAAGTGTTTACCATGTGCATGTTGGCTCTTTCTCACAAGGTAAATATCACTAAACAAACACGCATTGCCATCATTCAGCAGGAATGCCCTGCATTTTAAGCCTTACCTTCATTCACATCTGATACACAAAACTATAAATAATTAATGCCTATTCTTTTAAATAACAAAACTTCGGCTTAGTTTGTTGTAAAGAATGGGTAACTAAAGCAATTTCAATCCAAATTCAAATTTCCTCAGGTTATATACAATTTGCTGTTATTGGTGTGTCTAAGCCATGAAGTAGATTCCCTACATTTTTTTTTTTTTTTGAGACAGGGTTTCTCTGTGATAAATGGCTGTGTTGGATTGTAGACCAGACTGGCCTCAAACTCATGGCCTTGAATTCACAGAGACCCTCCTGCCTCTGCCTCTCCAGTTGGGATTAAAGGTGTGCACCGTCACCACCCGGTTCCCCTACATGCAATTCTAAAAGATGATGAAATGCTTTATAAACATGATAAACTTCCTTTATTGTCTATTGCATCAAAGTTATGATATGATAAGATGCAGTACTTTTGCACTGAGTGATGATTTGAGCATACAGTAATATCACGTTCCCTACCACATAGGTGAAAAAAAAAACTGAGATTCAAAGAGATTAATAACTTACCAGGAAAAAAAAGTCGTATCTAATATTTAAACTCAAATCTTCAGATGCCTATAAATGCTCTTACCTGAGTTGTCCAATCTTGGTTGTTGCCTCAGAGACTTATACCACGGTTACCCTAATTTAAACTTGCTAAGACTGCAGCTGTGGGTAAAGAAATTTTTATCCACTCCTCATCTTTCATTCTTGGGAGGCATTTATATCTCAAATGTACCCTACTGTATCTCTGATGCCTGGGCCTTCGTGTATCCTCTTGATATATCTCTCAAGGTATCAGAGGCCACATTGGGCTCTCATCTCTAACCATGGCCTTCTTTGCACCAACATTTTATTATTAGATACATTTTTCTCAAGACAAACATGACCATGTTTCCTGCCTAGCAATATTTAACAAATCTTCAAGCTGATCATCATGAGATGATGAATTCTTTTTGAAAATCGTATTCTTCTCTCTTTATGAAATTTAAGTCAGTACAATAATCTTCTGAATCCTGAAAATGATGACCTTCTAATACAGAATAATGCCTGCCTGATTTCAAGCCCAACTACATTTGGATTTATAGTGAGAACACATGATATTAAAATACGGTATGTAAACAAAAGTTGAAACTCTTTGACAAATAAAGTTACATTATGATTGATCATATAATTCATGCATAGCCATGCAAAAGTTAAAAAACCTGTAACAACATTTGATATCATACCACCAAAATGCACTCCTCTGTGTATAACAAAAGGCGACAGTTCTATATTGAGGTATATTATATGGAAATATAATAAACTACTACTCTAAACCCAATTTCAGAGATACTTTGATTATATAATCACTAGATGGAGAATTCAATAATGTCCTAAAGCTAAAGTTAACTTTAAGTAAACAAAACCTCATAGACTTACAAATTAATGCCATTTAAATTGGCTTTCAAAGCCCAGGAAGAGCAGCGTTTGCCTCAAGGATTACAGTAGATTATCCTGAAATAGCAATAAAATCTTTGAAGGTTGTAACACTATTTTGACTTTTTCAAAAAGGCATTGAGTGTAGAAAAGAGAAGCCATAATGTATTTGTGTTAGGTTGGCCCATATCAAGTAGCCAGTGTTCCATTCCTTAGGGTCTCCAGAATTGTCAAACATTGAATTAATGGTAATAGCTTTAGTTCACTGATGTTAAGTATTTTATAATTCGTCTGTTTTTACTTTTGTCATTTTATTAGTCTCCTATGTCTGCAGATAATAAAGTATTAAAAAGCGTTTTAAAACAATGGAATTTCATTCTCTCATAACTTGGGAATACCCCAAAACATGGTATTCACACACTGTTTCCTTCTGGATAGTCTGTGGGGAAATTCATACCTCTCCCCTCTTAGTCCCTAGTGTTATAAGACACTCTTGGCCTGCATTGACTTGCAGGTCTCTCTACCTCCACTGTTTTGTGGGATTTTTTATGTGTGCCTTTGTGTTCTACAGCTGAATCTCTTCTTTCTAAAAAAATCAGTTATTGTGTCACTCTGGCCTCATTTTAATTTGCTTATATCTGTAAAGGCCATGTGATGAAATAGAAGGTCGCATTTAGAGATACTGTGAATTAGGAAAGAGACATATATTTTGAGATGTACAAATTAAGTTATAATAGTCTTTTTGAGAGATATAAGCTAAGCCAAGCAATTTTAACATATTTTAACATGATTATGAATATCATAAATCACAGGGCTTCTGAAATAAATATACTTTCCTTTAAAAGGAATTTGCATGTTAAATGTAAGGAACATTGCCCTAAAACTGAAACCTGAGGTCTGTGCTAAATCTCATTATATTCTTCACAGCCTGGCCTATGCCTTCCCACTTTATGCCTTACCCTTCTGATTAACAATAGTCAGCTTATAATTCCTCAACATGAAACATCTTATTTTATCCTTAACCTTAACCTCAATGATTTTTGTCCCTCCCTTGGCACAGAGAGGTTGGGAACTTCCTGATAAGCCTGTTCTCAGAAACTGGTGGTAACTGGTGGAGGGGGGGGAGTGTCTTTACACATGATTTAAAAGGATCTGCAAGAGTATTTGAAGCAAAGATACGTGAGGAAAGAATACACGAGGCAGAAACCACAAACTTATTGCTGTAAACTTAAGCAAGCCAACATTAAGTAAATCTTACTATAAAAACAGGGCATAAGGCAGGGGCCATAGGTCTCTGTCTCCCTGCACATAGGCAGTTAAGCAACCTTGGGACTATCTGACTGGGGGTGAGTAAGCACTAAGCCTTTTTATCTTTCTTTTCCCAGGAGACTCCTGTTTCCAGGTTCCTCTTATCTTGGTGTTGACACAGGCGGTCTCTGCCCTGCTGGACTCCATGTTCCCTAGGGGAAGGGGGGAGACTGCAAAGAGTTGCAATTAAGTTCTGCTTTCTAGCTGACATTTTACTCTTTGTTCTCTTTCAAGGACAGAGAAGCTGGGGAAGTTTCTTGGTTGAGTCAAATACCTGAGATGGAGTTATTTTTAAGTTCTCTCAGAAGGAAGGAAGGAAAAAAGAAAGGAAGAAAAGAAGAAAGGAAGGAAGGAAGCAAGGAAGGAAGCAAGGAAGGAAGCAAGGAAGGAAGGAAGGAAGGAAGGAAGGAAGGGAGGAAGGAAGGAAGCTGGACTGGCCAGGGATGTAGCCTGAAATGAAAGTTTAGAGCTGCGACCCTAACTCAAATTTTTACAAACTATTTAAGTTGAAAACCATAAACATTTTGGGCCAACATAAACAAAAGTTAGTCATAATTTTTAACCAATCTGAAACTCACAATCATGGTCAGAGTCACCATAACCCAGAAATGACACTTCTCAGTTTCCAGAACAAGTACTGGACAATCATTTTGTTTTGGCATTACTGGTGAGATCTGAAGGCTAGGTGCTTTTCTCCTTTTCCTAGGAAACTGAACTTTGTTTCTGTTTTAAGTGGATTTTGAAGTTTAAAATGGCGTTGGTTCTACCACTTCAGTGGGTCTGGGATTTAGGAAGATCTGCTTAGCTCAAAAGTGTCCGCCTTATTTTGTTGGAGAAACCTAGGAGCACACAGGAACCTAATAGAAATGAAGCTGGAAAAATAGAACATGTCCATATTAGTAGATCTTGACAGCTATAATAAGATTTTAAATTTCAGTTTGTAAGAGCTGGGGAGACACTGTTTTATGAGAAAGGCACATTGAATCTTATGACAGCTTGAGAAATGACCCACACTTTCCAACCAAGATGTCATATGCTAGCTTTCTAGGATGAATGCAATGAAATAGTATTCTGTCTAATTTTCTCTTTCCAAGTGATAAATAAAGAGATATTAGGCTAAACATTTCCCCCTTTCAGATTTTGAAAGTGGATGTCCTTATATATTAGCCTGCCTTGGATTCTAAGGATTTTTAGGATTCTATGAAATATTAAATCACTTTCTTCTATATTTAACTTGTCCTTATGCTTAGCTTGTCATCTTTTACCATAGTTTGAGATAACTTTCCATTTCCCCCAAATATTTGTTAATTCATATTTACTGTGCTCTGGATAGATAATTAGATTAATGTCTTGTTTTCCAAAGAATTTAGGTTAGGTTAGCTGTTGTATAAACAGTTTTGCCTGTTTTAGCTAAATTCTTATGTTATGCCTAATAGTTATGTCATATTGCATTTGGGATTAACTTTTCAAGAAAATTTATAACTTTTCAAGTTATAAATGAGGGATAATAACTTGCTACGTGAGGAAACACAATATGAGATATGACAATAAAAAATAAAATTGAATAAAAAAGAAGGTAGATTAGTATACTCAAGATATATCCAATGTGTATAGAATTTCCAAAAATATAAAAAATAAAATACCAACAGAGATCATCTTCAAAAAGCCAACAATATATTTGCTATTTGGAAGAATCTAGTTTACATACTTAGTAAACATACAAATTGAACTATTGTACACATGTCCGATATAAGGAGTGCAACATTGTTCCTCATATGTTCCTTAAAAAGGCTCACCATATACTACATTTTAAGGGCAAAACCCCTTCTGTTTTGATATTTGGTTTTATAAACTTGTTTTAGACAGCACAAAATCACGAATTTACTTTAGATATGACTCAAATTTAGCACTGATATTCTCAGATAAACTAAAACTATAAAGCTGAATTATTTTAGTTTATCTGATGCTTCATTAGATAGAATATAGCTTAGTGTTTGCATGCCTCTTAGTTGAAAAAAAAATATTAAGACAACTCCAGTTAATAACCTGAAGAACTTTGAAGCATTCCCCACCGCAGTGTAGTTCTCTAACTCTCAGAAAAGTTTTAATGAAGCTATTATTTGTCCCAGAATATGAAATACCTTTTCATCACCGAAGGAAGAGATTCTTTTGGTATTTTAGTCTTACTTGCTTTTGTTCATATTGAAAACAAATTACAAGAAGGAAAATCATGCTTAACTAAAGATCTGAGTAGGTTAGCAGGATTTCATGTTTTAATTAACTTATCAAAATTTACTTATAAACTAGAGTGGATAAATCAAATCTGACTATAGATCTAGAAATATCTTTTTCTGTTCTTTACAGTAGCCTCTTTTCTACATGTGAAAACTGAACTATTACTTAAACAAAGTGATTTTATGTATTTCGAAGAATATTCATGTACTCTGTTTAAAAGAAACATTATCGATTCCTCAGTGTCTCAGGAACAGTATGCATTAAATGTTGAAGAAAATCATATTTATCAAGAAATGTCATTGGGATTTTCTTAAACTGACAACATCATCAAATAAGCATTATACAGGTGCATTTAAATGTATGTGTGTTTTCATCCATGCTTCAAAATCACATGACTGCTTTTCGATACATCGTTTCGTATAATTGCCTTAATATTTCCATAGGCCTGACAGATTCTATAATGACAGTTTTATGAGTGTCTGCCTTTCTTTCCTGTATTCAGGTTCTTTCTTTGGGAGCAGACGTCTTGCCGGAATATAAACTGCAGACACCACGTATCAACAAATTTACGATATTGCACTACAGCCCTTTCAAAGCAGTCTGGGATTGGCTTATTTTACTACTGGTCATTTATACTGCGATATTCACCCCATACTCTGCAGCCTTTCTCCTCAACGACAGAGAAGAACAGAAAAGGCGAGAATGTGGCTATTCTTGTAGCCCTTTGAATGTGGTCGACTTGATTGTGGATATAATGTTTATTATAGACATTCTAATAAACTTCAGAACAACCTATGTAAACCAGAATGAAGAGGTGGTAAGTGATCCTGCCAAAATAGCAATACACTACTTCAAAGGCTGGTTCCTCATTGACATGGTTGCAGCCATCCCTTTTGACTTGCTGATTTTTGGATCAGGTTCTGATGAGGTAAGAGTCGCTTAAGCATTTTACTTTCTGAAAGACTGCAATTGTAAAAGTAAATCCACTTTAACCGGAAGGAAAAGTAGTTGCTTCAAAAGTTCCCACATCTCACAGATGAAATTCATTTTCACCTGGAAATGCTGTTAAAATGAAGTGAAGCCAATTTTTTGTTGCAAATAATTGAAATTCCTTCTATACTTGCTAAAGACACAGAAATACTCTCCATGCTGTAGCCATCAACCTAAACATTTGAAACACATGCACAGAACATGCAGCGTATCCCTAGTGAGTAAAATCCCTGCAGATTAAGATTTTTGAGTGCAAAAATGTGAAACATTAAAAATGTCTTTTGTTCTTAAGTCACTTACAGGAGTTTGGACTAAAAGAGACTTGTTCTCAGTTCAAACTATGAAAAGGGGCACCTGTGAAATACCTTTATCAAACTTCTTTCACATCTATCTCTCGTTTTGGAAAATACTTGATGCACATTGCTAATACCTCATTAAGGAAATATGACAACTTTATTTTTAGTGAATGCATTTTCTGAATAGGGCGTACATAAAAATAATCAGATCTTCAAAAGAATCTTTGGGCCAGATATAGCTAGTGTCTCTTTTATTTAATTATCACTAATTGCTATGTTATGTTATATTATGTTAGTATTCGTGTAATGGAAAGATGTACAGAAGTTATGTGTTCTAGTTTCATTTCTGAGGCTTTGATAAACTACCTGGATAATAATAATAATAATAATAATAATAATAACGAATTAGAGGACAACGAGCTTATTTTAGCTCATAATTCCAGAATTCCAGGTTCAATTTCTTCAGCACTGGAAAGCCAACACTTCAGGAATTGGAAGCAACTACCCAAAGCCACAATCAGGAGAAGAGGGAGAATGAGTACGTGTATCATTAGTGCTTAATTTCTTTCTCTATATTTGTACAACTTAGGACCCAGACCCAAGGAATTGGGCCCCACACTCTATGCTGGGTCTTCCCACATCAATTAATAAATTCAAAACAATTCCCCCACAGACATGCCACAAGCCATCTAGATAATCCCTTATTGAAACTTTCTAGATTTTGTCAAAGTTAACAATTTAACAATTAAAACTTAACCATCACAGTAACTCTAAGAAAGTTAATTAAAAAGAGATAGACTCGATATGCTGAAACTTTTAAACTTCAGTGTTCTCTTCTGCCTATTAATCTCTCACCATCTTTTGTTTGGTTTGTTAATTTGTATATTTCAAAAGAAAAAGAGATTTCAACAGTTGCTTGCTTCCTAGCCACTGAAGGCCTCAGGACAGAAGAATACTTGTTTGTCAGAGAGAATTAGTTCATTTAGAATTAAGTCTCTCCTTCCACTTAAGGATCAAACTGTAGGTTAGTTAAGGCTGATCAAACTGTACGTTAGTTAAGGTCAGGACAGTGACAAAGCCCCAGCACCGTTTCATCATCTGTAAAAGAATGCTAATAAAATTGCCTTCTTTGTTAATTTGTTATTTTACTGGGGACTAGAATTAAATAACACATATGAAACAAAGAAAAAATAGTTGCTAAACACCTTTTAATGGATATTCCTAATTTGAGTTGTGACTAAAAGACAAGAATGTAAAATATTTCATCATTAGTATCTATCTTTGAATTTTTTATAATGGGAGATACACAAAATTTTATTACACAAACTTTTCCTGATGAAACGTAGAATAAAAGCTTCACTGTTTCAAAACTTTAAATAGTTATGTGTGTGTGTGTGTGTGTGTGTGTGTGTATGCATAAAATGACTATATATACATGTACTAACAGTGAATTTAACTTTAGATAAACAGATAGGCAAATAAAATATTAGGAAATGTTAATGTACAACAAGACTTCCGTTGAATAAACTAAAGCAAGAAAAGTTAAGAGAGTCACATCACTATACGGTGAAACAGTCTAAGAAAAAAGAAGGTAAAAAGAAAAAGTAAAGAATTTGAAAGTTATTGAGTGGGAAATTACTAGAAAGAGTAATGAATATGCAAACATTTCATTTTACATATGCAAATTACCAACAGGACACTGAAAAAATCTTTAGGAAATGCTAAATTTTGTTGCTGGAAATTCTTCTAGGTGTCATAACTTCTATTGACCTAATTCTACTAGTAAGTAAAATTAGAATCTAATGTGGTGTTTACTGTAAATTTTTAGAAGTAGAATTAACTACAAAAAATATCTCATCTGATACCAGGCTAGAAATTATTATTAAATTATTATCCCAGTTTTGTAGATAAGGCTTCTTTGGTCCTATGTTGTGCATTACTACTATTTAGTAGTAACATAATGCACCTCATTTATCAGCAAATGAATAGTTCTCAAAGCAGCAGGCACTATTGATTCAGAAGTCAATCAGATAGACAAGTTTCTGCTCTCCATAACCTTATATTTTCATAAAAAAGTAAATGCTGAAATGACATAAATTGGTGGAAACAATAATGTGTTATGTAGTTGGCTAATCTATACTGGAAGGCTAGGAAGGACCTCTAAGGAAAGGCAATTTGAATTGAGACTTGCCATATTTCCTGCCATATAAGACTACAAAGCAAAACAGTTCAAACAAAAGAAAACAGTTGTAGCATTGCCTCAGTTGACTCTCAGGTCTGGAATGTTAGAAGAACAGAAAAAAATGCCAGTGGCAGTCAGGCTGAATCAAAGTCAGAGATAAGGTGATTAGATAAAAGGACTAACTCACAAAGAGGGGTGAGATCTGTTTATTGTGGTTTTAGGTCTATTTACTGAGATGCTTTGGATGGAACTAACTTTGATTGACATTTTGTAAGGACTTAGACTATTCTCTATACTGGACTGACAGTCAAATTAAGAATAAGAGATCCTGACTAAAGCCCAGGCTGTGATGCATGTTGGCTGAGAAAACAGCCTGAACACATCACACAAGAGACACGTAGAAAAACAGGCAAACTTGTGATATATTTGGATGTCATCTATCAGAAATTGTTGATTAATTGTTGATTAATTAAATATCTATAAAAAATTAAAAAGAAAAATCAGAACTCAGAGTGATTCAAAACATCTTTTGTAGTTTAATTGTTGAATAATTCAGGTGGGCAGGATGAGAGAAAGGGTACTTTTATAAGCAACTTTTATAGATGATAATGTCTTTCTCCAGGTGATAAAATGATAGGGAGAAAAAGGTATATCGTGAGAGAAAAAAAAGTGTATTGTGAGATTGTTTGGCCATCATAAGTATGAGATGCTTATTAGTCATATAAGTACAGATGGCTGGAAGGTAAATTGGACACCGCATGAGCAACTAGAAAGATAAACATGGCAATATAAGAGAGAAGGTAGTATTTAAATTAAAAATTAGATTTAATCACGGTTATGGGTGGTTTGAATCAGTGCTTCCATATCAGAATTGCTCATCATTTTCTGTATGGGTCTTTAAAAAAATAGTCTAGAGATCAGGCATGGCTTATATGCCCATAAACTGAGCGTGTGGGAAGAGGAGGTGGCCACCTTGGGCTACATAACTAAACGCTATCTCAATACATACATGCCTGAAGATTCACATTTGGTAGGAAGAAAAGTTTTAAAACTCATGTTTTTTTTTTTTTTTTTAGCTTTCAGGGATCATTGTGCTACTTAAATATAAAATGTGGTGGCCACATCTGGAATACAAACCTTCAGGCTTTTGTGTATGCATGGTAAAAATTTCTAGAAACTACAACCAAATATATACAAGCAAATTAATGAAGATGTTATTTTCTCTTGATTAAAAGCTAGGAGCAATTTCTTGCTGAATTATTTGAATAATTTCTTCTTATATGTTAGCATCATAAGTTAGTTTAGAGAAAATATTTCCTTTTTCTCAATGCCAATTAAGCATGAATGTCTTTCTTTACCTGAATGTGAAACTACCATAATACTTTAATTTTATTTATAATCAACTCAAAACTCCAATTTTATAACTGAACCATACCATTTATTGATAAAGCATACATATTAACAATAGGAGGACAATGTGATATATAGTTTTTCTAAAGAAAATGCAGTTGTCCATATTTTTCAAACTAATGTTAATTTTTTACTATAATTAAATGTGATTAGTAAAAACTAGATCATCTCCTTCACTGTTACAGACATTTTGAAGAAACTGAGTGCTGGGGATTACTGAGATTACCCATATTGTTAACATCTTAGTGAGGCTGATATCATCTAGAAAGAGAAATGATTCTGTGGTTTCTAACTTTGGCCTCATTAAGCATGACACTGACACATCAATTTGCTGCAATACCTTTGATACTAAGAAATAATATCAATCTCTTTGTCTCCAGAAAGTCAGCCTTGATTATCTGCCTCAGGTTTTCCTATATTTGACTTTTCCATGGCAAATTTTCAAGAAATTGGCATTTAGGATCTAGAGAACTCTGCTTAGTAACATAAATGATTATCTCCTTCCTCCTCCAAAAATTAAAATTCTAGTTTCCAGTTACTTCCTTTGTTGACCTCTGATTCATGTTTTAGTGGTATTTTGTTATGAATTGTGAATACAAACCATAAAGGCTTTGGAGCCAAGCTAGCTAGGCTCTCTTTGCAGCAAAATTCCAATATGAAAGTGAAATTTCTGCTAATATTAATGTTTCATTCATTATTCTGACAAGATGATCTGTGGAGTGAACATACAGAAAACATTAGGAGACTTCTGTGTAGAAATTCTGATTATATTGTGAGCTGTGCTCCTTATATTTGATCTTTATTATATATTCCATTAACTAAACATTATTGTGTAAATGATATGTTCATATTCTGCTTGAAATAACAAGCCACAGCGTGAAATATGCATATATATGCATGTCAATATTAGCATAAATATTTCTCTCTCTTTAGATAGTCTTTGGCTTGTATTTTACAGAAATTTCCCCTGGCTTCCACTTGGAGCTTTGATCATGTCTCTAAACTCTGTGGCATGAGAAGTTACATAGATATAAGATGTCCAACTGAAAGATAGTTTTTCCTTACATTGATCAAGATATACCCATATCAATATTCAATCAATATATATCAATATCGATATTTATATATATATCAAATATAAATTAATCAAATGTATATATATATATATATATATATGTAATTTGCATGTGGTTAACTACAAAATAATAAGATGATAAGTTGCATTTTTTCCCTTGGTGAAAATTTAAATTTCCATTAAAAGTATACTACATTTATATACTTCTCTATGTGATGCATTGTTTGTCTTAATAACTTAATAATCATTTGATAGCCAATTTCTCATGTTACTTCAATGAAATAAAAAGGGATTTAACATTACAGTATGATATAATATTAACTATGAAACAGAATGAATCTATATCAAACATTAAGATCGTTAAACATAGAAGTTCCCCAGAATATTTGCAAATTATTTTCTTTGAAACAAACAGTTTGTAGAAGCAATTGTGAAGTTTGATGTGAATAAAAAAACAGTAAGGTAGGTAATCCTCCAAAATTCTACACATATACAGATATAGCTCCTTGATATTATTAATAAACATGCCCTCAGAAATATTAACAAAGTATAGAAGCTGAAAGAAAAGGTTAGGAACTAGGCAATGATAACATTGAATTGTATTGTTTAAATAATTCACTGAATGGTGTGTAAAGTATAACGAGTAGTAATTACCCTGAGTAAAATTTAAAACAAAATAATGAATGTGGAGTGATGAAATTTATACTTATGAAGTGACTCCCAATTATACACACTTGTTTCTACGGATATATAATAGAATGAAGTGCTAAGCTGAATGTTTCAACGGTAACTGATTATATAGTTCATTAGAAAAAAAAAGAGAAAAAATCAAATATGTATATATTTCATCATTTATAAAAGAATAACTGATATCATTTATTTATTTGTGAACTTTTTCTAAGTAGGCCTCAATGACAAATAATTTTTAGTATAAGATTCTCATACGCACAATATGAAGTAGATTTTTAAATGTGTTTGACATGTACTTTTCTCTTATTGGTAAGACTTTCTGTATTTAACTCAAGCAAGATTTATTCTTAAGTGGAGAACTGCTTAATCCTGATGATAATTATCTAATTTCAGTCCTTCATAAAGGTTTTCAACATTGAAAGAGGACATTGACTAATTTTTACATAATGTTCATCAAATAAAATTAATGTAGTCTTTTGTGAGTCTGATCTATGATATAGCATATTTCCAAAGGTATAAGTGCGTGCTCAATCAAAAATGTCTACTTAATGAGGAAACTTTACTTCCATCTCAATATCAGAAGGCATCTAAGACCTCTAATAAATAATAGCTATTTTTTAAAACGTTGTAATTGGATTATACTAATTGTATTTGTGGGGGAAATTCTTCCAAATAAAAAAAGAACTAACAAAAGCATTTAAAATGAAAATCTTGTGTAACTAAAAGTTTTTTTTTTTAACTATAACAGTCGAAAAAAAGGAAGTATCCTTCAGTCATAATAAACGAGCTAAGTTCTAGAGTTCTAGGTATCAGATGGCGTATGATGTTCTAGAATCCCTTGTGTCTTCCCTACTATAGCTCATAGGTAAGATTGGCAAAACACCTTTCTTCTGCCTTCTGTAGAAGTACTCACTTCTTATCTATTTTTACTACCATATTTATAAAAATAATCACGTTTAGGACCTGTTGAGTTTGTATCCCTTTAAAAATTTTTGCCAAGAGTTACTCTGCGGGAGGAGATTGGCAATGCCCTGGTCTATTTTTTCAAAACTTTGGTGCCATCACTTATCTTCTCTATAATCTCAGACAAGAGAATGTGGCAGTCTTAGCAGAGAAGACCCAACTGAGTTGGCAACATTGTCCCTGGAAATAAGGCACAACTTTGGCAGACAGTAGCGCTCGCTTATGTAGTTACGCTTGGTTCATGTTACAGAGTCGTGAGTGACTACTGAAGTCATTGTTCACTCAACCTTCCCTCACGATGAGAGTGAGAGTCATGGCTGCTTCCTGATCTCTCCTCCTACTCTGCTTCCTTTCCCTTCATATCCCCATCTTCCTCTTCTGCTCTTCTTTCTCCTTTACTTCCTTCTGCCTCCATTTCTCTTATTATTTCTGTAATTATTATGTATAAATGTGGATAAGGCTAAGGTTTCATCACACCACACTTATTAAACTCATTTTTATTCAGAATATATGTAATTTGTGTGTGATCATGTAAGTTACTCTGATTTATATTCTAAGAAAAATAGCATCACATGAATTTTATTCTCTTCATTAATATGGGAGAACTTTTAGAGTATACGAGACACATACAACAAATTTTTATTATTTCCCATCTTATAATGTCAATTTTATTCCACTACTTTACAACCCAGTATGAAAACTGTCCTCATGTTGTAAAGAATTTCACTGCATTTAACCTGCCACCTGTTGAATTGGCTTTATATTTTAACTATTTTTGAGATATTTTATTCTAAAACCAAAAAAGAGTTTGAATATTTGCACAATAATCCTTAAAAAGCTCTGGTTTTGAAACACAAACAGGCAGTTGTATTCGGACAGGAAATAAACTCAAGAGTTTGAACTATGTAAAAGTGGTGAGACCTTGAACAAAAGTGACTCCTACTATAACAGTCTGGTAGTCATTACCTGCATGAAATTTTTGCCTTTCAAAGACCCAGCCATTTTCTGAGGGAGCTTCTTGGTCCATGTTGGAAAGCTTCTGTTTGAGATTGGAAATGTCTGTGTAGCATATTTGGACAGTGTGGAAGCTCCATCAACACATTTACAGCATAAAGTCCCTATTAGTGGAAACAGAACTGTAAGGAGATATTTAAATAGAAACATGAAGAGCTACCATTTATTGGGTATTAACTACAATCCTGTAGACATCATATTCCCACTTGTAAACAGAGTAACTGGATCTTGAGATTCAAAGAATGACCCATCCAAGGTGGCTTACTAGTATGCATGCAGAACTTAGTCATAAATCTGCCTGTTCGAAAGTCCTTGCACGTAACTGTCAAACTAAAATGTTGATGGTACGAATAAGGATATTTACTTTCCTTCCAGTCAACCATGTAATACTATCTTAAATTCTAGAATTCTTTAAAGGGGGATATGCTTTTAAATTTTTCATGAAGGAAAAGTTGTTTTATGCATTGCATTCTGAAAAATAAAAACTTACCATTAGCATAATCGAGATGAACAATATTATAATCCAGTTATGATGAGTCCATCCAAGCTATGAAAACTCTTTCCACTTTTGGAGGGTTCCGATCGTACAGAAGTAAATTCAAAGGAAACCAAAACATTCTCCTTTGCTTGTGACTGCTAGAGAACAGCAAAGGAAAAAAAACAGACCTACATTGATAAAAAGTTTTTCTCTATATTTAGTAATATTTTTCACTAAATCAATATTCATAGCCATGGTGATATTTACTCCATGAGCTATTTCTTCAATTAAAACATTAGTACATTTGGATGTACTTTGTAAAATAATCACCACAAAGAACAGATAAAATGACTCAATAATTGATTGGTAAACACCATGTAACTATGGAATAATTATATGCTCTGTGAATTATATAGTACTTATAGTTGACGTTATTTAGGAAACATAAGAAATGAACTTGTAATTTGTACTTATCAGATTTTGATTCCTAACAACCAACTAAGTATCCTATTATTATGTAAAAATATCCTATCATTAAATACCTGGTCAGTCACAATCATGCAATTAGTTAACATGTATCATACTCCAAAATGCAATTATATCATTGAGATACCAAGAAACAATTTATGACTTTGATATATTCAGGAAGAAAGAAAGAAGAATTCATTTAAATATAAATTATAATTCAGGCATGCACTTATCCAATAAGGGTTCTCACAGTTACAAGAAGAAGCTTGACTGGCTCCTTCACATTGTTCAGGTGTTTTTCAACGTTAGCATCAGCTGGTAAGCAAGATCTTTTTGTGTCTTCCTTGAGATATCTACCACAAGCTATATCACTAAATACCCATTGTCATGCAGTTGCTAATACCAAGGTCTCTTTTGTCACTCTGTCTCTCTCAAGGAAATAGCAGACCTTGTTTCACTTCATTAGAGAAGACTCATTTCTATAAATAATTGTATGCCTTGGTTAGAGAGCACTTCCCTTCCACACTGTAATTGTGGTGTGTGGTATTCGATAGACACACAATCAATTCCCTGCATGTTGGTAGAGGAAGAAACATGTTAATGAGAATGCTTTGTGTGAAAGTCACTTTTGCAGATCTCAGGGAGGCAAATTCTCTCTCTATGATCTTGTATGCCAAGACACCGGATTAATGAGTCATGTATTTTTAAAGTATGTTTTTCAAAGTGCATTTAAAACTCTGATTGAAGAAGAAATCTTCAAATTTGATTCAAGCCTGTGGCTGATCTCCCATTTTCTGTTAACAATTCTGCCTTGCATGAATACTTTGAACTGCTTACAACTGTTTCTGACCATTCACATTTATTTCCACAGACAACAACACTCATTGGTCTTTTGAAGACTGCACGTCTCCTTCGTCTTGTGCGCGTAGCCAGAAAACTGGATCGATACTCAGAATACGGTGCTGCTGTTCTAATGCTCTTAATGTGTATATTTGCTCTGATTGCTCACTGGCTGGCTTGCATCTGGTATGCGATTGGGAATGTAGAGAGGCCCTATCTGACTGACAAAATTGGATGGTTGGATTCCTTAGGACAACAAATTGGGAAACGTTACAATGACAGTGACTCAAGTTCCGGACCGTCCATTAAAGACAAATACGTCACGGCACTTTACTTTACCTTCAGCAGTTTAACCAGTGTAGGATTTGGAAATGTGTCTCCTAACACCAATTCGGAGAAAATCTTTTCCATTTGTGTCATGTTGATTGGCTGTAAGTAGATTTCTCTTTTGCTATCTGTTAGGATATATAATAGCACAAGTTGGTATTTCTAGAACATAGAGAACAAAGCAAAATTATGAAAACCGAACGAACTGGGGTTGCACATGTGGATATTGTATTCTGTGTGGCATGATTTTTCCCTGTGAAGTGAAGAAGCAAAAATCCTTTTCATCTTCTCCCTTAGAGCTAGTGTTAATATCAATATAAAATAAAATACATCAGTTGGGATCTCACAGTTAGTTCTAGGGCCTCCCAATGTTGGGTGAACCTGAGTATTCTCTTCAAGTTCTTAATATAAAGTAGTATCATATTGAGGGTTCTGTTCCCAGCACCCACAACTTCCTATAACTCTAGTGCCAATCTGATGCCCTTGTCTGACTTCTGAGAATACAAGGCATGCATATAGTGCAAATGGATACATGCAGGTAGGCACTCATATGTAAATATAAAAATAAATAAAATTTGAGGAAATATTTTTTAAAATAGTATCACTGCCTTTAACCAAAAAAAAAAAAATCTTAATGTGTATATTGAATCACTTCTAGACTACTTATATTTCATAACATAACATAAATGCTGCATAACCCTCAGGAGTGAAAATGAGAAAAATGTTTGAACATGTGCAGTACAGGAATAATTTTTAAAAATATTTTTGTCATAGTTGGTCAAATTCCCAAATGCAAACACAGAAGTCACCATTTTCTACATGCATCAAGGCTTCTTTTGGACCCTAGAATATTATGGATATAAAATTGGAGTTATGTGTTACCATTCAGATTGATGATCTGAAAATTACTGTTCTCTCATTGTTATACAAGTGATTGTAATTTATTACTAATATCTATTTTATGTCAAAAGCCAAGATCAAGTTAAGTCAGAAAATAGACTTCGAGGAATAAATCTCTCTCTCATATATGTAAAACCATTAACATAACACCAATGATTTCCCCTCTTACGGATTTTAAATTGCTTTTCTTCTGACATCGTTCCAAGGCTTAAGTCATTGCTCTTTACCCTGAAGTGGCTTTATAGGAGGAACATAATTTATTACATATATTCTTTAGAATAAAAATAAGATGTAGTTGACTTCATAATATCTTTAAATTACCCTGTAAAGCCCCAAGTGATAACCTGGATAACAGAAGACAGCAATAACAACTTCAGAAGGAGAATTGCCTTTGGATGGTCCACAAAGTTGAAAATGTATCTTGCCAACTCGTTTTCCTGTGTCACCGTATTAATTATTGAAATGTGGTTAGATAAGGCCTATTTATGAAACTTAAATGAGTCCCCTTAGTAATCTACTCTGCCTAAAATATAGTCTTTATTTAATACCATTTTCATAAGAAAATGCATTTTCAAAACTTTCAAGATCTTCCTCTAGTTCCATCCCACTCTTGGCTACAAACACAGAAGTAGCATTGAATGCAGAAGGCAATGGAACTGGAGTCTATTTTTAAAAAAAAGAAAAAGAAATACACATTCAAGTCACCTTTAATATGTAATCATAATCTCAGGCTGGGGAGGTGACTCAGTAAAGTTTTGCCTTGTATACTTGCCGGGTCCCCAGCATCCACATAGAAGCCAGACGCAGAAGTGCATAGCTGTAACCCCGGCACTAGGATAGCAGAGACAGGAAGAGCCTTAAGACTTGCTGCCAGCCATTGGGGTCAGTGAGCTCGAGGTCCAGTGAGAGACATGAAAAATATGATGGAAGGGCCAATGAGATGACTCAGCATGTATAGGCTCCTACGCCAAGCCTGGCAGACCCGTTCAGTTTCCACATCCACATGGTAGAAGAACTGCCACATACAAGTTGCCCTCTGAGCACACACAGGCCACGGCCTGCACACGCACATACACACACACATGGAAACACGCATGCACACTCCCATACATGCTCAAAATTAATACATAAAAATGTATTATATATGTATATGTATGCGTGTGCGTGTGTGTGTGTATGTGTGTGTGTATTAGAAAGTGATTGAGGAAAACACCAACTTCTGGCCTTCACGTGTGCATATACACATACGAACACACATATGTGTAAATACACACAAACACACCACACACACACACTAAATCAACAACAGCAAAAAGAAAACTATCAGAATATGTTTCACAGTGGTTAAAGATTCTAGTTGCATTGCTATCAAACAAGGCAAACAAAAGTATTTGCTTCTGATTAAATATTTATAGCTGTAAAATAAGTATGGATGTATCTTAAGAAGAGAGTACTTATATTTAGAAACAATGATCCAAGGAACTCACAAACATTATGGCCACTTACCCTGTTCATGACTTGGAAATCCTCAGCACTCTGGCACTTAGTATGTGAACTGTTTTACTGAAAAACAAATGCTAATTTCCTTCCTTTCTTCTCTTGTTCTTTCCTTAGTACTCCGTATCTTTTCACACTTTCTTATCGATGTAGCACTAGGTTTGCTTTACTGATCCTTTAAAAAGAATCTATGATGTCTATAGGTAAACTTGAGACAACTCTATCAATCAAACAGAAAACTATGTAAAATGTAGGAAGTCATTGTTTTCAGACACTGAGAAACAAGCAGAGAACTGTGATCCCTGGGGAAAAAAAACCAAAACCAAAACCAAAACCAAAAACAGGATGGCCCATGTTACCTACCTGGAGCTCCAGGGGCAGGACCAGCAATGAAGGGAAAACACCCTAAGCAGGTGCAACAGTCACACCCAGCTAAGGAAGGAAGACCAGAAATCATGGAGGAAAAGATGTGGGAATCTGTAATACAAAGAGTCAAAGAAAAGAGAAAGAGGTGTATCAATGATAAAGAAACGCTCACAGAACTTCATGAGTACCAACTTGAACCTACTGATCTCTTCCAAGACACAAATACATAGAATGACAGCTCTCAGGCCTAGTAAACAACCACACAAGTACAAGCTGAACTATTTCCAGACTTCATGCACATATGAGAGACATTGAAACTCAAACCAGCAGAATAGAAAGCCTCACTGAATATTCAGGTTGTTCAGTAGAAAGCTTAGTAAAAACAAGGGTGTGGGACTAGAACTATAAAGCCCTAACAAAGCATTAAGAACAAGCTCAAACCAGATCTCTGGGCTTGGGATAGAGCCCAGCAGTAAAGCACTTACCTAGCACCAAAGTCAGCCTGATCTTCCAGTGGCCTAGCTATCTGCAAGAAGACAAGAACAGCATCCACCTGAAAAACTGTTTTGGACAACACAATGAAGCTCAAGAAACAAAAACAAATTAGACACCTGGGATGACATCAAATTAAAAAGCTTCTAAACAGCAAAGAAAACAATTTAATAAAAAGACAATCTACAAAGTGGGAGAAAAGATTTACAAGCTATTCATCTGACAAGGGTTTCCTATCCAGAATATAGGAGGTGCACTAAGATCTCAAAGACAAAACTCAATAAAATTTAAAAGAAAGAATAGGCTTAAATGTATATTTATCAAAATACGCCATACAAATGACCAAGGACAGGAAAGTATTCAGCATTTCTAATCCCCATGGAAACACACCTCAAAACTAGAAGATCTCATACCCTTTAGTAAGAATATCTACTGTCAAATATACATGTTAATAAGATAAACCCTTGAACATTGCTGAACAAAAACTAATACAACTATTATGGAAAAAAATAAAAATAACACTACAGTATGATGTAGTAGCAATTTCATTACTAGGTATATATACAGTGGAAATGAAGTCAGTCAGAAAGGTGTACTATAGCACAAGTCATAATAGCTAAAAACTGGAAATAACCTCTGCCCGCTAATGGACAGGTAAAGAAAGTGTGGTAAATGTACATATAGATGGCAAGAGAGTGTCCGAGGTGGTTAGGGGTAGATTGATAAACAGGTGACAAGTTACAATTGAACAGAAATGCGACGTTGTGGTGCGCCGCTATTCCCTAACATGAGACCCCAGAATGAGGGGAGCATGTGCAGCAGTGTTCAGAAATACAATGGCTTCCTTTTTTTTTTTTCAAGATTGAGGAAAAATATCAACTACAGGTTCAAAAACTTCAATGAGGACTGAGCAAACCAAACGTGAGCAAGACATATCAAGAGACATTATCAAACTGCCAAAAACCAATCATAAAGTGAAAACACCAAAGGTGATAAAAGGTAAATCAAGACATTATATACGGCAAAAAAAAAAAAAGAGAGAGAATAGAATTGACAGATTACAATGGAATCAACAAGACAACAGGAAAAGATCTCTAAATTGCTGGAAGAAAAATAGTATCTCTCAACATGGCAATTTATGTCTAAACTGGCTTTCAAGTAAGGACGAGGAAGCAAACTTGACAGGATGTATTATGAGCAGACCGTTTCCAGTGAGAGGAGAGGTAAACCCCGTGAAAAGCTGGAACACCTGTGAATGAAGAAGACCAAAACTAGCAAATATATGAATACCCCGAAAACATTCTCCCTTGTCTTTATATACCTTCAAAATAATTGACTAATGTGACACTAATGTCTGTGAAGTGCTAGGTTTTGTAAACGATAAAAAGAGGTGATAATGATAGCGCAGGGAGAGCTGCAGTGGAAGCGCATCACCGCTGTGAAATCCTGCATCGCTCGGGGTAGCGGTAAGCGTTCAGAGAGAGATAATTACATGGGACACTAGAAACAACATTAATGAAAATTAAAATAAAATGTGCCCACACTTATTGGAATCCGCTAAAGCAATGTTCAGGGAGTTTTTGTTTTCTGTATTTTGTTTTGTTTTAGCTCTAACCTGGAAGTTCTAAACATCAACCTTTAAAAAGTTATTTAAAAAAATAAGTGACTTAACAGTACATAAGTAGGAAAAATAATGATAAAGCTGAGAAAAACTTTAAGAAAATATATGAACCCGAGCATGAGAAAGTTGGTGGATATAAATTCTGGCTCTTTTTCTTTTTTTTAAAGATTAGTACAATTAATATGTCTTTTACTAAGCTGGATCACATTACAAAAGAAATGTTTCAGTTCTTAGAACATTGAAAAGCCAAGCCATTAATACTGTTGCCCAGCTCAGATAAAGCCCTCACTCCATACCTACTGCTCCTAGTCTAGCAGCACCATTCATGAGCTCATGGGGAGGGCTCCAGACTAACTTTTATCTACACTATGTGCCCTCATCCTGCATGATCCTCATGGAGAACAAACCAACGCTCTTAGTGATGCTGCCAGTGTAAACGTTGGCTTGTTGTTTGTTTGCAAAGACCCAGACCAATGTCAACATTGCCTCACCATTTGCCACAGCAAGGACACACTGAAAGCAAAAGAATTAGACTAAGGAGTCTTATGATGACATGGGCTACAGACTTCTGGCACACTGTGGATGAAAAGCAGCGCCATGAGGCTTGAGCTGCAGGTCGATCATAGAGTGTTTACTTGTGTGAAAGGCCCTGAATTCGATCCCTGATTATATCATCACCACCACCACAACAACAACAACAAAATTAAGAATTGATTCATGATTGACAACTTACAGCAAATGGCATTATTGATAACCGAAACAAAAGACGATTAAAATAAAAATTGATTAATTACATTTCATTAAAATTACCTTCTTTTCAAATGGCATTGTTCAGCTGGGTGTGATAGTGCATGTCTTTAATCTCAACACTTGGTAGGCAGAGGCAGTTGTGATTTGAGGCCCGCCTGTGGTACACGGCAATTTTTCAGACCAGCCAGGGCAATGAGAGACACCTTCTCAGAAAGTCAAAATTAAGAAATGAAAGTGATAAACTGGAAGAAAGTGTTTCAAAGATGTAAATATAAAAAATATTGGCATCCAGAATATCTTCGGAATTCTTACATCGTTGCAAAAAGATAATTCAGTTTTTAAAAAGCCGAGCAAATTATTTTAACAGACACTGCACAAAACTGACACCTAAATGCTGAAAAAGTATATTAAAAGTGGTATTAGTCATCAGTGAAATGCAAATTAAACACTAATGAGACACACTGCACATGCTACCTTGGTAAATTTCAAGTGGCAATACAAAATGTCAGCAGGCTATGGAACAAATGGTATTGCCATAATATGCCGGTGGGAACATAAAATAAGACAACTTTGGCAAACAACTTGTTTCTTGTAAAGTTAAAGAATCCACACCACACAGCAATTCCACACCTAGGTGTTTAAAACAGAAATGAAAATACATGCCCACACAAAGATTTGTACACAACCGTTCATGTTAGTTTTACTCATAAGAGCTAATGTAGAAATGGTGTGTTTTCCATCAGCCGATGATATAAACAAATTCTGGTACATCGTTGTGATTTGAATTTTTTAAAAAAAAAAATTATTGATAAGCACAATGATTCTCAGCCTTATGTTGAACAAAAGGCAAACTCATATGGTACATGTGCTGTGGTCCCTAGCAAGTGAAACTCCCTGCAGGCAACTGACTTATGCAAGGAATAGTTCTGAAATGATAAAAACAGACTAGTATCTCAACTATGTTTACAGGAATGTACATGTTTGTCACAACTAAATGAACTATATACTTAAAAATGCATCTAGTTATCTGTTAATTATGCATCAATAAATTTTCTTCTTATGTTACATATTTTTAAAATACATGGAGCATATTTTAAAAAGCAAGCTGTAATGATTCTAATCGAATACTTAAGCTAATATTTTATTAGCCATTAATACATGTGGATTTGAGCTGAAGGAGGATGTTTATTTTGTCTCTATAATACTTCAACCTAAAGTAAGCAATTTTGATGAGGTGGAAACCTTCCACTAAAGAAGGCTAAATAGAGTGTTGAGTTAGAGAAAGAAATTCCTATGTATAAATAGTCTTATTTACTTATTCATTTGTTTATTTTTCCAATATACACTGGACCAGTGAATGAGCATAAACTGAATAAGTTATGCAGGGTATGATGGTTTGTTCTCTCTAGCTGACGATGCTTTGCTTTAAAAGAGGAGGGCCTCATGTCCTCGTCAGGATTTTAAAATTCACCAGCTTAGAAATTCCTGAAGGTGTCTTTCAATTGTTATTCAAGCCCTCAATTATGTACTTAGAATCTAGGGTTCCCATCCTATCAGTGAGTAGGCAGTTTCTTGTTCTGTGTTAGCATTTTGACTCATTTTCATGGAGAAATGGAGATAAAATTACTGTATCTATTGAGAACTGATTCCTGACCTCTCTCATTCATATTATGCGCTTTATGGAAAACAACTGGTGAGGGCCTTGTGCTCTCAGTATGTTTCATGAGTATGTGGCAACCACTTCAGAAAGTTAGCAGTATGTAATTTTTCCAATGAGTAAAGTATGCTTCTTACATGAGTCGTAGGTATCAGTTTCTAGTGAATATTACTATCTCTCTTCTTAACAGAGTATTAATTTACTCAAATTAGAAATAATTTCTAAATTGTTGATTTATATTAACACTGCAGAGCATTGATGTTTCACCCACAGGCCAATTCAGCGTCATTTTAGAGCTCTTCTATTAATCAAGATTTTCATTGAGGAACAAGATAGATGCCTAGAATAAGGAAGTGCTTACAGAATTTTGCAAAGAACCAAGGCATAATTTTAATCCTTCAATCCAAAGCCAAGAGAAGATTACATTCTACCTTAGACAGTTAGAGAGAAAAGGAGCGAGAGAGAGAGAGAGAGAGAATGATCTCTTCCTAGCTCTAATTTTCACTCTACTTGGACCTCCAATGGACTGGATGGGTGATGAGAACCTTCCGAGGAGAATTCAATCTGCTCTATCATCTCAAATGCTGATTTCAACCAGACACACCTTTGCAGACTCACACATAGAATGGCATATGACAAATTATCTGAATATTCTGTCCCAGTCAAGTGCTCATGGAATTAATTCTCACATTTACTCACTGTTTTATGTATCTTAAAAGATAAACTCAAATGATCACATCTTTCCCAGAAACATTCCCCTCTTTGGACATCTATGGTAAACAGAGACCATTACAATAAAGCATAAGATACGCAAAGGAAATGATCTGGGAAAGAACACAAATGATCGAGAAAACGCATTGTTGTAACAGAGCCTAAATCTAGTGACATCTACTTTTTAAATGTGCAAGTAGTTTTTAGAGGATTGTCTGTAAAATACATTTCAAGAAAAATAGATGTGTTGGATGGATGTAGTTGAATCCCATACTTCAGGCTGTATTATTGCTTCTGGGGCTTCGCCCACTGCTCAGTGTGCTGTGGTCCCAGAGCCTGAAGCCTCCATGGCCATGTCAAAGTTCTTGACAGATTCCCAAAGATCCATAAGCAGAACTTATATAATTTTTTCTACATTTTCTGTTAGCAATGCAATTAAAAATTATTAGAAATGCAAACACATAAAGGAAAACAATAAGAATATAAAAACTTATTTTAAATAAAAACTTAACCCAAGGGCTGGAGAAATGGTTCAGTGGTTAAGGGCACTTGTTGCTGTCACAGAGGATCTGGGTTCCGTTCCTAGTACCCAAATAGTGGCTCACAACCATATGTAATTCCAATTCCAAGGGATCTGACCTCCTTTTCTGGACATCATGAACACACATGGTACATATGCATACATGCAGACAAAAATTCATACACATTTTAGAAAAGTTATCCCAATAAGTATTAATGAGGATATTCTAAATGCTGAATGTACATTGGTGTCATAGCATTTTCTCCCAATAGATGAGCAAAAAATACATTACAGCTATCCTTGCAAAAGATAAGCAATATACACTTTTTGCAAGTCAGATGTATGTATGTGTATCTATGACATCAAATTGGAATACATTTAACAATCACATACAACTTAACACTCAAAGAATGCTCTACGTTCCCTAGGACAATTAGTCAATAACTTGAGAACTCCAAAGTGTTGAATCTTATTACGTCAAGATTAGATTCCAGGCTGTGATAGAAATAAGTTCTTGTTTTTAAGTCTGATCCATAAACTAATTTCTATTGTGATATCTTACTGATTCTTTAAGAACTTCACACATGCATACAACATAGTTTAGCCGTGGTCACTCTCCCTCCTCCCAGCTCCACCTCACCTTCCACCTCTCCTCCCAACTTCCTGTCACTACTCGCCTTTCTCATAGCCCACCAAGTCCCATTTGTGTTTCCACTGGAGCATGGCTGATCTACTAGGATCCACAAGCTTAAAGAAATCTGACTCCCTCCCTAAGAGCAATCAGCTATCTTTCTCCTCTATGCTGGAATGTAGACTGGCTTGCTCATGGGAGGCTCTGTGAGTTCATGAGTGCAGTGGTTCTGTCTCACTGAATAGGATGACACTGTTTTGCTCTGATCGTCTCTGACTCTTGCTCTTAAAATCTTTCTACCTCCTCTTCTATGTTGTTCCCTGAGCCTGAGAAGGAGGGAGAACTGTAGTATAGATGTCCTGTTGAGGCTGAGTACTCCTAATATACTGACCCTCTACACTTTGACCCATTGTGAGTTTTTGTGTTATCTGTCCATAACACTAAGAACTATCTCTGATGAGGTCAAAGGCTTTCACTTATATATGGGTGAGAAATATAAATTTAGAGAGCAGGTTGGTACTATGTCCATTTAGTAAAGTAATGGTGGTTGGTTCACCCTGGAGTATATGACCTTCTCAACCATGTGTCCTTGGCCAGATTTATAGTACTAGGCATGAGTTTCCTCCTGTGGAGCTGACTATAAATTAGTTACTGTTGTGTTACTATGGCACCCATGGGCATATCTTGCCATGCTGATCATTATTTTAGCTCTAAGAGTTCACAGCTAAGTAAGAGTGTTGATAACTTTTAGCCTTGGCTGTCTGCATATCATTTTCAAATATTATGAAAGCCAGCCAGCACAAGAAAAGCTTCCTGCTTCATACCAACTTGACTTCTGCATGTCCTATGACAGCATCATATGAGAAGAGAGATAGCCATATGGAAACATACTATTTTAATGAATACACACACACACATACACACACACACACACACACGTACACACACATACACAAATACACATACACATACACACATACACGTATACATGCATGTATACATACACTCATATAATGAAGTTTAATTGGAGTTACCCAACACAAGTACGATCTTCCTCTCAGAAGCCATAGGTCATCAAATAAAAAGCCCAGGGCCATGTATGTGATACTTCCCCTAGAGCTGCTGATCAGGGGTCCTAGAGACCCCCAAAATTATGCATCTTATTGCCATTGCTCTTAGTTACCCACCAGAACATTATGATAAGCCTATATTACTGAAAAGGTAGTTTTAAAATCCCTAAAAGATGTTTTTGCCTCATGAAAATTTTTAAGAATCATGGTAATGATGACTATGATTTGGCTTTTACAAATAAGATATAGTGAACATCTAGTTAATGTTCTTGTAAGAACTTGTAAGTAAGAACTAATGTTCTTACAAGTGTATCTTATAAAGCAATATGAGTTTTACTTTGAATCATGTCGATTTTAAAGACTTTTCATCTCTTTACTGTTAAAATTGTAAAGAAGGATTCATTTACAATCTAATTACCAGGAGTAAATTGACATACTTGGGTTAAATAATCAAAATCAGCGCATTTGATATTCTGAAAAAATATACCATGCCCAAGTGCAGTGTTTCCCCATAACTTTATTTTTTATCCAATCCAGCCCTAATGTATGCAAGCATTTTTGGGAATGTTTCTGCAATTATTCAAAGACTGTACTCGGGAACTGCCAGGTACCACATGCAGATGCTGAGAGTAAAAGAGTTCATTCGCTTCCACCAAATCCCCAACCCTCTGAGGCAACGGCTCGAAGAGTATTTCCAGCACGCATGGACGTACACCAACGGCATTGACATGAACATGGTATGTATTTCTGTTTCCCAAAACAGAAGCTCCGCAGGTGTTACAGCTATAGCAAAATGAAAGGCCAGTCTCACCAGCTTTGAGCCCTGTGCTTCTGTTTCCTTCTCTTGGATGTTTATTTTCTCCCCTGGAGATAGTGTCTCATTCTCAATTCATGGCATTGCATGGTGCTATATTTAGTTATACTGTGTGGCAAAGGCATTATAACATGATGCAAACTGATATAACTATGTGTCATAAAGTTCCCACCTCCAATTAAAGGAAGCATTGTGTTAGCTAAAACTCAGGCCTTCATGGTATGGCCTGGTTACAAACAAACAACAACAACAACAAAAGTAGCCGAACCTGTGTGCAATTAAGATGTGGAAAACACACTGTGACAATTCTGATGACCCTTAGTAGAGACCTAAGATGAACAGATTTTTTTGAGGTAGGACATCTTGAATATTTGTAGGAAAGATTAGGGACCTTAAGAATGTCAGAAAGTATTTTCTGATTGGAAGTTTCATTTAATAATTAACTTCCTTTAATAACTAATTACATTCCATTTCAATATATTTAGTTTAATGACCCTTTCTGCTCAAGGAGGGAACAGACATTCCTTAACACCTTTAAAAATATTTGATATAAAAAAAAAAAAAACACTTTTCTCAAGTACCTCCTGAATCACTGCACAAAAGTCAACATAATTAAGGTGAATGGGTTCTGAAGAGCTCTTTTTAGGATTAAGAGGATTGCTCACATTATTTACCTCATTGTTTGGCTGTGGAGACTGAATGCCACAGATAAATTATGCAATAAAGCAAAATCCCACTACGTATTACAGGGCTATAGGACAAGATCAAAACACAGTGTGTCCTCACATCACTGCCCTGTTCTGAAAATTCTAAAAATAAATCATTCATATTTAATTCCATCAACTACATGATGTCATTTCCGTGTGAGCGTATATGTACAACTTAGACTGCTATTTTCCATTTGATCAGATATGTTCTAACAAAAAAACAATGGACCAAAAGTAGAAATCATGGTGAAGGCCATAGAGTAATTAATACCAACTTAAAGACACGTTTATATGTAGATAAATTTATCATATCTGCATGTGATTTATTTGCCTGAGAAATAAAATCATATCATTATAAAAATTTTAATTTGAAAAAAAAAATTTACTGAGCACATTTGAGCCAAAAATGAAGCTCAACTTCGTGAGCTGCTATTTCCAGTTGTCCCAAAGTTCATGGTGAAAAATCCACTTAATTAATTGATCTACTATGAGCTGATTTTAATCTTGCAAGAAAAAGCACCTATATGTTGGTTGCTTTTAGAAACTGTTATTGTGATTGCTTAACAAAGATACCAGCATTCAAAACACTGGGGACTCTCTAGTGCTGGGCTGGCTTAAGCAGTGTCAAGAAATTTAATTAAAATATGTGTCACTCAACTTTATTGTTTCATACTGCCAGAGTATTTCAATATCAGTATATATATATATATATTCAGTGTTTCAGTAGTAAAACAGTCATTTATTTTACCTCCCTTCTCCATAAAATCTAGATTTATGACCATATTCGTGATAAAATATTTTGTGACAACTATTTACCTATCATTGTTTGACTCTATTACCTATAAATATGGTTTATATACCACGTGCCTATTTACAATGTACTTATGAAAGATTTATCTCTTTCTTGTCTGCTTCACACCTTAACACATGGAATCACAACACCCACCGGTAAGAACAGGAGGTATTTATATCCAATTTAATTCTCGTGTAAATTGTGGAGAATACCCTTGTTATCTGTCAGGTTTAGAGCTTGTTAAATGATTTCCAGCATTAGTTCTGATCTTTTTTGCATGATGTAGCAGAGGAAATACAGAGCAAGAAGCTGGGGAAGATAACGTGGAAGAGGCCAAGTACAGAATAGAAAGTCTCCATTTTAATAACAACTTGACCTCCAATAATGTTTATATTTACAGTTTCTTACTCCCCACAAAAAAAAAATTACTTTTCTGCCCCCATTCCCATGCTGGGAGAGGTTATGGGTATACGGTTTGCATTAGATAATTGTCATAAAGAAAACGTCATTCTCTTTCATCATCCTCTCTTCATGATGTAGGTGCTTTTCTCTCCTCTCATCTGCATGCCAGTATTACATGATCCTGGAGCATGTGAGCTCTAAGCCATGTGCCGCTGAGACTTGCATGTGGTTTTGAAAACTTGACTTTGCACGAACTCCTTGTTTGTACATGGTGTCTACATTTTCATTTTGTGACTGCAAAGTGAGTAAAAGAAAAAAAGAAAAACTCAGTGCAAGATAACTCTGAAAACAGCAAATAGAAGAAAGATGCTTGCTTATTGAGCATGACGTGTAAACCACAGCTGATTAGAGAAAAGCAGCTGTACTATTAAACTGTTAAGAGGGAAAAAAGAAAAAGATAATTTTAAAGACCATTTTTTTTTTTACCTCCAAAACCACGTTATTAAAAATGCTTGTGTCTTGTCAAATTATTGTTGGTAAGATTATCATTTAAAAGCAGTTGAAAAATAGCTACTTTATGTACTGTGATACATAAGACTACATCGAACTGTTGTATTTTTGCATCAGCATTCCATATTACTTCATTTAAGTATAAACTTAAATATAATTTGTCATGAAACATTTCAGGTCATTTTTTACTGTTCGGTCATCTTCAAATGAAGTAAAGGTTGCCAAAAACACAGTTAATACACCTAAAATTATTTCACGATCAAAAACATTTGATTGCTTAGCAGACCGACAAAATATAAGAAATACTAATCTAAAAAAGTGGGGCCATATTCGTTAGACCTTCTACCTTTCCCTTGTCATATAACCTGTTGCCAGAATATTCCAGAACAGAAAACAATGATGGATTACTTACACTTGAACCATGATGACTCAGATATAAAAGGATATGGTTAAGCAAAGAAACGTAGTGAGAAGAATGTGTTTCTAGAGTCTGGGTTCAGTTTTAGGACTATATAATTGTCTCAAACATGTACTCAGTTAATTCCTGAAAATATTTTTTCTACATGAAGAAACTAGACTGGAAAAGAATGAGATGTTTTCTCAAGTTAGAGCTGACAGCCATTTTAAGGAAGTTCCCCAAATCAACACCATCTCTTGATCCAATCTGAAACTTCCTGAAGTTAACCAACATTATTTTAGTGAGAGTGCTACCAAGAAAATGAAAAATATTTTCCACGTAATTGTAGAATCAAGTAGACTAATGTCACACTTAAGAGCTAGGCTTGAATGAAGAAGAGCACTGGCTGTCCAAGTGTCCTTTATCATAGTAGGAAGTAAAGTCTATAATTCAATACTGGCATGAAAGAAAATCACTTGGGTACATTTAGTGGAGGATTTTTGCTTTCCCTAAAATTCTAGACACCACAACAGCCAAGTAATGGCTGAAGAGCATGAAAAATTTAGAAAACATTGGCACTCGTTCTCAGCCTGCCACCAATCTTGAGCAAGTCACTTAATCTTTTTTTCGTTTCAATAAACCCGCCACTTGCAAACATTTTAAGGCGCCTGTATTCACATCTGATGTGTGCATCATAATCTGTCTGCTGCCCACTTCCTCCACTCCCTATGGGGAGCCTCTGAGCACTCCTTATGGAAGATCTTGCACTGAATATTGTTGAAAACCCAGCCTCAGTGGGTATTAGAACTGTTGGTTGTGGAGAACAAAGGCAAGCATTCCAGGAAGCACAACCACTAGATCAAGGTGTGTGTGTGTGCACGGGTGTGTGCGTGTATGTGTATGTGTGTGTGTGTGTGTGTGTGTGTGTGTTGAATTAGGCAATCCAGGAACATTTTTACTTCATCGATTTTAGGACAAACAGGATGGGGATAAGTGAGTTTTTGTTAGGATTGTCAATGAAGGAAATTTTGAGAGATGAGTATGGAAAGTATCTGGACTAAAAGCTTAGATAAGAAATAAATTCTCCAGAATGGTGAACAGATAAAATCACTCCAAACACAGGTAGGGAAAATTATTCAGGTGGCATGATGGCTTTCAGGGGTAAGTGGAAAAACTCACCAGCATTGTGCTACATGATCTCAGCTCCCACATTAACCAGACTCACAATGAATGGGGAGGAAGGTGGAGACGGAAGCTAGGAGTAGAGCTGTAAGGGCAAAGTCTTTGAAGAATTCGGTGAAGAGTCATCCTAGCAGGCTGCAATCTTTACAAGCACAATGATATTCTGCATGATACAGCAAGCATCTTAAAAGATGGGACACATAAAGCCAGAGTAGAACAAAGGTTGATAAAAGACTGTTTAACAGAGATTCTTATTTCTTGGAGCTTCTGGAATTTCTAAGTAATATTTTAATCAAAATAGTATTTTCCTTATTTTATCATCTCTTCCAGCCTCTACTACCTGGAAGAGTAGCCTCCAGTGCCAGTTTTGAAGTTATCTCTATGTTCATGATCTAACTGGACTCAAAGAAAATCCCATTTTGTGAATCAGAGAGATAGCCCAGTTGCATTGAAAACATAAAAACCTGAGCTCAGGCAGATCTCTAAGGCTCCCTGGCCAGTCAGCTCAGCCAAGGAGGTGCATTCCAGGCCAATTAGAGACTGTATTTCAATAAACAAAGTGGATAGCACCTGATCTACAAATTTGCCCTTTGGCCTCCAGAAGCATATGCACTTATGTGAATTTATACATGCACACACAAACACACTGAGAGAAAAACATCATTCTGTACTTTTATTTAAGTAATTTCACATGTGCTAGACTTTCATATTCAGGTTACATTTTTGATACATCACAGTAAAGTACAAAGCTGGAATCCTTCACTTGTGTTCAATTAATGAAATCAATTTAAAACAATCCTTACATAAACCCCATCACCAATGTAAAAGGAAAACCAAAAAATAGTGCAGCATGTGTTCAAATCTGTATTTTTAATCCTCTTACTTTTTCTGAAAATCTTCTCATTATAAGCATCATCAATGAAGAACATTTGGTTAATCACTATAGCATGGAACTATAACAAAGCTGTTTACAACAGTGCCCTCCTATACGATTAATCCAACAGACATTTAAAGAGAGGCATAAAGGTTGGTAAATGTTTGCATACATGTAATAATAGGCCATAGGACTAGTGAAATCATTTGATTTTCTGTAAAAAAAATACCTGTTTATCTTTTAGGAGTTGTGCTTTAAAAATAACTTGGCAAAATGCACTTAACATGATATTTTAGAGTTGGTAAGATAGCTTAGTGGGTAAAAGCATTTGCTACCAAGCCTGGTAAATTCTATGACACACAGGCTCTATACTTACTGATCCACATGGTGGAAGGAGCAATCCAACTCACTTGACTTGTCTGTCCTCTGACCTCCAAAGTGCCCCAATACACACACACACACACACACACACACACACACACACACACAACGCATGCACACACACACACACACACGCACACACACACACACACACACACAAATAATGATGTAACTTAAATTCTCAAATTTTTTAAAGTATGATAATTTCATCTGCGTGGTGATTAATCAATCAGCAGAGACTGTCTATCTCTACAAAAGGATAGATTATAAACTTTTACTGAGAAGTATATTAGTATACAAATTTATCACTCTTGATTTCCTTCAGTAGCACTTCCCTAGACAACAAGCTTTAAAAAGGCTTGAGTTCATCTTCCCATCCTATGCTACTTACTCAAATCCTCTTTAAAATACCACTGTAGAAAAACGTCTGATGCTCCCCAGCATGACCAATAGAAAGCATAAGACAGGCATCTGATGTTCTTAGGTGACAAGTCACTTAGTCATCTTTCAAAATGATGTCAGTCTCCTATAATGTAAAAAGAAAAATGACATATCTACAGCTTATCTACCTATCTACAGGGACTACCATGGTGCCCTGTGTGCCCCCCCACTTCAAGAAACAGGGATTCTGTTTACAGCCCTGGTTGTCCTGGAATTCTTTCTGTAGACCAGGCTCCAGGCTGGCCTTTGAATTTCGGGATTTGCCTGTCTCTCCTTAGGGATCTACCTGTCTCTCCCTCCTGAATGCTGGGATTAAAGATGTGTGTGACCCTAGGGTAAAAAAAAAAAAGAATCACAGCTTGCCCCAGGGGTTTAAACATATCAACAGCTACTGTAGAAACACCACAGAGGCAACGGATATACTCTGGGCTTCAATTTCTCCACGAATTACTAAAGTTCTTCTTACAGCAGTAGAGAGTAGGAATAATGTCTTCATTTGTTATGCAACTCCTTAAAATAATGACCCTGTTTTGAACAGGACCCTTGAGTGCAGTTTCTGATGAAGAAGGGAATGACATGTTATAAAACACTTTTTTTTTTTTTTTTTTTTGGTTCTTAGCAAAAAGAAGAGTCATTTAAACCCAATTCAGCTTCCTGTTCTTTTATCAACACATGTTAAGCCAATGAAAAAAAGGAAAAAATAAAATAAAAACAGAATTGTTACACAGTCTCCAGATACTTGATATGACTGGAGGGGTTAGGGAATAAAGAAAAGGCAAAAAGACATAGACAGGAAGCTGGAAGCTGGTCTTCTAGGCTCTCTGCCGAAGAAGTCGCAGCACCCAGAAGATCAGCATGTGACATAGAGTTGAACAGAAAGGCAAGGTTATTGTTTACAACTAACAAGGAGATAGAGTTATTATATACAGATAAAAAAAATATGCAGGGTTTATGGTATACAGCTGAATCAAAAGGATAGGTTCAGCTCGTTTCACTAGGTGCAGTCTCTCTAGGGAATCTGTCTTCACGCTGTAACATCAAGGGATAGAGAAAGCAATGGTGGTCATCTTCTGTACACACTATCAGCAACAATACAGAGACCAGGAGGAAAGGCTTTGCCATTTCCCTCTGAGATTCAACTCCAGAGATGAGGAGTCTTTGCCTTTCCCTCCATTGGTCTGACACTCTGACTACTTGTCAACAACACTAAAGAATTCATTCACCAGGGCTTCTTCCACTGCCTTCTCCCTACACAGACCTTATGGAAGTTCAGTAGCAAAATATTCTTTGGAAATATTATTTTTAGCCTCTTTTAGATAAATACTAGGACAGCTCAGCATTTCTTCAACTTAATGAACTCAGATCATCTCCAATGCCACCCCCAAAATCCTGATACCCTCTTCCATAAAAAACAAACCAGTGTAATGAGAATTATTATTTAAAAATATGTACATGTTCAATCTAATATGTTAGGTTTTCTAATAATCATTTTAAGGGTGAAATAAGCTGAAACAGTTCACCTAAACTGTGTTATTACATAATCTTAAGGAAGTAATAGCACAAAAATTTCAGATATATTTTCCTAGATATAGACATACTGTTATTTACGTGAATATGTGGATAGGAAAAGTGAAGACTAATTACATCATTCATGATAGATATACCTCAAAGTTACCTTGATTTGTTTTCTTGACTTCTATTAGTGAGGTGGGTTACCCCCACTAGAGTTTTATGCTTTGGAACAGCCTGATGGGGGTTCTCTTGAGAGAGAAGTACATTGTTTTTGCTGGTGGAGGTTCGGTACCTATGCTAAAAATCTTTAATTATTTATTCATGCTGTAGTTTGTCTTGGTCTTTCTTTTGGTAATCTTCACAGATAGAGATGTTCTACAACCCTCACAGAGAAAAAAAAAACATGTCTGTGCTTAGGAACAACTGGCATAGAAGAAGATAAGCCAAAGACTCACTCCACTTCAATATAGTTATTTTATTTGAACACAGAACTCTATCTCTAGCTGTCTTCTGGTTCTTTGCTGTGAATCACAGAACACAAATGCAAGGAAAATGACATTCTAGTGGTGTTTTCCAAGTTAGAAGCTTCACTCTATGATATAATTCTATTCTCTGTATCTAGGAGCTATTCATAATATTTAGCTATAGATAACGTGAGAACTGATGATCAACCTAACTTCATAATAAATCAAGTCCCTTTGACTATATATCTGAAGAATTGATGAGAAAGTGTCCAGAAAAAACTCTGTGTGGTTTAGTATTTCACAAACAGGACTGGTAAATTGAACAAAAGTATAGGAGCTAGTCTTGGTTAAAATAAATAGATGGATACATTCTTGGATTAACCGGGGAAGTGGGACATGTAAATAATGGTGAGAATCAGGAAAAGTGAAGGACATGGGAGAGGTAGCGGGGAGGAGAGGGTAGAAGGGTGATGTAATTATATCTTTGTTTAATTTTTGATTAATAATAAAAGAGAAAAGGAAATCAGGGGCTATGTTTCATCATGAGTCTGTTTGCATTTCATTTCTATGCCTTCATCCTTATACATTAGGAAAGCATTAATTGCAGTGTATTGCTTAATTACTTTCCCTTTTGGTCCTATCTGCCTTAACACACTGAATTGGAGTCTATAAATATTTTAGAGATATGTTCATTAAATGCAATGGCTCCCATAGATTGTGGCTTTTATACTAGTCATATATTTTGGAGAAATGATTTTTTAAACCACTGAAACAAAATTAAAAGAAAAACAGACTAAACTTTTTTTTCAAATATAAGTTGTAGCATCCCTTTAAACTACCAGAGTATAAACTTTTGTTCTAAAATAATGGCTAAGGAGATGGCTCAGTGGACAGGAGTGTTAGGATTTGATTTCTGATCCCTGGCACCAGTATGAAAAACTAGGCATCATTGTATGTGCCTGTAGCTCCAATGTTGAGGAGTAAAACCAGTCGGATCCCAGAAATTCACTAGCCAGCCAGCCTGGGTGGGAGCCCCAGTCTTGAAGGAATTAAGACAGAGAGATAGCGGAAGTCACAAGATGATCGCCTTTGCCCTTGGCATGCTCACTCACAGGTGTGCCTATGTGTGTGAACCATACACATATGCTGTACAAACAATTTTTTTAAAAAATTTTAATCAAACTATAATTATATCACCCGCTTCCTTCCCTCCATCTAACTACTCCCATAACCCCCTCACTGATCAAAACCTGATAACCTCTTTTTCTTTGATTATTACACATAAATATATATGAATAAATCACACCTTCTGTGTCCATTTAGTGTTGCTGCTGTGTATATGATTTCAGGACTGACCAGTTGGTACTCGATACTAAATAAGGGCTCCTTTTAATTTTTTTTTCCCAGAGAAAAACTAATTCTTCCTTTCTCAGCAGTCCATTAGTTACTCAATTTTTTTTAGGGGTGAGGCTCTGTGAGATTTCCCCTACCACAATGGCATGTCTATTGGTATTGTTGTTGTTCAGGTCGTGTTTAGACAGCCATACCATTGAGGTATTATGGGAGTAGTTTCCCTATCGTTTCTAGGACACAATCCCACAGCAGGCTTCTTGTCCTCTGACTCTTAGAGTTTTTCTTTCCCCTTCCCATGATGTTGTCTGAGCCTCCAATAGAGGAATAATATGTAGATGTGTCTGTTCAGACTGGGCTTCCCTAAATCAGCTAGTTCTTTCATTAAAACCAGTTGTGATTTCTTTTGACGGTCTCTGATTGAGGCAAATAAAACATTATTTTATGTAGGATGATAGCTATGCTTATCAGTGGGTATAAGGATGGTTTTTAGAGTGTGTTAGGAATTATGCCAGCTAGTACAGTTGTGGTAGTAGGATCTCTTCTAAGATCTAACTAGCTGCAGATAGTTGATTGGGTTTGTAAAACCAGACATGATTTTCCTCCTGTTAAGAGCTGAAGCTCAATTAAACAGCTGTTGCCTATTGCCAAGATATGCGTCATATTAAACCATTAGGGATATCTTGCCATGGTGGCCATTGTTGAGGTTCAGAGGCATCACAGCTGGGTAGACATAGTGATTGCTTCTCTCCCTTGGCACCTGGCATAGCACCTTCTTGTTCTATGAAAGCCCAGATCATAGTAGAAAGCTTTCAGGTTAGAACCAGCTCAAATATGAGTCCTATTAACTGTTTGACAAAATTCTGTTTTAAAGTAGTTAAATTTTACCTTAGATCATTTCAAATCAGAGATAATGTCCAAATACAGAATATAGATCACCAACCCTGTTACCTGTAATATTTGCTAATTGTTATTCTTCTAAAGTTACACAACCTGAACAGAGATTTTCAAGTTAAAACTGTCCTTTGTAATAGTGCACATACTACCCACACAGACACACAGCTGCATACATATTTTTCACAGATAAAATCATGCTTGTATTTTATTTTAGGGTTTTTGCTGCAATATTGTGATTTCATTTCTTTTTTGATCATTGCTAGCTCCTTTTCACATCAATTAATTCCACATGTTTTCAGTTTTTCTATAAATATGCATCTATGTTTCTAACTTCACACCCTGTGATAATATATCCACGTCTTTACAAAATAACATCAAGTAACTTCCTATAGTAACTCACGTTCTATACTCTAGTTCTATAGGATATGACAGTATGTGCTTCACAACATAACACTGAACTACTCTGTCATTTATATGCTTACATTTTTATTCTAATTTCACACCACGTCGAGTGACACCGAAGCAAAATACTTGCATATATCTTTTACTGATGGTTTTATCCTTGTGGATAGATTTTCAGATGAGAAATTTCTAAGCTACAGGTTGTGAGCAATTTGAATTTTAATGGCTGTGTTTTGGCAGCTTCAATTTCTACGAATACTAATACTTACCTGCCTTCCCATCAGTAGCAGCAGGCGTTACATTTTGTTCTCCGTTGTGCCAGTTTAACAGGTGTATTTACGGTCAATTTAAAGGTATTTCTCTGGGTAAATATACTGTCTATATGTATAGTGTATCTGGATATTTTCTTTTATGAATTGCCTATTTATACTACATTTTGAATATTTTGGTTTTTTTTTAATTTTATAAAAATACACTACATATTCAGGGATTTATCTGTCACATAGACTATAAGTTGCCCCTACATATGTTTTCAACATATTCATTTTACTTTTTGACACAAAATTTTTGGTTTTGTTTTAAACATGGTCTGATTTACCAACATTTCTGATATAGTTAAAGGACTATCCCTTGTTCTGAGACTGTCCCATTATGTCTTTGACTTTATTTCATTGGTTTTTCTTGTATTTCGCTATGTGAATAGAAAGAAAATGCCATCGGTTGTATAAAATCTAATTATTAATCTGATATCTTGTATTTTTGCATTTTTTGAAAATTAAGGTAAACTACATACCGTAAGTTATAGATGGTGTATAAGTTTATTTAAGTTACATACTTAACATAAATTAAGTAATTTAAGAACAATTCAGTTTTATTATAATTGCATCCAAAAATACCAAAAATGCCAAGCAGATTCAACATTTTCAGTTCTCTCTCTGAAACCCCTTCATTTGTCTGAGGGGAACCGCTTTCCAGCTTTGTCGTCTTACCTCAACCAGGCCAGCCTGTGAACTTCATATAAATGAAGTAGCATGTACTCTCTCTGTTCTCATTCATGACTTCTGTAGTTAACTTTGCACTCCGTCCTTCCTCGCCACCGTCACCTAATATTGACCTTTCTTACTCTCCTTTCATAGTGTTATAACATACCCACATTTTCTATCCCATAATGGGGAAAAAGCTAATTGTTTTCCTAGTTTCAACTGTGTCATAGTTTTTATATTTTTCTTTATTGTGATGGGTAAATATGAGTACAAGGATAGTCATTTTCCTGTGAGTTTTGACATGAAATGCTTCTGTTTTCTCACCTTAATCTTTAGCCCAAAGTTACCAGGTATGGTTCATTATTTCCAATTACTTCCGATTTTTTTTTTTTTTGGCCACTTTTCAATTGCTTTTTTATTTCTTTTTTTCTTGTGGACTATGATCAAATTAATGCATGATAACACTTGTGCTTTTTAAGTATTGGGGCCCACATCTAATTCAGCAATCTGATTGCATTTTTTTTAAATGGCCAAAGTTATCCAAATAATTTGCCTTTACTTTCATAACTGATGGACGGGGGAATTGCCCTCCATTATGTAAGTGTCATGGATTTTTTTTTGTAATATATTATTCCCCCAACTTGTAAAGGTGACAAGAGTGACTGCGTGAACATACACAATGAGCTTCTACCTAGGTTTGTAGAAGCAAAAGATTGTGCAGAGATCTGAGAGTACCTACAATATTCAGAGTGCCAGGCTAAAGTCGGTACATTTTGTGGGAAGGAACTCCGATATATGAGAAAATACATTTATGTTGTAAAGCTTCTACTACTTGATAATAAGTTGAACAATTATCAATATGGGTTTTACTTTCCCTACAAACAATTAATTACATTTTCGTCTATCTTAATATTTCTAAGGAACACAACTCCTCTGGTACAAAATGAAGAGAACATCTATTTGGGGCCTTAATCATTTATTATCTACAAAAACAACTACTAAAAATCAAAGGGAAATACTTTCTGTCTCCTCATACTGCTAGCAACTTTAAGAGTCCAACTTGAAAGACAACTAAATAAAAATAATTAAGTGAATTCTGGACTAAGTTTGGAATCTTAGTTCTTCTCCAACGTCCTCTAATTTGTTGTGTTTGATCCTTTAAATTTGTAAAATGAGAGGACTAGCACCATGTTACTTCAAATACTGTGGAGGAAATTTGTTTCTGAACATATAGCACATAAGGAATCTTTCTGGGATCCTAAAACTTGATTCCAATTCAAGATAGCATTTTAAGTGTCAGGCGATACTTTAAAATCATTGTTCCCATCACCCGGCAGACTGTATTTCTCTTCCCCTTCCTCTGTGAGCAAGATCGGGTCATCTACCATCAATCCATTCAGAAAGAACTACTTGCAGTGCACTCAGTAGAACAGGCTGCAGTTACACTCATTTCACTCCTTCTCTACTATCTCTCTCAACTAATTGTACAGAGATAAAGGGGCAGGCTCAGCATCCGCCCGTGAGGCTGCTGGTTCTTTTGGTAGTCCTAGAAACTCCATGGTTCCTAGAGTTCCTTTTGAGGTCACATCACACTTTAAGCCAAACTTTTGCTGAGTTGGCAGAAAATTTCAGAGCCTGGGTGACGAGAGCATGTTGATACAAAGCAGTGATTACCTTCGGCCCATACCACCCACTCTGCAATGCACACTTAAGCTTATCTTCACTGAGTCATGCTGAAGTGTAAATGTCCAGTTTGGGGCGTAAAGGGAAGGAGGAGAATATAGGAAACAGATGCTTTTTAATTTTTTAAGGCATCAATGGTGGAGTCAAACAGCTTCAGGACTTTTTGCTCTATTAGCCATCTCTAAGCATAATGGAATTTTGTGTCTTGAGTAACACAGACGATGTGTTACAATGCAGACAACTTACATGCAATACATTAGTGTATTAGCCCAGTGTTATAAATATCTCCACATTTCTGAATTATCAGTCCTCTAATTTTCTCAACAGTTTGGTAAGGTATGATGGCCTTATATGTTAAAATAATTCCTTATTTCTATCAGCTACATGGAGGTAGAATTTAAAAAATAGATGTCAAAGTAATTTGAGCTTCACATTTGGGTGATTAATGTGTATATGTTGTACTGAAGCTACTTAAGGGTTCACTTACCATAATCGGTGGTTAAAATGTAGTAATCAACATGTAACCACCAAGGAAACATAAAATGAATGTGTTTCCTGTTTCTTAGTACCTAACTATGGTAATGATATGAGATGGAATGAACTAGAGATTACAAAATACATTATGTTAAGACATTAGCTTCTACAAGAACAAAATGCAAGGTTCATGAGTTCACAGGCGCTAAAGATTCATCAAAAAGCAGACTGCCCACATAAAAACAGCAGTTCTACCAGAGTCAGGAAATGCTATCAAACAGTAAAGCTGTACTCTTGGGCAGAGACTTAAGATTTAATATATTACTTGCATAATGTGTTTGATAATCATGCTGGAGGTTTAGTGCTTCATAGGGAGTGCTAATTTGTGTTTTGATTAATCCTAATTTGTCAAGATTTAAGTATATTTAATGACCCAGAGAATTTCCCTAGGACATTTCCTAATGACAATTAACACAGCCACCAAAGTTGTCCATATGATTAATCTACTATTTAGGGAGCCATTTGCCACAGTCAGGCTGCCTTGTAATGTGCGCTCTATTCATCCTGCCTTGGAAAGTTCCCTTCTGCAACAACTCTAGCTGAAATGAGTGAAAAGCCACTGGTTAAAACATAGATCAGCCTCTGTACTACAGGATACAGGATATGTGTTAGGAAACATTTTTGGTTTCTTTCAAAAATGAGTTCAGTGGTTCAACACTATGCAAGAAGGTTGGGATGTGTTTGGATTAAAGAATTAAATTATTGACACTCTTCTAAATAGAATCTAAAAAATGTACTCATCGTGAGAGTGTTCGTCAGACATAGAAAAGAGCAAGTGTTGAATCTTGTGTCTCAATTCTGAGGAAAGAGTAACAGTTCACTGCCAGTATACTATGAACATTATCTTAATTTAGAAATATTTTTCTTCCAGGCATAGTGGCACATGTCTTTAATCACAGAACTTGCAAGGTAGAAGCAGGTGGGTCTCTGTGAGTTGGGGCCAGTCTGGTCTACAGAGTGATTTCTGGGACAGAAATCAACAGAGAAACCGTATTCAGAAAGAAAGAAGAAAAAAGGAAAGAAGGACAGAAAGGAAGAAAGAAGAAAGGAAGGAAGGAATCTGGAAGCAGGGACTGATGCAGAGACCATGGGAGTGCTGTTTATTGGCTTGGTCCTCATGTCTTGCTCAGCCTGCTTTCTTATACAACCCAGGACCACAAGCCAAGGAGCGGTACCACCTACCATGAGCTGGGCCTCCCACATCAATTACTAACTATGAAAATGCCCTATAGACTTGCCTATAGCCCAATCTTATTGAGGCATTTTCTCTATTGAGATTTCCTCCTCTCTGATGATTCTAGATGCCTATAATATGATTCGCTAATTATATTTTCATCAGAATAAATCAAACCCCTTTTTCATTAGTGGCCCAATACATAGTGTGTTTTACTGGTATTGATGTGAAAGGATTTACTAATTTAAAAGTTTATTTCACTTGGATTAGCATATACATTATGTGAGAAGCATCGGGCCTGTATCAGCTTCTGCATCCACTCAGCTGTAATGCTGTAATGTTTGTTCAATTTAAGTACAAAAACACAAGAATGTATTGGCATGCCATTAAGAGTGCATTAGCACTCTTATTAGCTGTTAGGGTAGTCTACCATGAAGTCAGATGCTTCTGAATTAATTATTGATCACATTTCATAGATATTTGTTAGGTAACAATTTTGCCTTCCCTTTGTTTTGTGTGACTTTTAAAAATGACCTTAGTAATGTTGCCGTGTTTAGTGGGTTATTCATGTTCAAAGGTTTTTACATTTGAGGTCCTCAAGCACTAAGCTACCAAACTTATAGAACAATCACAGCAAATATTTCATACTTTAATGAGAAAACTCTCATACAAGTTACAATTTCATTATGAGATTCACAGACTTTTATTCAAAATAAATTCAAGTAAGCAGAAGACAAAACACAAATGACATTACATCATATGTAATAAAGGTATGTGATTCCTTCCAAAATACGGGAAAGATTTCTGGAACTTTACAGAGTCTTAGAAATCTATCCAACATTAGCAGTATTTTTAAAAATGAGATTAGGACGTCAACTTACCTTGAATGAACTGTTACTTGAGGGTTCAGTTCAGTAAATGGCCATTAATTACAAATGCATATCACAGATCTCCTACTTTAACATGAGAACAGGGTGAGCAAGTTTGATTAGAGCTGTAAGAACTGTGTCTAATCTGTCATGAGGACTAGGCATATTCTCAGAGCATGTTTTATTCATTATGATTCTTCTTGGCCTAGTGTCTGGTACTATTTAAGTATTTAAGTAAGTAAATATATGAATGAATACATGGTAAAAAGACAAGAACTGTTTTTCCAAGGTGCAGGCCACAAGACTGACTGTGAGTGTTTCTTGGTCTTTAAAATTGAATTCACTCAATAAAACAATAGCTCCAGGTACACAGCAGACAGTGACATGCAACTTTTAAGCATCATAATTTGGCAGCCAAGAATGCAGAGCCCAGTGGTTATGGATGTAACTGTCACCAAGTAGTTTGTGCCCTAGTTTGTGTTTAGCTATTTTACACTCCAACTTTTTTCATTTATATCTACAAGACCTGCTAAGATGCCATTAGTTCAGTGGGAAATGGAATGATTCTAAATCAGGAAGTTTAGCAGAGGAAACAAACACAGAAAAAAATATTTTAATAAGTAGGAAATGAAGAAGAAAACCCAGATAGAAATAGTGAATTGAGGTGACTAGGAAACACCTATTTGAAACTACCTCCTATTTCCTCTTTTAAAAATGTACTTTTTTAATCCTCCAAATATTAACTCTCCATGTAAAACATTTCTTTCCTGAAGTTTAAGCCCAATTCTAAAGCCCCTGGCCTACTTGGGAAATCCAACTAATGGGGCTACTCTGAGATTCAACAAGTAAATTTCAAGTCTTACTCAATTTCATTTGAACAACTGCTGTGATTAAATTGCCATAGTTCAGAAAGTCAGTTAGGGGTTAACATCGCAGGAGACTTCTATATATGGAAAACTTTTTTTTTCCATGTCTGTATAAGTACCTCCTGTGAAAACAAGGCTCTGTGGCATCTCTAGGTAGATTCAGCCCTTTCCAGTGGAGCTCATTCTAGCAGAATGAAGACAGAAAGTGAGACCACTTAGCATGAAAACTTCCCCAAGTGATCTTCAGGTTCTGTGGGTGGTTCCAGGATGACTGGGGTTCTAAAGCATATTCATAATGTAGTTTATTAGCTACCTACTTTCAGTATGAATTTAAAGCAAGTGCATTGAAACCTTAAATCCACATAAACCAGAACACATAAGGTGAAATAGGAAACAAGATTACATCTGCGAGAGAGACCTACAAACTAATGATGACTGGAATATAAAACATTTAAAAGTTGCTTGGTTAACAAAGAACAAAGCTAGTTAAGAGAACATACCTGTCATTTGAGGGAAAACATACTCAAGTTTTTGTTTTGATTTACTGTTTTTGTTTTTTAATCCAGAAATACATTGTGAATTGAATGTCAATTTTATGTTGCATAGTTCACATACATTACCATATTTAATTGTGGCCACAACTCTGTGAGTAAATTTTATTAAAAAAAGATACTGAGTTGCAGAGAAGTTAAATAACCACCAAACTGAAGGATCAAGAACTTCAGCCTATGTCCGTCTAATTATGTAGCTCCTATGACAAATTCGAAAGACAGAAATACCATCTCTGCCTTATCTGTATTCTTATTCAAAACATGCCAACAGGCACAGCGTACACAGACACACTGAAACACAACAGGTTGACTGTATTTCAGGGCTTTTCAAGGAATATGCCAGAAGCATATCCAGTAAGTTGGGCAAGTTCAGTATTCTCATTCCAGCTGTACAGGAGGGAACCACTCTCATTTATGTGATGTCTAAGATGTTTTGCCAGCTTACTTAAAGGAAAAGGTCTCACTTGGTACTTGATGTAATGCTCTTTCCATCCACTGGGGGCTCATTTAAGAGTTAAGCTGCTTCCAAAATGACTTTCAAAGGAGAAAAAGATAGATGCAGAAGCCAGTGAACACTGATATTTTTCTTCTATATAATCCCCAAGGAAAATAGCTATTAATTCAGAAAATAGTGTCCAAACTAAGGCTTGTCTCCACTTGGCACAACTTGACAAAGAATTCTATGCAATTATTTCAAACGTAGATCATGGAAGAGATCAGTCATTCATTGGTTCCAGAAGGAAACTTAAATATACAGGAACCCATCAGAGTAAAATAAAACCACTAGGTTTAAGAGAAAGAATTGAGCAATTTTAGGCACATTATATTGGAAAGTCCAACATTCCTAGAGGAGACTACTTGTATAGATGGAGCCTGATGTTATAGGTAAGGGGAAGTTTGAGGATGCATGCCCAGAAACTCATACAAAAGGAAGGTTTGAATTCTGCTGGACAAAGTCAGGTAACAGAACGCCTTCAGGGTGAAAGTGCTGGCAGCATGGAGCTGAGTAAGCAGAGTTTGGTACCTGGTACACTACAGAGTGGGAAGCATAATTAAGTCAGTATTGTGAAGATTCGAATCTTGTAAGAAAAAAAAAAACATGGGTGGCTAAGTGACTTGCACAAGAGTCAAATTGTGGCAAATTCATGAAAAAAATTAATCCCATAGATTTTCTTCCAAAATACACTTTACTGTCTGTAGATGAATAGAACAAGAACAAAAATGTGGCTGTTGTGCTTTGCATATGCTAAAGATCCTTTCATATTTTATCCTAGTCAATTTGGCAGCTACATCGCACTGTGGTTCATTAGGAGCTGAACCCCTATAGTTGTTTTAATATTTCAAACACCGACTACCGTAGTTTAACCCAAATATAATTCACTTTAAGTTTCTTTATGGAAGATATACATTTAAATGGTCTTATAGTCAATTTATGATTACTTTTGATTACATTGAATTATATACTAAAGCTGAGCCAATTAAAAACCAGAAAAGGCAAAATTTCTAAATGCATTATTACCTTGTAAATTCTTCTGTACAATGCTCCCTCCAACCACCCCACAGTGTACTACTTATACGTGAGGGAAAAGTAAATATAAAAACTAAAACCTTCATATAACACCCCAAAGAATAAAGAGCAAATGAAGAGTCCTCCAACTCATTGCACACTGATAATTTTGTAGAAATAACACTTCATTCCATTCAAACTGAGGGACATTTGTTACTAACTATTGTTTAATCCATTCCTTGGATTTTCAATTAACCAGTTAAGTTTCCAAAAGTAGCGTCATTTCAATTATTGAAAATTAAACTATACTTTCAAAGTATGCCAGCTCTTCTCCTTTCCTATATTTTCAATGTTTGTCAAAATATTTAGTATTAATAACGTGTATAGAAAATATGACTATTCCGAATATAATTGACTGAGAACATTGCATTGGTTATGATAATTGCAAATACCATAGCTGCATCAACTAAAACATACGCCAATGATGGCATATGATTTGAAATTGGTTTGCAATTTCTTCAAAAGGTTTCTTATCTTTCTAGTAGTACTGACTTTCACCAGCGTCCTTTTGATTGTCACATTGTATTATATCTATGCACAATATGAGACTGCATAGCCTAATACAGGCTAAGAGAAGTAATGAGAAATGTGTAGGCATAGCATTTTAATGAAACAGCATTTGGGTTTAGTTCAATGTCTGCAGTTCATTCACAGAACAATACAGAAACTTCTGACATGTTTAGCAAACTCAAATATTCATTAAGGGAGGCAAAAGAGATGTATTATAAAAACTCACTCATAACAATTACTGCATATGTCGATCTGTGAGCAAGAAATAGATTTTATTTCAAGTTGAAGTGCCCGGTGTTCTGGTAGTATCAAACTCTTTATTTTTCCTTTCAGGTCTTAAAGGGATTTCCAGAATGTTTACAAGCTGACATTTGCCTGCATCTAAACCAGACTTTGCTGCAAAACTGCAAAGCCTTTCGAGGAGCAAGTAAAGGCTGCCTTAGAGCTTTGGCAATGAAGTTCAAAACTACCCATGCCCCTCCAGGAGACACTCTGGTTCACTGTGGAGATGTCCTAACTGCACTGTACTTCTTATCCAGAGGCTCCATCGAAATTCTCAAGGATGACATAGTGGTAGCTATTCTTGGTGAGTGTTTCAGCTGGGAATAATGACGTCTTCGGCTGTGAGTGGATGCGACCACTCATTAGTTTAGAATGACAGATTAATAGACTGGTTGGTTGAGGAGTCTTTAACACTGACAAGGCTTTATTTGTTTATTTATTTATTTATTTATTATTAAAGCTTGATTTCAATTCGATTCATATCAAATTAACCTTGCAGAAAATACGTTTTTTAAAATGCCTCGACTTTGTTTAATATGTAAATATTCTCATGACAGGTACTTAGACATTTGAGGCCAAGTATACAAAGACAGTCATCATTTACCGTTTCATGTGAGATCTTGGTTCCATGCTTTCAGCATTGTAATATGGAATCCTCGGTGTTGTTAATATGCTAAGTGTATGCCTGCAATAGAATGAGCTAAAATTGTATTTTAATAAGTTTCATTTATTTGCTATATACTCTTAGAAAAAAAATTGGAGTACTTATTTAGAATGAAGCTGTGAGTATAACATCAGGAGTATAGATGAGAGGATATAAAATGAGTTAACACACGGATTTGAATATAAAGGAATAATCCACATTTCGTCTAATCTGTCTCTTTCAAAATAAACCCAGCTTATATGAACTCAGAGCTTTTCTTTGGGTTGTTAGGATAATAAAGAGGAACAGAAAAAGCCAAGTCTATTCTCTTCCTCTCTACCACATAACTGCAGGATCAGAACTCCCTCTTCCGCAGCAATACAATGTCCACTGTGTGCTTTCTCATAGCTTTAATACACAGCTCCATTAAATATTAAGCATGCAGGCCTGGAGGTGTAGATCAGAGGCAGAGCCCTTGCCTAGCACAGTCAAGGCCCTAGATTCCATTCTCCATATCTATCTATCAGTCAATCAGTTGGTGCAGTTGGATGGTATCTTTTCACTCAGCTCTCGAGGTTCTCATCTGAACGCTAACTCACTGGTGTTACTTGCTTGTTGCTGTACAGATCCAGAGTATGGTTCATTAGGTACCCTACAGAAACAAAGATATTTAAGCGATTCCCTTGGTATTTTGATAATTTTGTTATTATTACAGCCAAAAATATTTCCCCAAATTAAGAAGGGATAGAGTTTGATTTTTAAACCCATAAAGAGCCAAGGAATAAAAACATTCTAAATTACCTCAAGGCCACTTATCAAAGGAGAGTGTTCACTGGGTTTGATACCGACAGCTTGCCTTGGTGTGTTGCCAAGGAAAGCAGAGATGATCCTCAAGTCTGCCTGTCCTGGATTCTCTGCTTAGAAAATAGTGAGTACAGAGAGCTGCTCAGCATCACAGCGCTTCCTCCTTGCTCACGTATACTCATGGAAGATAATTATAATAGAAGCCCCGTGCTAATACAGATCAGAGCCATAAAAAATGTCTAGACTAAGCCTTCTAAACCAAAGAATTTCAGACCTTCTTCTTTGCTGTCCCAATTTCTATGTAAGTTCTCATTAAAAAAATATTATTCATTCTGGTTTTCAAAGGCTGATAGGACTTATTTATAATATGCCTAGTGTCTTTTCTGTATATTATTAATATATGATATTTGACTTTTCCTTATTAAATTCTTATTGGAAATAAGACCATTCAAGCACTTTTGACTTTCTAGAGCTGTATTGATAGCTCCCAACATTGGAGTGTATGTGTGGTTATCCACCAGGGACTAACATAATGCATACAGAAGTTTCTTTTAATATTAAAAAATCTTCAGGATATGTGAAGAAAGTACTATTTTGTGCTGTCACTAATGACCCTTAAAAGTGACTTCATAAAGTAGTCTATCAATATTTATGAAGGGTATATACCATGTGATATTCAGAAACAGAAAAATGGCCATGACAATTTTGGAAATATTGGTAGATTTGATATTGTAAGCAAGTGAGGATATTGATTCTGGTGTCAAAATGCATGATTTTTAATCCTGGCTACCTTTACTTCCTCCACATCACCCAACTAAGAAGTGACATTATGCTAATCAGTTTACCTCTTTAATCTTGTTTCAATATTTATAAATGTTGGATAATAATCACATCTTCATAAGATTAGTTTGGGGGAAATATGAGACAATGTGACACAGTTCCTGGCACCTACTCAGTCCTCAAAAAATATTGATTATTCTTCTTCTCTTCATTGAATAAAACTGAAAACTAGATAGTGCGTAGTTAGGCAAAGGTGAGGGAGAGGGCCAACAGAAGCCAGATATTGAAACAACCCCAGTATTTGTGCAAAGATGGCAAAGTTTCAGAGCAAAGAGCATGTGACCAAAACCGTGACGGTGTATGTCCTAGATTCTCTGCGTAGACAATAGTGAGCACAGAGAGCTGCTCAGCGTCACAGGGCTTCCTCCTTGCTCACGGATACTCACAGAAGATAATTAAAATATGAGCCCCGAGCTAATACAGATCAGAGTCATAAAAATAGAACTAAGAATTTAAACATAGAACTAAATAATTTAAACAGATGGACAAAATACATTGCAGGCCAATTCAAAAATGGTAACTTGAGGAAACAAGGTGTATTGCTATCACTTGTCCATGTCTGTGAGTGCTGAGAAATAGTGGAGCTGCTAATTGGCAAAAGCTGCAGACATGATCCTGCTGAATGGAAAGAACATGAATCTGACTCGCTTCTGCCTCTCATATTCCTGGACTGACAGCATTGGAACATGTCTACCTGGAAGCACATTTAGAATACCATATGGCAAGTTCCATAGTTGGCCCTCAGGGATGTAAGGAAAAGAAGACAGAGTCTCTAGATCCTACATGCTCAGCAAAAGAACCTAATAAAGAAATGAAAGAGATTATAACAGGACCAGTAACTTTTAAGAACAAAGTCTCACTTAACAAACATCACAATCAGTCCAGACACAGAATTTGTATGTTCATGCACCTGCCGGTATAGGCTCTTACATTTGAAATCTTTGGTTCAATGATTTGCTAGTTGATTGGTCTCCCATTCTACTTTTATGAAGAAAATATTAATTCCCCTTCTCTTCCTCCTTTCTCTTTTGTTTTTTGTTTTAAGGAAAAAATGATATCTTTGGGGAAATGGTTCATCTTTATGCCAAGCCTGGCAAGTCTAATGCAGATGTGAGAGCACTCACATACTGTGACCTGCATAAGATCCAGCGAGAGGACTTACTAGAGGTCTTGGATATGTATCCAGAGTTTTCCGATCACTTTCTGACGAATCTAGAACTGACTTTCAACCTGAGACACGAGAGTGCAAAGGTAGAGATCTATTGCTGGTGTTTGCGTTTCTGAAATGTCACTCTTAAATTTGCCAAATGTTAATGAAAATAAGCAAAATACTGCAATAAAAATTTACCAATATTAAATACTTAAAGAAAACACCAGCTATATGCTAACATAATAAATAAATTATAGGGCAGGAATGATATAATAATATAATATAATAATAATATAATAAATTATAAGGCAGGAATTCAGTATTAAAAGATGATGAATAATTTTTAAAAGTCAATTAAATTTGACCTTTCAGAAATTCTTAGAGTCTTGGTTTGTATAATACTGATTATTTGTAGGAATAGTGGGTGGTTTTAAGCCAGCAGTTCTCAACCTGTGGGTCGTGATCCCTTTGGGGAGTGAAATGCCCCTTTCACAATCCCTAAGACTATCTGCATATCAAATATTTACATTGTGGTGACTAAGTATCAAGTTACAGTTACGAAGTAGCAACGAAAATAACTTTATAATTGGGGGTCACCACAACGTGAGGAACGATATTAAAGGGTCACAGCATTAGGAAGGTTGAGAATCACTGAAAGTAATTTTTTTAATCTCCTAAAAGATTTTATCTTTAAAAAGGATTAAATATTCTCTCTACTATTTCTATCATATCTGTTTTTATTGTTTTCTTAGTAATATTGGTAAGATTAACCTTATTCAACTCTAGATTTCAACTAAACTCAACTTTCAAATTAAAGAAGTCCAAATTTTAAGTCTTACAATAGAATCAAATACTAGGCTAAGGAATGAATAAATTATGGTCTAATAGAAATAACATTTTATTTTTAATTCTACACATTACTTAGCCTAAATTGATTTTGGGAGTGTGGCCCTGACTGTGCTCCACTGTGTACTGAGCTCTGATGAACGAGCCCGGTTCTGTGGACAAAGAACTTACATGCTAGCTCACCATTTATTACTAAGTTACTCCCCTAGATCGCAGAAATTCCATTCCAATTTTAAATGCCCTTTTATCAAAAATCAAACAATGAGCACTTAGTACTTACCGAGTGTATTTACACATGAGCTAATGCATTCTATGGAAAATGTATCCCTAAATCAATATTAGGCAAAAGGTGTTACATTTAATTCTCCATAGGGTCATAGTCATTTCCAGGCACTCTGAGAGATTTAAGAAGCAGCAGTTTCTAGGGGTCATCGGGTTGCCATTCAATGTCCTAATTCCCCAACTGAGATAACTCCTTTTCAATCCAATGAAAAACATTAAAATATAGATTCCATGTCTTAAGAATGTGTTGTTTGAATAATAATTTTAATTGAGTACTTTAATGTGATCTCAGTCAGATGCCATTAACTTCTGGTTTTATCAAAAAAGCAAATACTGACCTCAGGTAACTCCTTTGCATTGGTATTCAGATATCACCCAAGCAAACAGTGCAGGGGCTTCTGTGTTGATTTACAAGATTGATATTGTACAGACTATTAAAAGAGGAGGCACTGAAGCAAGTGTCTTCAATCATATACTTACTGTAAAATTTAATCTTATGTTCATTACTAAATATTTGTACATTATGGCTAGTGGTAATTGATTTGTACGTTTTTGTTGGCAGTAATACAGGTTCTACTATTTTTCTAATTTATTAGTTTTTAAAATTTTATCAGATTATACAAAATATTCCACATAAGGAGTCTTTTGTGCCTAAATGCTAATGCCAGATCCCAACATTCCTAACACATGATTTCCATGTTTCCCTGAATGTAATTGTGAAACTACTAGAGGTGGTCTATCAATCTGGTTTACAATTTAAAGACAACCATCGAACAAAGGATTGTAGCTCTTCATCAAAAATGTAATTCTTAAGATTTACAATAACTGATGTGATATGACACAGTGAAGAGCTCACTGATAATAGATCTTACTCAAGCTGGATAACCTTCTAGTTCTACCTCTGAGTCTCCCTAATAAAGGCTGATCTTTTGCTGCAGTCCCAATCCATAAATGACTCAGAAGGGGACACCTGTAAACTACGAAGAAGGAGATTGTCCTTTGAAAGTGAAGGCGAAAAAGGTAATTAATTCATTCTACTAATAAAGTTTAAGCCTAGAGGACATAGTGACTAGCTCTTTTTGCTTGAATGCTCATTATAGTTCTGATGTCGTTAGTAACTTCAATTCATGCTTTGATAAGGAAAACGGCTTTTGTTTCCAACTAATAACGTATTTCCGGTTTCTGTCTGATATGTATAAATTGCATCATTCAACAAAGCCATTCCATGCCTCCAAGGACAACATCAGTTAAAAAAAAAAAAGAGTAAATTGATTGAAAATGAAATCAAGTTAATAATAGGTGATACCTATGGCTCAAAGTTTGGAGCAGACTGTTTTGGAAAGAGGAATTTTCATTTCAGGTTAGGAGTTCAAAACACTCACCAGCACCACACAGATCTATTATGTAGATGAAGGCACAAAACAACACCCATCTTCCTTACGGAGTGAGAAGAATCCACTCACAGTCAGGAACAGAAACAAGTATGTCCCAGTATGGTACCAGATACAGATACATATAAGTGTGCCTTGCAACCAAGCAAGGATTTGAAGCAAAACCTAACCCTAACCCTAACCCTAACCCTAACCCTAACCCTAACCCTAACCCTCCTGCTGATCTCATGAACCTAGCCTTTGCATATTTGGCCTCACAGCAGCACCTGACACTGCATATCAATTCCTGTTGAGCCCTTTGCCTGGTGTCTGTGGCTCACCACTCGTCCTATTTTCCTTCGACCTTCACAAATTTCATATCATATGCTCATCTGGTGTGTTATTTCTTAGAGTTCCTTTTCTGGTATGTATATTTGTGTGCTTGGTATGCATACATTTTCACATGGTATGTGGGTGCATATGTATACATGTGTGGAAAGGCCATAAAACTGCCTCAGGTGTCTTTCCCTCTTCCTTTGAGAAAGAGTCTCACGGGCCTCATTCTCACAATTAAGCTAGACTGGATGACCAGTGAACTCCTGGGATCTTCTCCCTCCCTCTGAGAATACGTGCACATGTCACAGTCTCAACATTCTTATATGGATTCTAGAGATCAAACGCATGTCTTCATGCTTATGAGACAAAGACTTTACAGACTGAGCTCTCTCCCCAGACCCTAGAGTTTCTTAACTTTCTTTTCTTTGTATGTGATGTGCTCTTTCTCTGGTCAATATCATTTAGGCCTCTCATTTCATTCTGTCTTAGTTTGGTAGGTGTACATATTTATATCCTAAATCACAGACCAGATGAGCTTCAATATTGTGGATCCAGTGTTTTATTAAACTATCTACATAAGCTTTCAGAGGTATCTACTAATGCTTTCTTGGAATTCAGCTCCCTTTCGATATCTATTTCACTGCCAATGCTAACACCATCCGAATAAGTTCCACAAACACATGTAGGATCTTAACTTCTCTAGAACTATGCAGAAACTCTAGTGTTGATAAGGCTTATTACTGCTATCTCCAGCATCTATACTTGCAAAACTAGTGTCTATTGATGATTTCTCTCCATCTTCGCAGTCATAATCCTGAGCTTAGATACCATCATCTTCCCCCTTGGAATACTACGCTAGCTTTTCAACTAACTCATTTTCCCATGTAAAATTTATTTTATCTATTCTGTGTATTGGGCTACTGATGACATTTTTTCCCTAAATCCAATTACATTTGTGTCACCCGTATATCTAAATTCCGCTGAGAACATCCATTCTGTATATTCTTTTGTTGTTATTAATTTGAACTTTTAAGGTTTATTTTGATAATTTCATACATGGAAACCATATTTACAACATCTCCACTCCTCTCTCTTCCTACTCCAACATTTCCCATGCCCCTACTCCTTTTCCAACTTATGACTTCAGTATTATTATTACATATAGTTATAAATAAGAAACAGATATAGATAAATACAGTTATAGATGAGAGATAGATGAAAGATTAGATATAAGTAGATAGAGATAGATAGATAGATAGATAGATAGATAGATAGATAGATAGATTATAGATGATAGATAGATAATCTACTAAGTTCAATTAGTGTTGATGATACTAATTGAGGGAGAGCTAACTATTTGGGATTGGATAACCTAACAATTGGATAACCTATCAGACATTTGCATCCTTGAAGAAAACAGACCCTCCTATTCTTTGTGTTGTTAATAGGGTTGACTTATTCCAACTCCTTCGAGTGTTTTGTCTCATACTATCATCCCTCAACTTTTCCCCTCAGCTTCTCCTCTTCTTTGCCCCTTCATTCATCTCCTCTGAAACCTTTATTTCAATTGTACTTATTCAAAGTACTACTCAGTATTGTCTACTTGTGAGTTGTAAACTGCATAAAAATGGGATATACAGGTTCCCAGTAACTCCAGTGCTTTCCATATGTGCAACATCATCTATTGAAATTATGAATGAGCCAAGCAGAGTGATACATGTCCATAATCCAAGCCCTCAGGAGGCTGAAGCAAGAGGACTGCAATTTTGAGATCAGATTGAGCCTCTAGAAGAAGGAGGAAGAAGAAGATAAACACAAATGGAATAGCATTGGAGTAACTTTTTCTTCCTCCTCTTTGTCTTCTTATTTCAAGTTCTCTTCTTAACTCTACTACCTTGAAATATTTTCACGTGGGATATCATCTACTAGCTTGCTATCCATTTGTTTAGGGAATCAAATTCCTGTTTTATGTATATTCTGTGTTCTTGGGTATGTTATTCTTTGAAATAGAGTTTCTATCCCTTTTCTAAAATATACAAACACTCACAAACACAAGTTTACATTCACACACAACTGCACCAGACTATTTTTCATTCATTAAAATTATAGTTTTCTTTTTAATGTATGTCTAATGGTGTGTTTAACATGAGCATCTTCTTGATCACTTTAAATGCACAAGGATTTTCTTATGGATTCCCAGGGTACATATTTTTATGATATTGTCAAAGCCTGCCCTGTGCTCTGGTTACTGATGTAATTGCCTTTTGTTCTCTACCAAACTCTAGATACCTTCAGAGAAAAACAATTCCTATAAACGTTTTTCTTGGATCGGTGGTTGAGTCATTTAGCCAACTGCATCAACTGCTCATAGATAGGCAGTTTTTTTCTGCAGTGACCTTCTTTATTCTCTTGGTGGCTTTTTCTAAAATAGCATCACTGATGTCAAGCTGTTTTTCCATAGAGTTAATCTAAATCTTTCATTCTGATGTTAATCTCTTGGTTTTATCTCACTGGAAATTCAGAGCAGCCTGCAATGTAGCCCATGTACTATTGTTCCTTATAGGGTTGAAGATTTATTAAATCCTCTTTCAATTTTGTTCAGTTTCCCCATTCTCAAGGCAAATAATCTCATGTTTTTATCTTCTGATAAGGCCCTGAAATCATGTCACAATTCACACAGTGTTCATGAACCCAGACATTTCCATTGATATTGAAAACATTCCCTTCAATCACAGTCTTAGTCTAGGAGATCTATTTTATATAAAGTGGAGATAGCAAGAGATTTGCCTTCTGCATCATTCTGAAGTTTTCTGGCATGCCAGTGGGTTACTATGATTTGGACAATGTGAAAGCACAATTAATTCCAGTTAACCCGAGCTTTCCAGCCTTTTCCACAGTCTTCAGGAATCCAGGCTGCTACTGGCAAGTAAAAGTTTTGTTGAAAGCAATTTAGTCCCTGTCACCCTAACCTAATGTTCTTTAGGTAACCAGTCATCCCACATTTTGTGACATAAAACTATCTTCTAGAAAGAAAAAGAAAAAAACACATAGAAGAGGTCAATGTACAAGAAAAGAGGATTTCCTGATACTGAATAACCTACAGCTACATAAACTAAAAGCTTCCTAGGAGATGTACCAGTGATTTGAGTATTAATTTACTGCTCCTGTGAGACAGATATTTAAAGGTGGAATTCTGAGAACACTGATATAAAATTAGATAGAAGAGACACCAGGGACAAGAAGAGCTCGTGGTCAGGAAACAGGCAGACAGAGTTAAAGTCCTCCTTGGCATCTCACTGCTTATGCAACAAGACCCTGGAAGTTCTTGGGTTTCAGCCCTTAGTATGCCCACCTTAACATGCAAGCAGAATATTTTTTTAGAAAAAATAGAACCTCTGCCAACTTGACTTAAACATAATGAATTTGATGTTGATGCAGGTAGTTTGTCCTCATGAGCATGTCTTCAGATTGCTTCTGAGGAAATAAACCCACTTTCCAACAGGAAAGAGTTGTCAATGCAAATTTGAAGTGGGGAGGGGGGGCACAATTCCTTCTTCAACTTCTGGTACACAGACATTTAGGATCTCGTATGTGACTTGAGTCAGCGTAAGTAGAAATGCTAGAGTTCACACAATAAAAGTGGAATGTTCTTGCTACGTAAAGCAAAGAACAAAAATGATGCTTCAGCAGTGTATTCTGTTGCCGAGGAAACTGTGATGGCCAAGCAAAATCAACTAATGAAGGGACCAATGAAAAATCACTTCTGTTTAAGTGGTCTACAAAGTTGGATTTTGTTTATTCCCAAATGTGCTAAAGGGATTAATTGGATCTTAGGAATACGTTTACAATGTAATTCTGTACACATTAAATAATATACATACAATATTAGCACAGTGGTATGTAAATTAGCACAGAAAAGCATTTTGGAAAGTATATTGTAAAATATGTAGCTCTGCACTGGTACATAAAGTGTCGATGTGTACATAAGGTGCCCTTACGTACGCACGCGTTCACACGTGCATATATGTATATATACCAACAGGACTTACATGACCGAGCATTTGGAGTGTTCTGTCCAACCCTTTCTATAGATATAATATACAAAAGTAGCCACTAAGAGACAATAGGGGTACTAAAGACCATTAAGTAGTTAATAAGCAGCAGCAATGCTGTGTTTTTAAGTCAAACACCCATTTACTTGTAAAATAATCACTGAGCATTGATTGTGTACTAAATAGTCACTTAAATCATGTTTTTAGTTTTTAAATGTTTTGCTTAACTTACATTTCTTATTATACCTCTTTTTATTGGTTAACAGAAAAACAAAAACAAAGATTTCAACTGAATTCTGCAGAACTGAGTTCTCCATTTTTGTAGCAAATTATGGGCAGGAGAAAGGATTATTTAGAAAGGGGGAACTTCTTAATTGGTTTTACTACTTAGAAACTGCTGGTGCTGTGAAAACAACAGCCATCATATACCTCACCTGCTGATCCTATGAATTTCTAGGAAAATGAACTGCTGGGCCATTTTTCAACTAAAGCCTTGGTTACGTTGAGTCATTATCCAAGGGGAATGGAACAGAAAGGAGGAACCTCCCAAAGACAAATGGCTGTATCTGCTCAAGTTTCCAGTAGGACTCAGCAGAAGTTCCTACCTCTGTGTCCACTCATCCCTTACTAACATGTTTTCCTACAGTAAATAACATTGCAGTGAATAACTAGCCTCAAGTTTCACCTGGGAAATGTGTGAACACAGAAAGAAAAGAAACACAAAAAGAAACACAGCCAAACACAAGTTCTCTCCCAGAGTTCTCAACTTATTATTTCTAAAAGAGAAATATGTTTATTGTCTTGATTTTGAAAACCTAATAATCAACTCCCCAGTATTAAAGGTCCCCATCCCTACCCTTAGTAATCACAGCAAAGCTTGTTAACAATAACGAACTTCTAAAAATTAAAAAAGCAGTAAATAAATGTGTAAAAAAAACAAGAGAAAAAGAAAATGTTAAAAGATGCGCCTGTGACAGCCAAATGTACTGAAAGTGTACTTATCATCCCCCTCTGCGGGGTGCATTAGGTCCCACATATTTTACGAGTTAAGTAATACTAAAAAAGTAGGAAACAGAGACTGATACTTTGAAGATAAAATTTCAGAGTTCCAGGGAACACTATCTAAATTCATTCACATCATTACAACTTTTACTTCTACTGATAACAGAAGTTATTATCACTTTGGATGTTTAGTGGTTTCATATTATAATCTGGAATCCAGTAAATTTTGAAAGTATTTCTCCATGAGAGAATACCATCAAGGAAAGTAACTAAAGGAGTGGATGCATACATTGCTAAACTTACGCCATGACTGAGGGGAGATATAATTCTAAAATTTAAAAAAAAAAAAAAACCAAGCCTTTACACAAGTTAACAAAATAGTTTGGGTTCTGGACTCTGGATTATCTTTCTCAAAAAACAAGTGATTTCTAGTCATGGTGATGTGTGCCTATAATCCCAACACTTGGGAAGAAGTAGGGTGATACATTGTCCAAGGTAATCCTCAGCTAACTAGTGACTTTGAGGCCAGCCTGGCTACATCTGTCTCAATAAACAAATAAATAAGCAAACAAACAAACATATATAGGCAACTCCCATTAACAAACAATTATATGATTTGTATTATTACATATTTTAGTGTTATGTATGCAAAACCGTTCTTTCTTTTCAAGATCAGTGGAAGTATGCTGGAAAAGCAAAAGCTGCATACAGCTGTGGTATATAATGTGATATTTGGATATCCATGCACACACACACACATACACACACACACACACAGAGTAGTGATTGCCAGTCAGGCTTCTCAGCATAAGAATCACCTCTTTCCTCTATATGTGGCCAGACTGTTTAAGATCTTCTCTCAGGAAGTGTTAAGCACACTATAAACATTAACTGTCATTATCTTGCTTTGCTACAAAGCTTTAGAACTTATTTGTCCTAGGTAAAACTGTGCATCTTAGAGACCTCCCCAAATGCACCATTTATTTCTTCTCGTTTGTAAGACTGTTTAAACCTGTATTTGTATGGGAAACTATGGAAGGGTCCCATTTCAAGCATCTGAAGGTACAGTGGACCTAATATACTTGACAAGCGAAGAAATTATTCCTGTCTCTAATATCCCAGTGAAATGTTTTCCTAAACTAACTGCCTGCAGGGTACTCAGATTACCTCCAAATTGTCACCAGTAGGAAACATAAAACCCAAATACCTAGAAAACTCATTAAATGTCTCTCTTTGACCAAGACTTATGTCTCCCTGTTGGGTCTGACAAATAAAAGTTGTAATTAATCTTAAAAGAAGACCTTGTTAAAGACAGAGAGAGTTTAGGTACTTATTCCCAGACTTTTTGACATGGAGGCTATTTCTACTCTCGTTGTAAGACCACTAGGTCAGATATTCCATACTCCATCAATAAGTTTAATTCTGTGAACTTCAATTCATTTTGAAGCTACAGAGGTACCTACAAGAAAAGCATACATACATACATACATATATATATATATATATATATATATATATATATATATATGCTGTAGAATATATAGACTTGTGTCCTCTAAGAAAAAAGGAAAAAAGCATCATCAGCCCATAGAAGCAGGGGAGAAAAATAAAAACAAGCTTTATAATCATCTGATTTAGAAAGCAAATGATACTTAAATGAACAGATAAAAAACTCTTTGTAAAAGTATGGTTGTGAGTGATTATGTAATCTCTTTTCTAAAAAAGGAGAAAACCTGCAATTTCCTCAGATCTGTTTCAGATTATAATCTCCTTATCTAAAATATTTGTCTGGAATATCTATGCAGAATATGAGGAAAATAAAGAAAAACATTGCATGATATTGTTTAGCCCCAATTCAGTTTCACTACAATAAGGCAGAAATGGGACAAGCCATCAAAATCTAGGACTTGAAGTCTAATCACAGTGCATTTCAACAGCTCAACTGCATGAATTACACCTGCCAGCATCCAGACTAAATATGCCAACTTCCATTTTCAGTCTACAAGTAGATTGTCATTTCAGTTTCCTTTTTATATGAGAGAAAATGAAGTTTTAATTTATCTAGTATTAAACTGAAAATCTCATTTTGGGGAGGTTCCATCAAACCAGCTGTTCACACAGACTGCAATAAGCTATGGGATACAGAAACACTCAACAATCTCAAACTTTTTTATTTATTTCATTATTCATTTACCGGCACTCTTTTGCGTATGATATTTCTGTGATAAAACACTGGGCCAATCTGAAGAGGAAAGAGCTTAATTGGCTTAAAGCTTGGAGTCCATCATTGATACATAGAGAAATAAGGCATGAATTCAGAGCAGGAACCTGAAGCAGAGAAGGCTATGGGAGGACACTGCTCACTGGCTTGCTCTCCAGGGTTTGCTCAGGTTGCTTTCTTATCCAGCCCAGGAAGTCCTGTCCAGTAGAACCACTCACTTGGGAAGGTTCTTCTCACAGCAATTATTAAACCAGAAAATTCCCCACAGGCCAATCTGATGGAAACAACTCCTCTTCTCAGTTGAGGGTCCTTCTTCCCAGGTGACTCTAGTTTGTTTCAAACTGACAAAACACTAACTCACAAAAGAGGATCAGTCCTATGTATATGAAATAATTGATGTTTTTAGATCATTGATTTAGATCATAGCCAGTCTTTGCTCACAACCTTCTGTGTACCTCTCCTAAATTGAAATCAGTCTGTTATAAATCATTCGTGCTAACCTGTTTTATGTCTAAGCATCTGAACTCAAGCCATAAATTAGTAAGTTCAGGTTGGGCATACATAGGTGAGACAGAACATTTTCCTTTGTATATATATTTAATTTTTCATAAATTTTATTTATTTTATTTTATATGTACAAGTGTTTGCCTGTATGTGTGCGTACCATGTGTGTGCTTTGTGTGCACACTGGCAGAACAAAGTGCCAGATCCATAGAACTGGAGGTAGAGATGTTTGTGAGCCATCATGTGGGTTACAGGAACCAAACCTGGGTCCTTAGAAAGATCAACAAATACTCTTAAGTCCAGAGACACCTCTCCAATCCCCATCTGTAGGATTTATAATTACAGAGATCTACAAATCAAAATGGAACAAGGTAGCTTATAAATCTGTGTTATATATTGGATACAATCACCTACACTTGGATGAGAGGCACGTGAATTGATGGCTATTTTAATTTAAATTTGGTTTCTTTAGGAAAAACCCCATGATATAGTTACAAAGAAAGGCCATATTAAGAAGATGGGAATCTTGAGTTGATATTAAATTCTACTCTGCTCAGACTATTAAGTAAAAAAAAAAAAAAAAAAAAAAGGTTAGGAGCTGGAAACCCATGGTGTGCATAAAATTTAGACCATAAAAACTTAGAAAAGTTAAGCTTTTATTCTTTTCTCAAACGTGCTAAAATAAATTTGGTAACTGTTGCTTTTTGACGATTGATGTGATATGCTCAAGAAGGGGAGAATGTCGACGACATTTTCCGAGGGCTCTGCAAGACACAAGATAAAGAAAATAGAGAGGAAGCTGGGACGAATGAAGTCTAGACCTTTAAGGGGAGCTGTGTGGATGATACTGGAGAAAATGACCTTTGCACGTGCTGATCTGAACATTCACAATTAGATTGGTAGTGGTGTGGCAGCATATAAATGCCAGAGGAGTAGTCTATGCTGCTTGACAGCAGAGGGTCTGCACTGTTCACAGCAATGATGAAACTGCTGAACAAGTGTGGTATCTTAAGAAAACGCATTAGGTCTTCTGCATTTGCTAGACTTAAACTGACAGGCCATGAACTCCTTTCAGATGAAGCTGATTTTTAAACACTGACCATTTTTACCTTGGACTGCTTGCTGGCTTTTAATATTTTTAAATTAGAAGTTTGTCTTTTCAAAAAAGGAACAAGGTATCTTTGTTTCATTTCACTGCCATATGGGAATTTTGAGAAGCAGTTGGAAGTTTCTCTGGAGTGGCCTTAAATCTGTTCATTTGGCCTTCTATAAATAACCAAGTGAGCACATCCAGGCACAGAGTAGATGGGGACACTGTCTTTAAAATTTCTCTAGAAAATGATATACCACTTGGAGTTTTGTTGGTTAGTTATTAGCAGGAACCAGATGGAGAATTGCACTGTCTCCCCAGGACACTAATGGAAACAAGTTCTGAGATTTCTTTCTGAGTTTTTCTTGCTGAAATATGTTCTTATAAAACCTTCAGGGCTCGAATTATCCTGATAATTCTCTATGAAGCAGTCAATATGCACCAGTGGCCTTGATGTAATTAGGTAAAGACTTACCTCAATTACTCTATTTAAACTTTATATTCTTTGCAATACGCTATACAACCAAACTCCCTGGAATGTCAAGGCCATTTCCTGATCTAAGGTTGAAACTCAGCCTGCCAGACTTTACTGAAGAGGCTTCCAGCTTTGACCTTTACAATATGTGAATGATTGTCACAGATGATAGGGCATAAAGGTTAAAAAAAATAACAAGCTGTATAGTGGTGGTATTTTAGAATTAGGACACATTTTCCCTGGCCTCTCTGTTTTTCTCAAGAGATAATATGCCTGACTCTAAGACTCTAGAAGTTGATTGTGTATAATTTATAATTTTCATATCGTCTCTTTTAACATAAACTAATCCTTGGTTATTTTCTTTAAATTTTGAAATGAGTAATTTTACTTCATGAAGATAACCTAATAACCCTAGAATTTAGGAGTCTCCTCACAACTACATTTTTACATAAGTAAAAGGTAAGTTAGTTATAGCCACTTAGTGTAATATACACAAAGTCTCTCATTTGCCTCTTTATTGTGAGAAATAACCTCTGTTTGATAGATTTTAGCAAAGACAACAGTGCCAATGACCCTGACGACTCCACAGATACAATAAGACGTTATCAGAGTTCCAAGAAGCACTTTGAAGAGAAGAAAAGCAGATCGTCATCTTTCATCTCCTCCATCGATGATGAGCAGAAGCCACTCTTCTTGGGAACAGTTGACTCTACTCCAAGAATGGGGAAAGCAGCCAGACTCCACGGTGAAGAAACAATGCCTCCCTCGGGAAGAGTTCACACTGAGAGAAGAAGTCACTCTTGCAAAGGTAACCAAGCAACACTGTCTCCTCAGTTATACTTGAGAGATAATTGCTTTTCACAAACTGAGAACTGAATAAACATGGGGTTTTCCAGCCCTGTCAGTTCACGAAATGTTTAAAAAGTCTCCAGATTTAAGATCATGTATAACTTGTTTCCATAATTCTATAATACTGGTCCCCAAAACTTTTATTTAGGGAATGTTTGTGGCCAATCACACATAGTATAAGACTAAGCACAAAGCTGTAGGCAGCTTGTTGAAGCCATTGATTGCAGGAAGAGAGGATCAGAGGCTATTTGCTAAAAGCTAACAAGTCAGTTTTTTAATATGCACCTCTCAACCAATATCTTATCTTCAGCCTTAATAACTATATAATATGAAAGCTCTGTCCAATTATAATACAGTGTAAACCAAACAGAATTGCATTCTATTGTGAATTATAAAGAAGAGGAATATCTTGAAATAAAATGTAGTCTTAAGAACATTCTTGTTTCGCATCTCCTCTAAAATGGACAAGGCTTGTTGTAGAAAATACACAAGAGCTGAGCAATATGCTTGATTTTGCAGATTGTATGATAAAGGATAGAAAAAAGGAACATTCTAAAAATGCTCCATGGAAGAACAATCAATGTACCAGATCTATATACCTAGCTAGATCTTGCTATTTAAGTGAGCCTGGAGATGTGGATCAGACTGCTTGGGTTCTAAAAAAAGCTCTGTCACCTTTTGTGACTTTGGGTAAATGATTTGACCAACCCCAGGACACAGTTTATACAATTTTAAGATAGAAATAATATTATTTAACCATCTGGTTACAACTATTATTAAACAATATAATCATCAAAAAAATTTTCTAGGATAGATTCCTGAGCTCTATTTAGTATTTTCTCCTAGGTTTTATTTTCCAACTCTTTACTTATTTAAATTAAATATGAAAATTAAGACAGTAGTTTACAGGGCTGGAGACTTGGCTTCTCTTGCAGGGGAGCCAGTTTGGTTGCCAGCTCCCACATTCATCTAGTGGTACACAAATTCATGTAACTCCAATTCCAGGGGATCCAATGTCCTCTCCTGCCTTCTACATGCATGTGGCACACGTATAGACACATATACACATAAATAAAAATAAATATATATATTTAGAAGATGGTATCACAAAACATCAAAAGATTATAACAAAAATGAAGAGAACCAGAATGCTTTGTTTGGGAGGACAGGAAGTGTGTCAGGGAAAAGGTAGATACTACTTATCGTCACCATCATTCCACAGGAATGTCCGACAACTAAGTGTTGGTAAGTATAAGATGGTTTGGCTTTATATTTTCCCAGAGTCCCTTTCCCTATCATGTCACATCAGCTTTATCCATTTCACAAGGAAATAAGCTAAGAATATATGCAAATGTCCTCTAGACAACCTAAAATCTTGATGAAGTGCATGGAAATAGTATCTCATTCATCACAGTGGAAGAATAGAATATTAGATGTGATTATCAAATGTCCCATTTTAGTTATTTATGAAAATGGATTCTGGGTAGTACTAAAAATAGAAACAGGTTGTATCCTAGAAGTCAAAGTTCTGAAGAACTGACAGAACAATATCTATTATGGGCAAATCATTTTAAGATGATTTTTGTAAAAACATGTTTTCTTCTTAAATATTAGGCTCTCAAGTGACAAGTCATTAAAGATATTTTTGAGATTTTATTTGACTTTATAATGATTCTCTTTGACAGTGAATTCAAATGCCCTTCATTTTATAATTTTTGTTACTTCTTCCAACTTTTAATTAACTCTTCTCTGTGCCCAACAAATTATATTTTCAAATGATTTTAACATCTCAAAATATCCATGTTTTCAAAAATTTATAATGTAATCCACATTCAAATCATGAATAATTGCCTTGATAATGCATAGGCTAAATATGCATGTCTATTGACAAACAGAATTGATGACATAATGCTAGAGTCAAGGTGACATGCATTCAACACAACTAATTAATTCAATTAACCAATGAAGCTTTTAAAAACTTGATTCACTGTAAAGATTATTTCCCAGCAACTTTCAAAGTGCAGTGCTGTAAAATAGTAATGAACTTCAATATGTAAGTGTAGCTATAACTACTGCCGATTGAACTGCTGGATTCTGACAGCTTAGTTTCATTATCAATAGGCCACTTCACTCCCACGTATTCTGGCACTTGTCGTCCCAAAGAAGGAGTCATTTAAGAAAAACTCTGAAAAGAAAAAAATTAAATTGACTCTGACCTTCCTAATGCTGAGGTCATCTACTGAAATTGTAAATCCTTAAACTGGAGGTTTACCCTCTGTTCATCCATTTGCAAAAATGTGTCTTGCAACTATAGCAACGTTTTCCAAGGCAACCAAGTACAGATACTGTCTGAGCTATTTTTAGAACCGGTCTACAAGGATGCTCATTTGATTAAGACAACTAACCAGGGTTCCCCCTTTGAACTCCTTATTCTTCATAATGCCATTAAAACGAGTTAATCACATATCCCTAGATCTCAATTAAGAAATCAGATTATAATCAAGGAAGCCTCAGTCTCACAGTACCCATTTTACTCATTTCTGCTAAGATAATCCTTTTTTTTAACCATCAAAGAAAAATACTGTCCTCCACAATTTATTGCATGTGATTCACCAGTGTCATTTAAAAATCAATGTGCTGCATGATTGTAAAATGAGGGATCTGTTAAGCAGAGGCAGAAATTCAATGAGGTTTCTTGGCACAAAGCTCATGAGGACATTGCATAGCCTTCAATGCTATCAGATCTCTCTCTTGAAAGAAATGTTCCTACAGGAGCTGGCTATTGGGAACCGAGAAGGGCAATCGCTGGCATCGCGTGTTCTACATGCTGATTTAGCATCGTCTACACTGAGCAGAAAATCCAGTTTACAAGACACTGTGTTGTGGCTTTGCATTTTAAATTGGTTCAAATGTCTGTGAACAACAAATCACACTTCTCAGTGAAAATCTGCAGTTTCACTTTTGCATTCACATTTCTTCCTGTCTGGTAAAATATGACAATGAGCTATGTACACTGTCACTGTAGAAAAACGCCCAACACCAAGATCCTGCGCCTGAAGATGCCATAATCAGGAGCCTTTTTCAGTTGCCACAAGAAAGTTATCTGAGGTCTGGTAGCCATTTCCACAACAAGGAACCTGGCCTTTTCTCATGCTGTTTTCCTCATGCTGTCCTGGGTTATGCTAATTTCTTCCTTATAGCCGCTCTCCTACTGAGATAGAACTAAAAAGAACATCATTAGAGACATTTTTGTGCATTCAGTGATAAAAGATAGGGAGAGAAAATCCATGGGAAAAGAACAGATTTTTTTTTTTCATCTGCTTAGAAAGGGGGGCGGGGGGATGCAATGCACCCCCAGTGTGCTTTTAGAGAAACCATAGAAAAGGAAGTCCCACAGCTCTGTTGCCTATTTCTAGAATGGTAGCTAATCCTGCCCAATTTAGTTACTTTCTGTCCAATTTTTTTTTTAAATAGCTGAGGATGTAAATTCCATATCTTTGTGTAATAACTTCCCTTGGTGTTTAATTGTAACTACTTGTCAAGACTTTCTTTTACAATGCCTACCCAAACCCAAAGCACACTGCGTAACCTAACTTCCATGGTAAGCGAAGGCTCACTTGAGGTATCTCCTCCTTCCCGCCAGTCCTCTCACAAATAAAAGAGTTTGCTCTTCTTCATCTCTGAGATAACCTCCCAAGTCCAGCTTCTTCTCAGGTGTTATTTTCTTACCCTTCATTCGTTTTGTAGAAGAAAGTGGGTTCAGAGCACTAAAAGCCTTAACAAAAATGAGGAAGAAAGTACTATAGATTATCTATAGTGTGCAGGGATAGCATGAAAGTGAAGATTTTTTAGGAGAAACAGCAGCAAAAGAGGTTCATAAAATGAATTTTTATATGAAAAATGGTCACAATCATTCTCAATTGAATTCTCCAAGGTCACAGGCTTTGTCTTTAGTTCCTCATGTTTAGCAGGGACTGGAACTTAACACCCAGCATACCAGAGAAGTAGACTTGAACACACAAACAGTTTGTTCTAAAATATATTAACATAAAAAATTTATAATAAAAGATTCACAAGAAGAAAGTTCTAGAAAGTGATGTGATTATATTAAATATAGTGCAAAAGGACCTTTAAGGAAGTTCAAAGCGTGGAACAGCAGCAGAGGAGCTGTAAGACTTCCTGATTCCGAGGGTTTGTGGCTCCTTGGCGCAGCATTGAGCTGTGTTGGGCTAAGAAAAATGCCCTGAAGACCCACACCTCCCCCATGACCTTCTCCTTGGGCTCAAGCTGAGCCATAATGTGTGAAAATTACCTTATGGACAGGGATCCCAAAAAATCTTACATTTCGGCCCAAGCATTTCAAACAAAACTTGCTATTTTCTTCAAACTTCAATTGTACATAACCATAGCTGTCTGATCAAGTTTTTCCATCATAGCTTCTCAGCACTGACAAAATAATGAAAATATCATAACCAAATTTCATTTCCTGTTATATAATTTTAATCCGATGAAAACAGATGGGGGAGCTAAAGCAGTCAGATTAAGGCTAAGATTCTGCTACAAATTGGAGATGGTGATTATCAAGTCCTTGAACACATTTGGTTCTTTGTCTTGGATTTTGCCTGGAGATTCTTTCAGTTTGCCTTACAGGTGTCTTTGTAATACTAAGGCAAAGGAGCTTTCAAAGAAGCTAGTATCTGTCTTGCTTTCTCCCATAGATATCACTGATACACACAGCTGGGAAAGAGAGCATGTCCAGACTCAACCTGAAGAAAGTAGTCCCTCAGGACTTCAGCGAGCTGCCTGGGGGATCTCTGAGACTGAAAGTGACCTCACCTATGGGGAAGTGGAGCAAAGGTTAGATTTACTTCAAGAACAACTTAACAGGTAAATCAGTGGTTGATGCAAAAGAGGAATTTAATCTAAGAATTTGCATGTGTATCAAAGTTTGCATGTGTTTAATATTGCAACCTATAAACATCAGGCTAACTTACCTTAATCCTGTATCTTCTATATATACTTAGGTATTTAAATAAAACTAAAAATTGATAGAATTATCAATCTGTAAATACAAAGAACATTTATTTAATACATAAACAAAAATACCAAGGAACACTTAATTTAGGAAACTTTTTGCCATCAAGCATCTTTCTTTTGCTTATTGTTCAATTTGTATATCATCTGCACTAACTACCTTAAAAATTCTTTTTTGTCCTCAAAATAATGTACATTTTACTTCCTAACTGACAACTTCCTTCTTTTAATCCTTACATACTATTTAGTTGTTGTTCCTGAATTAGTCCTGTGCTGTGACATTCTTTTAACACAATTCAGTCAACTTTTCAAAAATGTTAATGTTTTTAAAACCTCACAAATTAAAGTTGAATGACTTGTTTACCCCCTTTCCTTTGATCTAGACACTATAGTATGATGTTTGGGGAAATAATTTGATTTTGAAAAAGAGGTAACACCTTTATTCAAGCCTGAATTGATTCTTTATTCTTTGTTTGTTTGTTTGTCTGTTTTTCGAGATAGGGTTTCTCTGCTGTAACTCTGGCTGTCCTGTAATTACTCTGTAGACGAGGCTGGCCTTGAACTCACAGAAATCTACCTGTCTCTGCTTCCCAAGTGCTGGAATTAAAGGCATTTTTTTTTTGGTAGCGCCATCTCCCGATTTTGTATTGAGTCTTTAAAGTTAGATTGGTCAAAAACATCTAGAAGAGACAAGCAAGTCTCTGAGTTCCAGACCAGCCAGGGCTGTATAGTAAGATCCTGACTCAAAAGAAAAGTTTAGAAAAACAAGACTCTGATAGAAACCCTGAGCCCTGAGTGTGTTTGGAAATTTGTTTTATCTGGGGTTGACCTTCAAGCATACCATAAGGCAAGGCGTCTCAAAAGCCACAGCAGGATTTACTAAAGGGGGCAGAGCCGGTAATTCATACACTTCCTATAAGCCTGATGACAAGGCATGCTACTTGAAGCCTACTTAGACAACTTGCTCCTCTCTGACATACCAGTCGTGCCTGTCTGCAGCATGGCCACAAAAACCAGAGTACAGTATTCCCTAGATAGATCCACAGACAAAATCTAAACTCCTACATAAGTGGTATCTGCTGGTTCAGTCACAGAGTTGAAAGGCTTGCAACACCATGCCATAGCTGATGCTCTTCAGTTAGCTTCTTCGATGGTCACAGAATTTACTGAGCTTTTACAGACAAAGCACATAAGGAGCCATAATAAGAATATATTATGTGCTATTAAAAGTTGACTTAATTTGGGGAGAAAGTTATTAACCGAAATATAACTCAGGATAGTAAGTTCTTTCCATTTCTTTCATAACTGTCCACCTTCCTTGCTACATCCAACACATTTCTATCCAATCTTTTATATACCTTGCTATTTCCTAATTAGTGTGTGTGCCTCTATTTTGTCCAAACTACTTGTGTACTCATCTATACTCAACATATCATGAGTTCTGTCCATACGACATAATTTATTTGCTTATAGAATGGTCTGGATGCAGCATGTCCCCAACCATGAGCTTATATGCTGAACACCTGATCAGCAGGTGATGCTGTTTCAGAGGTTGTATAACCTTCACAAGTTGAATCTTAAACAGGAGGAAGAGGGCCACTGTGGGCAGACTATGAAATTTATAACCCAACATACTTCTTGACCAACCTCCTGTTTCCGGGACCACCTAGATGTGAATAAGCAGCTTCATGCTCCTGCTGCCACAGCTGAGGGCCATTCTTACTGCCATGCCTTCCTTTCCACGAAAGATTGTGCCTTCAAACTCTGAACCGCAATAAACCTCTAGTTAAGTTTCTTCTTGTCAGGTATTTGATCACAACCACGAGAAAGTAGCTAATATAATTAAATTACTAGCTGTGCCTAATTCAATTTATTTTGTCTATGCTGGTAGCTTTTGCTCTTTTTGGAAAAGAGAGGAGTAAGTGATAGAAACGATAGTGATTCCATTAGCTCAATACCAACCTAGTGTGCAAAACTGGTCAGCCTATGTGAATCCTAGCTGTTTACTAGACCATTTATAGGCTGACAGTATAAAGTCATTTAAACAGTCCTAGAATCCTTTTTTTTTTTTATACCTATCATCAATGTTACTCTTTTACCGTCATTTCTTACTATCAAAAAAGATTGGTTCCAGGATATTACTTAGGTACCAAAATCCATATATGTTGTGGAGGTTTATTTTTAGTTATATTTAAAATAATTGTTTTTGTGCTCTGTTGGAAAAAGGAATGCATAGGCCTTGGCATTTTGAATTGTCTTCAGGTGTTGGATTTATGTGGGGGTTGTTTTATTGCTTATGCTCTGAACCTGAGGAGTTCTGAACCAGTAAAACACCTGAGCTCAGCTGCTCAAGGTTCTACTGAGTATTGGCCATGACAGTGCTGCCCTCTGATGAGAATGCTTCCTTGTCATCCTTGCGACCCTGCCAGTAGTTTACTACTGCACATGTATGCTAAATTTTTATATACAATATCAGCATTTACATGTACCTTACACATAATCTTCCTGCATGCTTTAAATCATCTCTACATTACCATAAAGCATAATACAATATAAGTGCTATGTCCATAATTGTTATACTGTATTAATGAATACTATTGTTGTAATACATACTAATTCATAATCATTATAATGTTTAATGAATAATAACAAGAAAACATTTCTCCATGAGTAGTACAAACACATTCTTCTAGATGCAGAACTTTAAAAAGTCTATTTGAACACAGAGACTACACACTCCATACAAAGCAGAGAATGTGGGTGCAGCTAGGTAATCTTTTAATATCATTTTACTTTACCTGTTTTAATGGTATTCTCTTGTTTTACATAAATGCCTAGGTTTGAACCCAACTTTGAGACTAAAGTCAAGATTAGAGTGTTCCTTTGTTGCCTAGCCATATGTACCAATAGTGTGTATAAGACATAAAGAGTACTAAAAGGTATTTGCTCTCAATGTGTCCTGGAACTGAAAGGGGAAACTTGTAAATGGACACATCTAGAACACATTTGAGTTTATCCATTAGTAGTAATGTTTATTGTTTTCTTACATTAGCATATTTTGCATATTTTTCCACGATAAAAATAGAGCTAAATCTCTTTGGCATGCTCCCAGCATCTGCAAGCACTTTCTGAACATATTTTGAATCATTACCACAATTAATAGTTCTTCTTGACTAGTTTTTCCAGCTATCTCTGATATCTTCACCAACATTTTATGGTGTAAGTCAGCTTAGCCAATTTTAACGTTCAAAATATGATGTTTTTATTGCACTCCACCTCCAACAGCTTCTTTTTTCCAATTTGTTCTACAAAGTAAAATATATAGAAAACACTACTGAAAAGCTCAATCTGTATCGGACTCCACTCTGCAGAATGAGAGTCCTGGAACTCTTCCTAGAGCTGAATCTATCTGCTTGACATTTATTCAAATGCAGATCTATGAATTCTTAGATTGTTGTCTAATCCAAATGTAAATATTAAATCTAAAAGTTTATCAAAGCAAATACAAATGATATACCTTAAGTAGCTCTTGCTTCCATCTCTTTTTTTTTTTTTCTTTCAACATTATTGGCCAATTAAGCTTCACGTAGACTTAAAGTTTTACCATATACATATATGTATGTATTCATACAGTGTGCCTAGATATATACATATTTGGGGTAATTATAAATGCTTGATCCCACAGCAGAGCTTCTCAAGCTGTAATGGGCACTTGGATCACTGGGTAAGTTGCAAAGATGCAGATTTTAAGACAGTAAGTCTGGCATTTGCAGAGTCCACATTTTAACAGGCCGCCAAAGATATCCAGTACTGTTGGAGTGAGGTACAGTTTGAATGAGATGACCTAAAAAATGTAAAACTTGTTGACAACGGCCTTTCCATTGCAAAACATAGAAAGTAGTGTGTCTGCCTGCCACTATCATGATAACCTAGTACTGCTCATTTGCTGTGACAGTTTATTATCCATTATTCATTTTCTTGTTTTAGTGTTTGTATGATGTGTGTATGTGTGCATACGTGTGCATATGTGAGGATGCACATGTACATATGTGTGCAAGTGTAGAAGTCTGAAGTTGACACTTCAATTTTGATCATTTTCTAACTTATTTATTCACCCAAAGCTTCTCAACTGAACTCAGAATCTGTCAGTTGGCTACCATAACTGTCTTGGTTTGTCTGGGGAACACCCTTCTCTGCCTCCTGAATGTTGGAATTACAAGTGGCCGCCACATCTGCCCAGTGTTCCATGTGGTTTCTGGGAATCCAAACGCTGGTCCTCACACATGACCTGTCAATAATGAGATCACATTCCATTATCGTTCATCATGGCGTTCTAATCTCTTCTTCTAATCTAATGCCAAGCCTGACTGATAACAGATCTTTGAGTGAAACTTTATTTTCCACAACTTTGTGCTATATTAACAAATACCAATCTAAAACTGGATTATTTTGTGTTTTCACAACAAAGAAAGAAAAAGAGTCTTCAGTTTAACTCCTTGTAATTCTTCCTAAGTGCTTTAGTCTCAAAAGACTCCATCATAATTCAGCAAATAGACCCTGATCATAACACGAATTATGCATTGTAAAGACACTTATTACCATACCCTCCTTTGCTGGAATGCCCAACCCAAATATCAATCACCTAATTCATTTTATAAAGTCTTGAAAATGTATATACAAGACTGTACTTACATATTTAGGAATATGTTAATACACATAATATAATATGCATACATGTATGTGGCAACAATTAGTGAAAAGAATTTGAATCATGAATTTGAAAAGAGTAAGGAGAAGTATTTGGAAAGGTTTGGAGGGAGGAAGGACAAAGCAAAATGATGTAATTATTTTAAATTAACAAAAAATAATTTTATAAAGTGTTAAGAAAGAATGTAGGAAAGGAGACTGAGAGATAGCCAACTGTATGAAGACTCAGAAAGGGCACTATGAGGTACAATGCTTACAGGACATTGGAGTCTGGGCCTTCAAGGTAGGGCACTGTGCTGATTTTCCCAGCCTGTGATGGATATGCTAGAAGAGCAACTTCAAAGGAAGGAAGTTTCACTTGAGCTCAAGGCTTCAGATGTTGCCTTCTGCAGTTTGTTGGGCTGTGATAAGGAAAAACATGATGGCAGGAAAACATGGTGGGTGCAGCTGTTTATCACATGATACACAGCAAACACAAAGACTAAAGAAAGGTACCTGGAGCGTGATACAGTTCCCATGGATACACTCTCAGTGATGTGCTTCCCCAATTCTGAAGATTCCCATTGCTTCCCAGTAATATCATCAAATTACAAATTACAATCAAATTACAATTAACCATGGGTTAATGTAGTGATTAGGTCAGAGCTTTGTTTTCAGATCACCTCTCCATGACTGGATTAACCTGCCAGAGACTAACCTTCGGCATATGAGCCTTATGAAAATAAGATTTCTATCCAAACCATAAAAATAAATAAAAATAGAAATGTGCAAAATTCGTGACATAATACTTTGTTTGGAATTGATGGGCAACAGAGGTGAGGCTCCTATATCAAGACTTGATAAAGTTTGATTAAGAAGTTATTCAGATGAACTGAATTGTAGAAATTTCTGATAAACCTAGCTCTTGACTTAGTCTCATTTTTATTAGGCAAAATTTCCTTACAACAAATAACTAAGTCAGGCTGGTGAGACGGTCTATAGTCTTATCTAAGTAGTATTAATACCAATGGTCTCCAGTCTCATTCTATGCCAGCCACTTTACCGGACATGATGCTCTCATGTGAGTAAGTCTCACTCACAGCAGCAGAACGCAATTATCAGGAATATGGCTGCTGAAACCCTACCTCCTTGTGACTGTATCTGCTGTAGATATTATTTAAATAGAATGTATTATGAGGAGATTTTTTTTCCCCCTCAGAGACTGTTGATGTTTAACAAAGGCTTCATAAGACTCAGAAATATCATCATTTTGGAGTCTACTTGTCAGTGAAGCTTTTATCCCAGTATCCAGAACTAAATCATTTTACATTAAGTGTTGTATCTTGGCAACGAAAGTAAAGAGCATCATGTAATCCATTCACTATTTAGATACTGTCTGATAGGATAAACTTATACAAATACTCAAAGAAATTTGAGATTAGAATTTTATTTCGGGGCTTGGGAAAAGAGAAATTATTACAAGAGAGCTCAACAAAGGTGACCAATCAGATGCATTGTACAACCAATTGAAAATCTTTGTTTCAGCTGGGACCACACCCAAGTGTTTGAGGGACCTCGGTGTGGACCCTAGTGTCCAGAATCTGGGGTTTTTTAAAGGCAGAAACCACAACCTGGTATTTTGCTCAGCAGCCACAGGGGGCTTTGCAAAAGCAAGCAGTTTTAATAGAAGCTAAAATAAGGGGTGGGGTTCCATACAAACAGGCTGTTTAAAGGAAGCCGTTAGCAAGGACTTCCTGACCTTTGGTTCCTAGAATAGAATTGGGTAGTTTTCCATGGGATTTTTCTATCAAGGAAATAAAATTCTTGTTAAACTTGAAATGGCCTCAGCAAGAATACAAGATAGAAGACTCTCTGCATTGTCTTGTCCTGTCACAAAATAATTATGGAGTGATTAAATAGAGGAAAAGTTTTGGTGCAGATAAAATTTGAGTAGAACCTTAAAGTATGAAATGAAAAATCAATTCATAAAAACAAAATAATTGTTCTGTTCTCCTTGATTTGTACCACAATTACATAAGATATTTAGGCATCAACTAGTTGATAACTTTATTTTTCCATTTCCAGTGTGGCTGGGACATTTATATGATACAATCAGATATATTTTATATGCTATCAGTATAGAGAATACTAAGGCTATAAATCCCACAGGGTTGAGAATAAGACCATCAGAACAACTGAGCCAAATTTCAAGCACGCTTTAATTAAGTTAAATACTAGCCAGGAAGATGAACTCTGACCAGGTCCATTTTGAGGTTCCCCACTCCCAGGTTCCCAAAACAGCACCAAGTCACAAGGAACAGATGCTTTAAGAGACAGAACCCATAAGGCTATGCACTTCCCGCCAGGTCCAATCAATGGCAAGCATCTATCCTGATGTACTTCCTGTCTTGGTTATCTCCCACCTACAAGTGACCAAGCACATCTAGTGCATTTGGAGCATATCCGGTGCAGTTGATTTAACCAAATGGAATCTAAACAATCCCCACCCAGCATTCCAGAAAGTTATCTGTCCTTGATCAACTGAGATTACATGATAATGTCTTTCTATATCTCACAAGAACAACACTACCCAGCACTCCAGGAAGTTATCTGTCCTTGTTCTATAGATCTCTTAGGCATAGTAATTAAAATTTAAAACATAATTTTGCTCTTACATGCACTCTGGTTATACTTATCAGTGAAAGAAAATCTATAAGGATATATTAGAATTCAAAAAGAAAGATTTTGAATATTATTATTAAAAGGTAAAAAGGATCTAGTGTTTGGCATACCTATAATTCTATTAACTCCAGAGACTTGAGGAAAAGTAAATGCTAAGCTAGTCTGGCCTCCTATACAGAAAGATACTAACTCAAATTTTAAACTATATATAGCTTTTTTAGTGTTTTTCAGATTTTCATTTTTTTTTAAATCAAAGCCACACAGGGGAATCAAACTGTATGGGAGGGTTTCAGCACCAGAGGTATGTGAGGGGGTATAGTAAGGTAACCGATGACACAAACGCTTTTTTTTTTTTTTAAGATAGAAAACATCTAGAGGCATCTGGAAGAGTCCTGAGCAGCAGGCTAGATATATCCAGAGCTATCTGCAAGAGTGGGGTGGGAGGGAGAGAAGGCATAGAGGACAGAGAAAGCATAGTGAGAATATCAGAAGGAGCAGAGAATAGAGAAGCATAGTGAGAAGAGCTGGAAGCCAGAGTAGTGAGAATTGTTGGGTTGTAAGGAAGATGAGTAGCTGGGGAGAGGGAAGCCCAAGAGCTGGAGGGAGTTCAAGGTAGAAGAAAAGGTGAGAAAGGGTAGGATACTAGCATGGACTATGAAATATATAACAAGTACTTGTGAGTAGAGACTGAGGGATCCTGGAGGCTACCTGATATGCTGATAGGTGCCTACGTCCCTTTTACTGGAGGTAAGGGAATTGACTCCTTCTGGCCGATGGTAGCTGGCTTCACAAGTTCCTGAGGAATGATGGCTTTCATCTAACTTCCAGAGTTTCTTTTGGTATTTAAGCTTGCTCCCTCTTAAATACCAAAGCTCTAGTCACAGACAGGAAAGGAGTTCAATGCTCAACAGCACTAAACAATGAAAAGAAAAGAAAGGAAAGGAAGGGAAGAGAAGAGAAGGGAAGAAAAAAGTAAAGGAAAAAGTAAAGTAAAGTAGAAAGGAAAGGAAAGGAAAGGAAAGGAAAGGAAAGGAAAGGAAAGGAAAGGAAAGGAAAGGAAAGGAAAGGAAGGGAAGGGAAGGAAGGAAGGGAAAGGAAAGGAAAGGAAGGGAAAGGAAAGGAAAGGAAGGAAAGGAAAGGAAAGGAAAGGAAAGGAAAGGAAAGGAAAGGAAAGGAAAGGAAAGGAAAGGGAAAGGAAAGGAAAGGAAAGGAAAGGAAAAGGAAAGGAAGGGAAGGGAAGGGAAGGGAAGGGAAGGGAAGGGAAGAAGGGAAGGAAGGAAAGGAAGGGAAAGGAAAGGAAAGGAAAGGAAAGGAAAGGAAAGGAAAGGAAAGGAAAGGAAAGGAAAGGAAAGGAAAGGAAAGGAAAGGAAAGGAAAGGAAAGGAAAGGAAAGGAAAGGAAAGGAAAGGAAAGGAAAGGAAAGGAAAGGAAAGGAAAGGAAAGGAAAGGAAAGGAAGGGAAGGGAAGGGAAGGGAAGGGAAGGGAAGGGAAGGGAAGGGAAGGGAAGGGAAGGGAAGGAAGAAGGGAAGGAAAGGAAAGGAAAGGAAAGGAAAGGAAAGGAAAGGAAAGGAAAGGAAAGGAAAGGAAAGGAAAGGAAAGGAAAGGAAAGGAGAAAGGAAAGGAGAAAGGAAAGGAAAAGGAAAGGAAAAGGAAAGGAAAGGAAAGGAAAGGAAAGGAAAGGAAAGGAAAGGAAAGGAAAGGAAAGGAAAGGAAAGGAAAGGAAAGGAAAGGAAAGGAAAGGAAAGGAAAGGAAAGGAAAGGAAAGGAAAGGAAAGGAAAGGAAAAGGAAAGGAAAGGAAAGGAAAGGAAAGGAAAGGAAAGGAAAGGAAAGGAAAGGAAAGGAAAGGAAAAAAAAGGAAAGGAAAAAGAAAAAAAGAGTGAGGAAAACATGATTAGTAATGTCTAGAACTTGCTCAGAAGAGGAAAGAGGTAAGGTAAAATGCTGTGTCTTAGTTAGGGTTACTGTTGCTATGATGAAACATCATGACCAAAGCAACTTGAGGAGGAAAATACGATTTAGTTGGCTTATGCTTACATATCACAGTTCTACATCAAAGGAAGTCGGGACAGGAACTCAAGCAAGGCAGGAACCTGAAGGCAGGAGTTGATGCAGAAGCAATGGAGGAGTGCTGCTTACTGGCTTGCTTCCCATGGTTTGCTTTGCCTGCTTTCTTATAGTACCCTGAGGGATGGCACCACTGACAATGGGCTGGCTCTTCCATCAATCACTAATTAAGAAAATGCCCTACAGTAGAGCATATGGAGGCATTTTCTCAAGTAAGGTACCTGCCCTCCTTTAAAATAACTCTAGCTTGTGTCAAGTTAACATTAGACTAGCCAAGCACATACTGAAAATACAAATTTTGTGTAAAGTTTTCCTGAGATGTTGTAATTGTAAAGAAATATGTTACTGAGTTCTTTAAAGAGCGAAAAACAAAGTTGAGTAAAATCCTAATCAAAATCATATATTCTGATCACATATATATTTAGATATCAAAATCAGATACATTGATCACAATATTCTAAATGTTTTATATTTTAAAATCAATAAAATTTGTAAAAATAAAGCCTATTATATGTACCCTCTGCTTTTCTGTTAGTACATACATAAGAAATGGATGGTCTGTATCACATGACTCTATGGAAAGTGTCATGTAGAAGAGTCTCTGTGCCTCCTCTCCTGTTCTTCCTGTTTAAAGCAGCTCATAGTTCTGTTTGCTGGCAGTGACGATACTTTCTCAGATGTTTTTGAAAGTCAGGACTATTTAAAACTATCTTTCCTCTTTTGTGTGTCTCGCAGACTTGAATCCCAAATGACAACGGACATCCAGACCATCTTACAGCTCCTACAGAAACAAACCACAGTGGTCCCTCCAGCCTACAGCATGGTGACGGCAGGGGCAGAGTATCAGAGACCCATCCTCCGTCTGTTAAGAACCAGTCACCCAAGAGCATCCATTAAGACTGACCGAAGTTTCAGCCCCTCCTCACAAGTGAGTGTAGACATTGTAAAACCAAGTGTCTCTTTGAGCATATCTCAAGAGATCACCTGAGTTAGTATCTCAAGAGATCATCTGAGTTAGAATTATGTGTAAGAAATATGGATTTCCATTCCCATTTATTTCTACTCAGAGTTTCTGTAAATTGGACCTGTGTTTTACAATACAATGGACTTAAAGGAAAATTTAAACAGTAGCATTATGTATACAGGCTTGCCAGGGATGGGAGAGGGGGTTGCCTGTAGATTCCATAAGATAAGCATCAGGTTTCTTTCTAGATAGTTCTTTATCTTATTGTTTGAGACAGGTATATTACTATATTAAAATGTATATTATTTTAAAGATAGCTCTCTCACTGAATCTATATCACTGATTTGACTATACTGGCTGGCCAGTGATCCTCAGGGATCCTCTTGTCCTTACCTCCCCAGTGCTGGCATTAAAAGTACACAACACCCAACTTTTTATATGGCTAAGAGTGATCCAGACTCAGGCCCTCATTCTTATAAGATAGCACTTTCCCTAGCCCCTAAGTATTAACACTTGTTTAAAAGGAAAAGCTATTACTGAACAATCAACCTATAGAAATCTTATAGATACTATAGAGATTTTAATGATAAGGGATAGCATTTGATTAAATTTTTTTAAAAAAGTACATCAGACAAAAATCTGTAACCTGCTAAAGTGCCACAAGGCAGGATAGGACTTCAGAAAGGAGAAAAGAGATGGCAGTTAACTGAGGTTCAAATGCAGTCAGACTGGCAAACTCATCTGTGCCCCACTTGCCACCAGACATCTCTAAGGTTTTTCACTTGAATGACAATATACATGATAAGATAAGACACGTGAAGTGTCCTTTACCCTGCCTCTAAGCCTTCTAATAGTGCCCCCTTTTGGCTATTTAAGCATCATCGGCTACTGAACCTAAGGAAGATTATATTAACAAGAACGTATAGACAATCTTGTGGACATTTCTTTGTGGAAATTGAATGTAAAGTATTCTAGAAAGTAAAGCAGAAAGTAACAGAAGTTAGTGTGTCAGGTGGAAAATAATGACAACCTTCTCAAAATATAAAAGTTAATTTACCTCTGACTAGTTTTTAATGGATGGGAAACACATATAACTATGTATTTTACTCTTTGTTTGCAGTTGATTTAGACAGTAATTTCTGATAGAAATGGTAATTTTATTTCCTTCATCACTCTCCTGCTTAGATAAAACTAGTCACCAAGAGGACTCAATTTTCTTTTATTTGTTTTTTTGGGTTTTTTTGTTTGTTTGTTTGTTTCGTTTTGAGGTCACTGGGGTGAGCAGGTGGGGGAGCTTGGGAAGAGGGTGTTGTGGAGATGTGTTGTATATAACTCAGATTACTAATAAAAGTATTACTTTAATAAGGGATCTCCAATCTTAATTTTTTAAATTCAAACTCACCTACACAGCTCAAAGTAAAAACTTTAAAAAAAAAAAATCCAACTTTTAAATCTGGTTTCCGGTGAAATTAAAGTTCTTTTCTTGAGATAACAAACCCCCAATATCTTGACCATTTTAGGAGAGAGAGGTTGGCTAATACCCTTAATCACATAGAATAGATGGGAGGAGAAAACACATCCAGATTGCATGAATGTAATTTTAGTTGACTATTGGAATGAATTATAAAAGTACATTTTCTTTTCTTTTTTTCCTATCAGTGTCCAGAATTCCTAGACCTTGAAAAATCTAAACTCAAATCCAAAGAATCCCTCTCAAGTGGAAGGCACCTGAACACAGCTTCGGAAGACAACTTGACTTCACTCTTGAAGCAAGACAGTGACGTGTCTTTAGAGCTTCACCTGCGGCAAAGAAGAACTTACCTTCATCCCATCCGGCATCCGTCTTTGCCAGATTCTTCCCTAAGCACTGTAGGGATCTTGGGTCTCCATAGGCATGTTTCTGATCCTGGTCTTCCAGGAAAGTAATCATTTTGTACTATTTCCCCCACATCCAATGTAAGTGCTTTTAATGGCTGTTTTCCTTTTTGTATTTAAATCCTCTCTACTTGACTCAGGGGCTCTCAAGGTACCATTATATGCAAAAGTACTGTATATTTTTCCTAAATTGAAGCTTGTAAGGTAAAGTTGAGCAGTTAGGATGTAAATATACATAAGAGCTTTTGGTTCCAAATGTTAAAACTGCCAGCATCTCAAGGCACCTTATTTTTTAATTTTATTTTTTAAACCATGTGCATGTTAGGAAACTCCAGTTTATCTTGCATGGAGACTCCTATTTACCGCTTTTACTAAATCAGTGCTTCATTATGAAAATGCCTTCCAAGCAAATAAGAAACCAAGGAATGAAAGTGTTCATGAATGCAACTCAGATGATGCTCAACTTACAGGAGTTCAGGGGGGGCATAAGGGGAAGTTATTCACGTTGGAGAACAGATGTCCTTCTGATTGACATGTTTATAGTTACTTACATTCATTTCCTGTACCAATAAAAAGTGCAACGTTTGCATTATACATATCAGTCAGAAAGGGAGCAAATCCAAACCACCAAAAGATATAGTTCTTCCTTAATAAATTTGTAGTGAGACAGATATATGTATGAAAGACAGATGGAGATGGATTTGGTAATGTAAAGCAGATCACATGGACGAAAACCCACATGAGGTTTCAACAGTTATCTCAGGCCCTGGCTTCGTGTCCCAGTTTATATAAGACCTCCAATAAGAGCTACTCATTTTGGAGAGGTGACAGGACAGAGTTGTCCCAGGCTTCCAAAGGCGAAGAAACTGTGGGAAGCAGCCGCCTGCTCCCAGCCTTCTGTGAGCTGCAGTCTCCAGCGAGGAGGATCTGTACCCTGCTTTTAGGCAGGCAAGTGGGAGGAGAACAGAAAGCCTTTTGTGAATTTCTGCCCTGATTTTGGACAGACTGAGGAGGAACAAAGTTCCGCTGAGCTTTTTTGACTTTAGCCAACAATCATGAATACAGGGCATAAGTGAGAGAAGAAAAGGTCTTTCTAGTAAATTCTGCAGTAGCGGCATTCATAAACTACCCAAAGTATTTACAGTACTACTTTTTTCTGAAGGTTTAAAATGAAGATTATTTTATATGTTGGGGGTGGTCCCTAACCTGCCACTCATACAAGTGGACACCCACAGTTTCTTCAGATTTATATGTGGGAACAATCTTGTGTTTCATCAAACAGTAGACACCCATATTTTATTTTCAAAAATGTGCAATCTCAGAGTGTTTATGTCAACAAAACTGCTTTCATTAAGAGTGGGTTGTTTCCCTGCTTTCCTATCCCACCTGTGGCAAATAGTGTTAATTGACCTTCATAGGTAATTCTTAAGTTGAAAATTTAGTGAAAAATCCATTACGTATAATTTGGGCTAATTATATATTGATTCCAAAGCACAGGCTATATAGTAGAAGGATCTATTCTAACACTTTCGAATGTTAGGTACAATTTTGGGGAAGGATATGGCATTTGGGTCATAAAAATCAACACACACACACACACACACACACACACACACACACACACACACACACACACAGTTTATAATTCTCATTGGTCAAGCTCTAGTTGAATTGTATTTTCAACCCAATTATAATTTTAAAATTATCAGAGACTGGCCCATTGTGCTCTTTTCTCCTGAACAAACACTCAGAAATTTATTGAAGGCTTCTTATTGTTTCTGCTAACTCTTATGCTCCCACAGAGCTTTAAATAGTTTTAAAACTGTATATCATTAAATGGTTCAATTTTCCTTCACCTCTGACACTAATCTGTAAATCCACTTCAAGCGCAATTTATTTAATGTGCACAACACTATTACTCTAATTAATATGTGTTTAGAGTGATCTTAAATTGATCCCTATATACTTTTAAGCAGTCACCAAATTTGCTAGTCTGATATTTGTGGGAGGAAATCTATACATAGGGGATCCTCTTATTCTCATTTAATTTAATAAAAGCAATCATAAGTGATTACATACTTACAGAAAAAGACCAGGCAAGTCAACAAAAGTATAATAGAGTGGGCTTCCCAGGTCATTTGATATGTTAACAGATATAAATGTAGACTAAAGACCACTTTCAGTCATTCATTCAACAAACATTTGGATGAGGTACAGCACACAGAAGAAAAGGTCCTGTATGTAGCAAATAATTTAGATGTGAATTTAGAAATCTTATTTCTGTATTGGTCACATTTCTGCAGCTGTAACAGATTTCCTAAGAACTATTCTGTCTAAGCTCCATGAGCTTTCAGAATAAATTCACTAGAGATTGCCCATTTGTGAGGAGAGAGGATTTGGCAGGTGAGGAAATGAGATTTGATTGTTTGATTAGTGAATGCTTCAGCTGCAACATGCCATGCATGCAATTCAGCCTGTCTAAAGCCACAATTTATACTTCTCTATAAAAACTGGGCATGCAGTAAAGGGAAGATGAGGGGTGGTATGCAAGCATCCGGCTGGTTTAACTTCTAGCACAATGCAAACCCCTTCCCTTCTTAATTCCTCGACATATACTTATTTGCTGCTTAAATCTTAAGTCTCAACAGGTTGTGCAAAAATATAGAGACCTTTTTGTTTCTACAGAATATTACTTTTTAAAGTGTCCAAGGAATTTAAAGATATACACAGTCATAAATGTCAGGTGAACGGATAGTTTAAAAGACTTAGGGATACTACAAGCAATTAGTCTGATGTACAATATGCATCCCCTTGTCCCAGTCTAAAGATAGCTTTAAAATAGCGTCGTCCTACCTATCATCTATAGCAAAAGCAACCTGACACCTTGGGGTCCTGCCAAGGCCAGGTCGAACTGCTGCACCGGTCCAACAGCACTATAGCAACTGCTTTCCTTAGAGGGAATAAGAGGCACTGACATAACACCTTTTGTTTTTAACCTTAAATTAGCGTCTGTCCCTAGGTCCTAAAAGAAAAAAAAATGCTATCTTAAAGTTTATTGGGATAAGATGTTCTCCTGCTGCTATTAATTGCTGGACAGAGAATTGCCTCTAAGACTCATCATTTTATCCCAGAGGGGAGTCCCATACTTTAATTAGCTGATGAGAAAACCAGGAATAAAAAATACAGAAGTGATGTTTTAATATGATAGTTACTAACTCAACAAACAGAGGAAAGCAGGCGGCCAATTTGAGACAGTGTAAATTACAAGTTCATTATAATGGACTGGCCATCAGAATTAACTTTTTCTACTCTTCTAGTCAGGGGACAAGGTATGGTGACATTGGGAATCCGATTTAATATGTGCATATTAGAACTCAAGGTTGCGTGGACTAGAATTTACACAGTGGTTCCGAAATACCTAGGAGAAAAACATTTGTATTCAAATGTTTTCAGATCCCAATTTACACACTATGAAAAAGGATAAAATGTATCATCTCCTCAGTATATGTAAAAGAGTAACTAGTAATAAATAATATTGTGTTTTATTGTGCAAAAAGCAATTGAGAAAATTAATCAGTTATTAGAAATGAGCTGCAACTCTATAATTTAATATAAGGGAGTCTATATTGTTTATCCATAAAACAAAAACAAAAATATGTTCTTAACGTGCTAATCGGCTTCTTATTCAATGTTAAAACTTCTAGATCCAAAATTCAATTTTTATTCCATTTTTAATCACATTCTTGTAGTAACATAAACATGTCAATCCTGTGCATTCAAAGAGGAACTTGAAAGACAGGGTTCCCAAACTGTGGTCCTGAAATTAGCAGCGTTCACATCACCTAAGAACTTAGAAACGAATGGTCCTGGGCCTCATCCCAGATCTACTAAATCAGAAACATGAAGGGACCCAACATTGATTGATCCTTCTGTGGGCTCTCCTTCACGTGGTCTGTATGCACACTGAAACACCGAGGTCCACAATGTACACTCTGTAGTCAGGCCAACTCCCTCTGAGCAGTAACTCTCTTATCCACATGCCGTGTGACCCTGAGTGAATTACCCTCTGTGAGTTTTTTTTTTTTCCTGAATTTGTAAAAATGAGATTATAGTCTTTGCCTCACTAAAGTTTGAGGAAAAACAAAATCAAAAAAAGAAAAGTGCCTGGCACAATGTAGGTGCTTAAAGAAATCCTAACCTCCCTACCGCGGAGCATGACATTAAAACCACCCGCAACCACCACCACCATGGAACGTGACATTAAAAACAACTGGGAAAAAGTAATTTTCTTTTGCACAAGTGCTAAGGAACTAAATTTCTGTTTTCATGATTAAAGTTTTCGATTCAGAAAAAAAAAATTAACTGCAGCTACAATCTCCTTTTAATTTTGTACTATTAGCTCAACAGTTTTAAAGTAATAATATTGACAATAATGGTGGTGAGAATATGATTCCCACTTTTAAAACACATACCTGGTCTGAATTGATGTTAAATTCTGCAAGCTCTAACTCAGAGCTACCCGTGTGTATTCTACAAAGGCTAGTGCACCGTGCGGTGTCTCCTTGGACATGAGAGTTCCCAGATGCATATTTGAAACTGTTTACAAAATACAACTTTGAAAGTAAACACAGTTGCTGCTTTTACAAAGGAATAGAACTTTGTAGTGGCAACGGTGCTTTTCAGGCACCAGACCCTTTCCCTCTTTGCACAAATGCATTCTATGGATCTTAGACTGCCTGAATTCCCCTGTGGAATGCTGCGAACAGCAAAAAGCTCAGTGTGGTAAACCTGAAATCAAATCCTACCTTTTCCATTTATGATTGAGGAAAAACCCCAAGTGAACCACAGTATTTGAAACCATGTAGATAGGAGTGATTTGTGGAATATCTCTCCAAAGGGTACTTGTGGAAGTACACTTCATGTGCTCATGTAAATCATGAGTTTTGTAAAGGTGAGCCTCACCACAGAGAGTGGTGTTCAGGTAGGGGAACAATAGCTCTGATCACCATGTGAAAACGTGTTCGACTGTTCTTCCCTCCACACTGACTCAGTATGTAGCAGAAATCTACAAATTGTTTTACATGTACCTGTCAAAGATGGGATTGCTAATAAAGAGACAGCGTTGGTGTTGGGGCCACCTCTTCTGTGTTAGTCTCAGATGTTTGGTTAACATCTATGGGATGACACATCCACAGTGCAAAAGCTAGATTTGAGATAGGTTGCCCCTTCTCTCCCTGATTCCCCAAATGTTCTCATTCATAGCTATCTGCTGTGGTTCTTCTTATAATGGTGTTAACCTTTTAAAAAACTGAAAAGATATTTTCAATGCTTTATAAAATATTAGGCATTATGGCTGAGCAAGGCCCACACTTAGGATGTCATTATAGTCTCTTGTGGTTAAATATACTTTGTTTTCATGTCCAGTACAGAAAAAGAAAATTTATAGAAGACATGAACTGACATTTGATCTCATGAAAGAAACCACCCAAGATTATTTTGACTATTAAATGGAAGTCAAGAGATGAATGGTTGAAAGTTATTTAAAACTACCATGTTATTACTATAAATGAGAATAAAGGATTCACAGAAATGGAATGTACACAAAAATCATATACTCAGTTGGCCCTGGTCCCTCACTCTACCAGCCATGATCAAACATTTAAACATACAGAGCAAGAACTACTGTGGGAGTGTTTCCAATTAAATACTTTTATTATGAGAAGTGACAATGTGAACAAAGTTATTCTTTTAAAATTAATACCAAAACTTAAATTCCTAAACTGTTCTCATATCATCTGTGACTTCCATTAGTTAACATATTGTGAAAGATGTGAAAAAATTTGGTACACCTGTGATGTCAAAGCTTTACATGTTTTGGACTCACTCTTTGGACTTCCTCTGGATACATTACGATGCAATGTAAAAACTCATAATTGTGAACAACCACAACGGTGAGCATTTTAACTGTATTAGTGTTCATTCTGATTTGTATTATGTTTGAGTGCATAAGAAAAGTCCACACCACATTCCTGGGTCCTAATTAGGATTAGTTATTATTAATCCTAATTAGAAGGATTAATAAAGTTACGGCGAGCTCTTCCTCTGTTCCTCTCAAATGCTCAGAGTTACAACAGCTATGAAATAGCTTGGCACCCATCTTCCAAAGGGTAAAGAACCACAATAAGAGTATCAAGGAATCCCTTTACTTCCAAGCTCCTATTGATTTTAATGAAAGACATGACCTCTTTAGAGCTGAAAATTTTATTTCATAATTCTGATAAGATATATACTATCCCAGAAGGTTTGCCAGTCAATGATTAACGTATTTCAGAAAATGAGTGTGATCGCTTGAAAATGTCAGTCATCTGATACAAGGAAGCTCGCTCACATCCTGTTACATAGAACTCTGGAATGCTTTAAACTAAATGAAGCAATCGACCAAAACACATACTACTCCGTAGTCATTATGCACATTACGTAGCATGGAATCACGATGCTTTTGAAATATTCTGTGCAGAAATATTTATTTTTTAGCCAATATTTTCCTCAAAGATTGGTATGTGGTGTTGACAGTGTAATCTATTTGCACAGCTAGTTTTGCAATAACCTTCTACAAATAACTGTATATAAGAAAAATGTAAATTTCATGTAAAAATGATTGCAAAATTTTGGTAGCTGAAAGAAGTATAAAAGTTGTATTGAAAATATAGTATATATACCTAATTTAAGAATGAAACATAATTTCTGATCTATTTATACATGAAAAATTCAAGAATTTGTAAAAGAATTTATTTTGGGGGAAAAGAAAGTAAATCTTATTAGCTAGCTAGTGTACTTTTAATAGAGAAGCCAAAAGTTCCAACATTTTGTTAGGTACAGTCCTAGATATAGGTATGGTGGTGCTGATCAATTCAAAATTCACATCATTGCAACAGTGCTACAGTTTTACTGAGTTCCAGTAAACCACTAGCAAGCTAGGCTGAGTGGTGCAAAGGATTACATCTGAATTTAAAGAAACTCAAAAATATTTTACTTATTGCCCCATCAGAACCATAGCAGCAAATGACTGAAACGTTTGCTGTTTTCTGAAATTTTCTTAAGGATAAATGGCATTTAATGTACATTTGAAATAGCTCCTTTGTAACGAAAGCTTGGCTCATCTTTTCATTCCAGAATCAAAGTGCATAGCTTTTGTTTCCTCCTGCGTAAGTTTCACGCAGGCTTAATTTCTCCCTGAGTTGCTCACACTATCTTTAAAGAAACTTCTAAACAAAAATTTGTTGGCTATGACACAGCGTGTGCTACGCTAAGCGCAGCATAGTCTGTGTAGTGACATAGACTCTTCATGCTTTGTTTTTAAGATGTAAGAAACGAAGAGAATATTTTTCCATGTGATGAATACCAAACTTAATACAGAGAGCAGAAAATATTATATCAACCTCTGTAAGTGAAACTGATCATGAAATGAGAGTCAGAGTAGAGAAGGCAAGATTCCTGAAAACCTCCCATAATATAAGTATCTCTTATCCTAAGACAAACTTGGGGTCCTGCATTTACACAACTGTGGAAATTAAATATGCATTAAAAAGTCCAGTAAAACCTAAAGTCATTTTTAGATGGCCTATAATTTCCAAAAAAAAAAAAGATTCTTTAATTAGTATATCTCTAGAACAGTGACATCTGTACTGTTCAGGTTATCTTTTGAAATTTCAGTAATCATAGAAAAATAAGACAACTAAATAAGCAATACAATTACACTGCAATGGTTATATGCATGTATATATATATTTAAATGTTTGTGCTTAGAGAAAAGGTTACACTCCAATCCCCAGTCTATCAGAATTGGGAACCCATCATTTCTGATATACACATTTCTGTGTTTAGCTACTGAAAGATGCTCTATAACTTCTTGATGTTCATGAAGGGGCACTCCGACTAGATCTGCACATGGGCAAAACCCTGTACATTCTCTAACTGTGGTTCATAGCAGTTAGACAGAAGCACTCTGTACGTCCACTTACTATACGTCCAGATTGACAAAAACAAGCCTGTACTTTAATATACTGAGCTACCTATTATTAACCAACTAGGATAAAAGGAACAATAACATATCCTCTTTTCTTTGTAAGATGAGAAAAATATGTTTACAAGTAAGTAGAAAGAAACACAACAAGAAAGATTCAAAACCCAGGTTTCTGACCAACAAACAAGTCTTGAGTTAGAAAAGTTCCCTAAGTATTTTGCCAGAATGTTTTCTCTTTAGTGTTCTAAATTACAAGAAAAATTTAATTCAATATTTGAAGAGATGTGATGTCTTGAATCTTGTTCTAAATGAGAAACGATTAGAACGGTGTACATTAAAACACTGCATTCAGCACATCGCAGAGGGTCTGAACAGGAGCATCTGTATCCTCAAATACTGAGTAACATGCCCCAGACATAGTTAAATGATATCTTAGCCTTAGACATTTATTTGAGGAAGCTTAACTCACTACATAAATGATTACATTAAAACAAACAAATGGGATCTTTTCAAGCAAGTTCCAAAGTAATAAAAGAGCCACAGTTGTGTTTCACCTGTCTAAGCAAAGGATGTGCTAACTGGAAGCAGTCTGGGATTCTGAGCAGTGGGTTCAATTTACAGAGTTTAAAAACATGGTCTTATCAAATTTACAGAAAGATGTTAGTGAAACGAGACAGATGATATCCACTTTTGTTTGTCAAACATAGAAGGACATTAAAAAAGCACATTTCTCATAAATAGTATTTATTTTGTTTGACCAGTTAGTAATATCATAAGATTACAAGTGAACTTGATTTGTATATTTTAATTAAAGAAATATCACAAATTGATTTTGTTATTTTTTTAATTGCACAGAGTTTAAACTACCTTGATAAATTCTACTTTCTTCCAGGATAAATGCCTTTTCCGGAAATAAATATATAACTTGAATATATATTTGTTACTTTCCTTTTCTGAATGCATGCTTAAAATAGGTTAATGAGCACAGTACTTAAAATACATTTAAAGTGGACCAAATCAAGATTACCATAGTATGGATTTTTCCCTTGATGTAATTTAAAATGTGTAAACTGCCACTCAAACTAGAAGTGCAATACCTGACATTTAATCATTTGGCAATCTTTTAGATCATAGCTGAATTAATGCACCGCTGTTTGAACTGAAGCATCTCATAACAGTACATATGTAACAAATTTTGTATGATACAAAACTTTACAGCAAGCTCTTTGAATGTTTATTAAAAAATTCTCAAAATGACATGGAAACATGTTTACTGTATAAATAAAAGCACTTATACATTAAGAGTGTTATTTTAAAATTATTCAGTAATTTATAATATCTCAGTGTGGTTTCTTCTTCCTGCAACAACTTCAGATTCTGTACATTCAGGTGTCGAGTTAGTATGTTTTCAGGGTATCACATATATGGTCATGAAACAAATAGTTAGAGGACACAGTATATGGATTACTCATTGGCCCATTCTTATAAAAATGACCAAGTGGATTTGACAGCAAATTATAGAGAGTAATCATTTTGACACTGATTACTCTTTAAAACTTGAAATGCTTAGACATCATCTCCTTTCCAGGATCTTTTTAATTTTAAGTCTTCTGACTTTAGAAAACAGGTTTTATACATATTCGATTTGCATTTGTCTTCAGCTAGAATATGTTCAGTTATGCTATATGAAAATTCAGTGGTCCATCAAGTCTTCATTAATAAAGACAGTGTTCTCCATGTTACAAACTAAACTAGCTCTGGAATCTTATACCAGAGCACTTAATGTGAAAAACCTGGTAACTGTTTAAGATCTCTACAGAAAGTTTTACAAAAAATGCTGCATGTAGAGCCTATGAGGGCAAAAAGAAAAAAATATAGGAAAGAAAAAAGAGAAAAAATCAAAACACGTTCACACATGCAAAATTAGTCCATATGATCAATTCAACATAGAATTTCTGAACATTTAAACAGTAGCAGATTACTTGATTTTCTTAAACCCATTGCCATTACCTAGGAGCAGCACCTGGGTTTAACAGAACAAACATGAATGAATGCGGACACTTCACTAAAATGTGCCATTCCTCAAAACTAGTTGACTTAGTGAAAGATGATGTTTTAGGTTATCTACGACTTCACTAACGGAAGAGAAAGGTATCTTCATTTTAAAACCTTTAGGCTGGGCACAGGTTTGCAAGCCTGAAGCCTCTGCACACAATGGGTGGGGCAAAGCAGGAGGACCACACATGTGTGTGTCCAGCTGGACGACATAGTAAGATCCTGTCTTACGAAACAAAGCTAAACAGAGAAGTTAAAAACAAACAAACACCAGAAGACAATAAAATATACTGTAGGAAAACAAACACAGAAATAGAACTACAACTATAGGCTGACAGACTCAAACTGGGATAAAATTTAAAGGACTAACTGCAGTTTTCTTATTCACAGGCCAAAAACATGAGGTTATGTTCTTTGATGATGTAATCAAAAGCCAAAGACAGCACAAAGTGCAGATGGTCCCTTAGGACTGACTCCCAGGAACACCCACAGACATGAACAAAATCAAAAGTATAACCTGTAGCCTTTAGATAATATAAAAGTTTTATTTAGACTTTTATTTGGCTTCATAGACAATCTGTCACATGACTACATTCCTGTACGTGTTTATTGTTAAAAATTAAGGCTCAGATGTGCTGGTATCTACTAGCTACATATCATTAGCAACATTTTCAAGACAGCATGCATATATCTGCAATGTCATAACAGTTTCAAAATTAATATATCCCAAATAAAAAAGTTATTGCATTGAACTGTGCTTTAAGGTTAAATAACAGAAAGGGAGGAGCTTTAACAGGAAGGAATACCAAAAAAAGTTTGAAAAACGTTTTTAATTTTAAGTAGTCCAGTCTGTTTCAACAAAGCAGAAGGATTCTTCTCCTTTTGAATGCTAGGTTTTTAAATTGTCATAGTGCCCTGCAAAAACTAAGACATGAGGAGCATTAATTAGCACGTGAGAACAATATTTTTGTAATTAACCAAATTTCATGAGAATGTTTATAGTAAGAAAAGGAAGCTGTTTAAGACTTATAATTTAACATATATTTATCAGTATTATCTATCCCATACCTTCCATTAAGAAATATAACAAATCCAGAACAAAACCTTCAATTTAGAAACAGCTGGAACTGGGTTCTTAGAAAGAATTTGAAATAAGAAACCAGCAGCTCCATACTTTGTCATTGACTGGAAATATTCTCTCTCTTTAGGAAAAGATAATCACAAGTTAACAACTCTTTATAAAAATTAATGTAGTATTTACCATTAAAATGATTGGAAAAATAAACTACCATATAAGTGTCATAAGATTTTGCAGTATTCCAATATTAACCTTACATTTGCATTAATGAAAAATGTAGAAAGTAATGTAACCACAAAATACATTATCTTCAGTGTTTGTCCTCTGGATCAGTTAATGTATGTCATGGAGCATATGTGGAGGTCAGAGGACAACACTCAGGAGAATGTTTCCTCCTTCCACCACATGGGTCCCTGTGCTAGAACTTGGGATATCTGACTGGTGACAAACATCTAGATGGCAAGCCACCATGCTGTGCCCATCACGTAATTTTTTCAATAGCTAACAACTTAGTACAAGTGTTACGGTGTTTTCAGAATACTTACATCTTCATACATGAAGTTCACAATCCCTTGTTGCAAGTGATCTCTTCGCCTAAAGAAATCTTTACATACAAAAATCTTGCTTTAGAATTATAATTGTAAACTCATTAATTTGCAATACTTAATGTCTCCTTGTACTAAGAATGACAGCATCTGAATTTCTTAATATTCTAAGAAACTGAAATATGAAAATTTTCTAAAACTAAGATCTCAGTGTTTCTCTGTTTACATTCATACTTAACTCCTAAAGACTATTTAGATATCATAATGAATAAAAAATAGAAAACATTATTATAAATTTGCTGAAAGGACAGACACTATCCAAGAAAAATGGTCACACAAAATTGAATCCACTTTAATGGTGAATACCTGTCAGAGCGCGAAGCTTCACACAGCAGGCAATATAGTCATCAAAGAAAATTCTGCCATTCTTGCTGTAGCGTTTAACAATAGCAGCTAATGTCTGAGGACTCAACCTATAACCTAACAAAGAAGAATACTGACACATTAAACCTTCAAAGTTAAATACCATAAAATACCAAAACACTGTCATTAATAAAGTCATGAAACAGATTAACTTTCAAAATCCTTTTTATATAAAATATACTCAATTTATCTTTGGCAGGATTGAGGATTGAGCATAAAGGCTTATACACGGGAAGGTGGCAAGCAGTCTACCACTGAATCGAAACCCTGCAAAATACATATAAGAAATGCATTAATATCAAACATGGTAAGACAACAGCTTCACTAACGATTCCAGCAAGTGGCACAGAGCTGACAGAATTCTACTTCTATAACACAGTCAACTCTCCAGAAAGAAAATAATTGCCTTCTCTGGCACTTAAAATATTTTTTATTCTGAAATTAATTCTGGGGTTATTTGTTAAGAGTTTTAACACTTCGACATTGCAGTTCTTAAAGAGTACCAAAGGAAGGATCATTATTAATCTTCATTATTATTCAAATGTTATTTCTGACCAAATGTCTGTTTTTTTTCTATGGATATTTGAAAACCTGCTTAAAAGTGGTGGGAACAAGAAAAATCTTTTCTTCTTTAGGTTTCTTTTTTCTTCATACCTATGTATTACGCCATTAGTTCCTTCTCCAGCCTCCTTGTTAGCAATATCCTGAGTGTTTTTACCTGTCTATGTACAGTTTCTGATCATGCACTTCCAGTGTTGAGTGCTTTACGTCAATTTTAAGACTGCCTGATTGCTTTCATTTGAAAATATTTTATTTGAAAAATTGGAAGTTCAAAAAGAGTGAATATAAAATAATAGAAATATAAATGAAGAGATTCTATTTGATAGGCTCCTACAAGGGTCCTAATATATTTAATGGAACATGCACACACAACTCTGAAAAATGATGCATTGTGGCCCACATATTAATGGATCGATAGATTTAGAAAAATGACAACAATCCAGCCAAAGATAAAAATCCATGCCAGAAGGAAAAACTCTGTTATAGCTATAAAATATAACAGGGGCCAGGGCCAAAGCACTTGCCCAGTTGGATCCCCCAACACCACAAAACAAAGTAAATCACTTATATAGGATATATATGTGATCACACACACATACACATATGATCATCTATATATGTATGTGTGTGATCATATATGATAATATATATATCTGACAATATATATGTGTGTAACACGCTTAAAGTAAATATAAATTAAAAGTCATACCAAAACACACAAACTAAAACAACTATATGAAAGTGCATTTAAGCTTCCTTCCAGTGAGTAATCTGACTGTGGTATGAATACAATTCCTAACAATTTCTAGACTTGAATAACTTTAAAGATAGATGAAGGTGTTAAGTTTGAAAGGTCCAGAATAACTTAAACAACTTTTTATTACATTTTGAGGGGACACTTATATAATGCAGCAATTGTTTGTAGGTCAGAAGACAACTTGGCAACAATCAGTTCTCTCCTTCCAATATCCCCAGTTATAAACTGGGGATCAAACACAGGCCATCCGGCTTGGAAGTGGGTGCTTATACCCACTGAACTTCTTGCCAGCTCCAGGATAATCCTTTCTTAAACTCAAAGCTTATTGAACTCTTTGAACCTTTTATTTATTTATTTTGAAAAAAGTATATATTAATTTTTTTAAAAAGACCAAATTTAATCAGTTATTATTTATAATATACAGTTGAACGTGTTTATATGGCCAGTACTTTCCTAGACACTAAAATAAAATGTCCATTTATATAACTAAATTGAAAAAGTCACTAGTTTGAGCTCTTTGACAAATAATTTAAGCCCATGTGCCTTAAGCTCAAATTTCAATTTTCAAACAAGTAATTTTCATGTATATATATTTTGTTTATAAATAACCATGAATAAAACTACAAGACAAGAGAATTAAGAAAACTACTTAAAGCTAGACACTTACAGCTCAGGAGACAGAGGCAGAAGGATCTCAGTGAATCTGAGGTAGGCCTGGGCTACACAGTGAGTTCAGCCTGGGTTAGAGAGTAAGCAGAGTGAGAACCTGTGAAGAACTAAAGACAGACAGAAGGAGAGAAGGAAGGAAGGGAGGGAGGGAGGAGGGGAGGAAGAAGGGAGGAAGGGAAGGGAGGAAGGAAAGAGGGTGGAGAGAGGGGAAAAAAAGAAAAGGGGGATAGGGGATAAAAGAAGATAGTAGGCAAAGTCCCACTACATTGCCTGTTAGCAAGTTAAGCAACACTGTATATTACCACTCTTTACAAGTGAACCAAGAACCTTAACCTACAAGAAGTACAATGAAAATAAAGTTACATCTTTTAAGCTAATTTGAAATGTAATCTTCCTTAGTATTTCAGTACCTATCTTGCGTGTTCTATACTGTGTAAAGACAAAGAAGGAAAATAAAACAAATTATTTTTGCTGTTGAAAAGCTAGACTCTGATACAAACACTTGTTCACTGGGAACAGCCTTTCAAATCTAATTAAAGAGTCCACCAATTACAAAAGAATGGAATGTAAGTGGTGGATGCTAACATTAGGGAGAATAATTAAATATACTCAGGGAAGGAGTTCAGGATAAATAGAAGACTGTCTTTAGAAGGAATCTCAGATAAATTTATGGACTGGACACAGGGCTCAGTGGGAGAGTGCTCACCTCGCACAGGCAAGATTGAGGATTCAATCCTCAACACTACAACAAACCAACCAGTGAAGAAATAGCAGTGATAATAATGATTGTGTTAGTGTCTTTGATCAAGACCTACCTACAATTGTGAGCCTAAATTAAAGAACACACTAACAGAAAACAGTATTTTATTACTTAGCAAATGAAAGTAATTAAGATTTATAATTTGTGGACTACAGAAATATATTATAGCTCAGTGGTTAAGAGTACTTGCTGGGGCTGGAGAGATGGCTCAGTGGTTAAGAACACTGCTGTTCTTCCAGTAGATCTGGTTCGATCCCCAGCACCCACATGGTAGATTGCAATCATTTGTAACTCCAGTTCTGAGGGCTCTGATTCTCTCTTCTGGCCTCCAAGGACACCAAGTACAAACATGGTGCACAGATCATATATGACCAAAACACCCCCTCACACATAAAATAAAAAATCAATATTAAAAAATAGAACGCTTTCTGCTCTTGCAGAGGACCTGGGTTCAGTTACAGGCATGCACATAGTAGCTCACAACCTCCTTGAACGCCAGTTCTGGGGAATCTGACATCCTCTTCTGGGCTGTGAAAGCACATTTTTGCAGGCAAACACTCAAACTCATAAAACAAAATAAAAAGATCTTTTATAAATATAAAACTAGTAAAGATGACTCTCATGGATTGTAAAGGATGTTAATATTCTTACCCATAAGAGTGATGGCTTGACTCAGCTCATGATATTCTACGGTGCCACTTTGGTCTTGATCAATAGTCATGAAGTTCTGCTTCCAGGCATTCAGAGCTGCCCAAAGCTCCTTGAATTCATTGAATCCCATTTTCCCTGTGTAGTCTCTCTAACAGTTTTATTAACAAAAATAAGTTTTGGTAGCTGAGAGAATTTATCTGATCCTATACCCCAAATCACTGACTGAAAAATATGCATTCTTGTGTGTTTAGCCAGGACTCAGCCTGTGAACAGATTTCCATGTGAAACTGAAAGTTATCTCAACTTTAAGCAGGATCTTACAAAATACTGTTAGCTCTAAAATCAATAACTGGCTTAATGTTAAGAAAGCAATAATTCTATATTCTGGTATTTTCTACTTCAATGCAAGGATACATCCAACATGGCAATCATAATTCTGCAGGTTTCCAAACTGAAGGCTGTAAAATATATTCAGAATATTAGGCTCTTTCCAGTTTTATCTATGCAAGATTATAATACTCTTCACTTTCAGAAATATTTAAAAATTATCAACAATACAAAATCACTATAAATAATATTTTTTACTTAACATTTCAAATAATAAAAACAAAATGTGAAATAAATTACTGTCTCCAAACTACTCAGACTTACTGAAGCCAGTAAGTAACCAGGTAAGCAGTAACAGACTAACTGAAAGTTACTGTGATTAATACATTACAAGCACTCGGGCAGAAAGAGACAAAAGAGATCACCAGAGACAAGGAGAGGGAGAGATGCCTGGATGTTTGCTATGTACTCAGAAGTCATAAGGTGTTAAAGGGAGTGATGGAAGAGGACATCAGAAAGGCAAAGACGAGTCAAATCAGGAAATTCTTAAATGTTACAGTTTAGACCAACGAACACTCCCGTAATGATGTAGCAGAAAAAAAAAAGTGGAACACTTCCTGGACCTGAATTCCAGTTTACAACAAAGGGACTCAAGGTGAAAAGAGATTGGGGATACAGAAGTCATGGGTGGCAAAGGGTGAACCTCGGAACTGAAGCAACTGTCTTCTCTTGAGAAAGAGGGGAAAGGAAGGAATTAACACAATCTGTCTTAAGAAAGGGGTTCTGGGAGTAGCATCTGACATTCTTAGGAGACACAATCTCACAGCAAACTCCCTGATCCCCTGGCTCTTACTATCTTTCCCCCAATTTTCTGGCGTGATTCCTGAGTTATACTATAGCAACTAAGGAATGCAGAGAGCAGGAGAAAGTCTTCCCATAGGAAGAATATACCACTTAGTTAACCAATACAAATGTCAGCCCTGAAAACATACATATAAGCAACATTATACACTGAGAATGGTGTATTTATGTATTTAAGAATATTTGTATGTAATTAATAAAAAACAGGCCATAAATTGGACAGAGAGCAAGGAGGAGGTAGGTACATGGGAAGGTATAGAAGGAGAAAAGGGGAAGTAGAAATCATATAATTATATTATAATCTCAAAAATAAAAGAAGTAATTAAAAATAAAAGTTATTAGAAATATTAACACTTCCACATTTATTTATAATAAAGCCACTAGGAAAAAATCAAAATTTCCAAAGTTTATCACAATTATATTCAACTAGTTGGGATGATTTATTTATTATAGGAGACTAATTTATTATAGTCAGACTAATTCAGGTAAGCTTACAAGATTTCTTTAGCTCCTAGATATTAATGAGTGAATAAATAATTTCAATTCACTTTAATTTGTACTGCTTAATAACATTTTGAAATTCTTAAAACCAACTAAATGAGATAAATTTCAAAATATCCAAAGAAAAAATATGACATATTCACCAAGAACAATAGCTGATTTTCTTTCAGTGTTGTAGATGGTCTCAGTGCTGGGGTTGTTGGTTAAGGTATACTAAGAATGACATCTCAGCAGATCCTCAATGAGTTCTTACGGGTAAGGAAGTGTGGATCTATTACTTTTCTCACTGCTCTAAAAAATACCTAACAAAAACAACCAAAGGAAGGGTTTGCTTGCTTTGACTCAGGGTCTGAGGGGATCCTGGAGGAGAATGACCAGAGCATGTGGTGGCTGGCCAGGACTTGTCTGCCGTCAGAGACAAAGAGAAATGAAAGCTTTCTCCTTTTCCTCCTTTTATTCAGACTCTAGCCCATGAGATGGTGTCATTCACACTCAGGGTAAGTCTTTCTAGAAGTGCCCCGACGAACTCACCCAGTGGTGTATGTCCTAGGTGATCCCAAATCTAGTCATGCTTACTACGAAGACTAAGCATTACTGTGAATTACATGACTTACCATATGCATATCAAATGGATAACAGTCCTAGCTTTACAAATAAAAAAAAAAACGGAGCCAAGAAAGAGGTTTTCTAAGTTCATGAAGGTAGTAGATAGATCCATCAATACGGGGCCTAGCGTTCTGCCATAAAAAATAAACTACTGGAAGCTGGAGAAAGTTACATGGGAAAAAAAATGTGTAGTTTGCCATCATTCTGTCAATTTAACTTGGTTCACATTCAGGAAGTGGGAGAACCTAACCAGCTAAAACAAAAATTAAAAATTAAATCAACAAAAAAGCATGTCTTCAATCTCAGTATAGGAGTGGGTATTTAAGGATGAAACATTTTTATGGAGCGGAGAGACAGGCTTTTCATCTAAGGAGACAGATTTCACTTCCTCTTCCCACTGGAGTGGACACTAAATTGATTTGTTGTATTGAGAAGGCTTAAACCCTTAGAGGAAAAGGGAATGACAAAAAATATATATATTTTGCACATTAGAAAGTCAAAGGATGTGGCTATTTAACATCTATGTATACGGAAAACGCTGGAACACAGCCCAGTTACCTTGGGAAAGATGCCAAATGTGTAAGAATTGGCACCTTCTGAACATGTGTGTGAAGGCGGGGCTAAACACGGAACTGAGTGAAGGGCTAATTTAAGAGCATGTGAGAGCCTATCCCCTCTCTGCCTCTATTTCTTTAGATGGCTGTCACACCTACTCTTGCCCAGCAGGAGTTTCATTTCCTGGAGATGCTTCTGGACTGTCGGACACTAGGCACAAGGGGAATTGACTACTGAAAACAAGCCAACTAACTAAAAATGTATACAGGCTTAAGAACCCTGAAAGTATGCTTTCTCTCCTAAGGAGGAGAACAACAGGAAAGAAAGCCTGAAGGAAACAAAGGATAGTTCCTGTGACAGTGAACCTGAACCCCACACTCCCCAGCTGAGTAACCTCAGGGGAAGCAGTCAGCCAGGCCAGAGCTTAGACATGAACAACAATGTGACATCAGACATCCAAGGAACATAACCAAATAAGACAAAAGGATAAAAATAATTTTGAGGAAGGGAAGGCTATGCAATAAACATATTAATAGTTTCAGAAAGATAATAGAAAGCATAGAATTTGAGAAGAACAGAAGCTCTTAGCTCTTACAAAACATACCACCAGAAAGGAAAGACACAGAAGGTTTATAGAAGTTGAGGACATTCCATAAAAAGGAGAACAGATGACTCCGTTCAAATAATGTACATTACAGAAAGAGGAAAGACTACTGAAGAAAATTTCCCAGAACAAAAAAGCACAAGAGATTCCAGACTGAACACACCCACTCAGTTCCCAATGCAAGACCTAAAAGCACTACACTGTGAAATGTCAGAACAGCAGGGACCTGAGAGGGACAAAAAGATCCTGGAGCTTCTAGAGAGGAAACATCTCTCAGGTGAGAGACTGAGACACTGACGGAAGCTGAGACTGGAAGAAATGCATCCGAAGCACAAACAGCCACAGGAATGTCTACAAAGGGGTATTTAAAGCCCCCGGTCCCCTGCCCGCCTCTGTCTCGGTGGATGGCTACCCATTGCTCTATGAAGACATTCTTTTTGAGTTATATGTGCAATTGGCTTGCAACAGAGAACTCCACACCTTGACAAGCGGCCACTCAATGACTGAGACAAAACGAAAGCATTTTTCAGACACTTAATGTCTCAAAAACCAATGGCAATCCATGTACTTTTCATTAAAAGCTACTTAATATCTCGATGGAATATTGGTTGAGTTTAAAGAGATTAGACAACAAAGACAGAAACAAAACAGGAGATGCAGCTCCGGAGTGGCAAAGAGCTACAGAGTCGAGGTCAAAGAATAAGACCCACCCACAAAACACAGAGCTTATCATGAACCTGAGACAACTAAAGGGATGTGATACCTCACTGCCAAGCCCAAAGGAAACACCGATTCTCCAGACTCCAAAAGGCAGCACATATGTCCAGAAATGACAGTGTTGGCTTAGCTCAAACGGGACTATAGAAGCATTTCTGGCTGTTAGATAAAACCCAGCATGCCCTGGGAACTTTTGAAAAATATTCCCAACTGCTAAAAGCAGTCATTTCCCTTGATTCTGGTGGAAAAGACATAGGCTTTGCATTGATATATTTCTGCATATCAAAGCACATGCTAGCCTCCAGGCTCCTACAGTGCCTATTCACAAGTACCTGTTACATGTTTCTAAGGCCCCTTGCTAGCATTCTGGCCCTTCTTGCCTCCCCAGGCTTCCCTCCTCTCAGATAGCCATTTGTTCTCCATATAAGGACAAGATTCACCACCTACCCACTATCCTGCTATCTCCACTACCCCACCCCCACTATTCTGTACTGTTCCCTTTCTTGCTATTCCCTGCTACTCTCTGGACTCTCACAGACAGCCCTGGCCAAGTCCAGGCTTTTTTTTTTTTTTTTTTTTTTTTTTGCTCTTCCAGATGCTTCTGGATACTTTCTCTCTCTTATCCACAAGACAAATCTCCTAATGGAGCAGCCACTTAAGCAGTTTCTTTACTGTGCCTCTCACATACGCTAGTCACTGTGAATTTTGGGAAAAACAAAAAGCTACATTAAAAAAAAAAAAAGAAACATAATCGTACACTGTCACGAGACACAGCTATGAGCAATAAGTAGACAGCAGAGAAGGTGAATGCTGATGATGGTCCTGAAATTATTATACACCCATCATTAGGACATAAGATGAAAATTTTTCACATGGAAGGATGGAGTGATCTTAAGATTAGAAGACAGTTAAATACTCACTTTTTTCATAGCAGGACATAAATCGATAATCACAAAGCTGCAACTATAGAGTGCTAAAGCTATGACACTTTGAGTTCTGGAAACAAATTTTGAAAGAAGCAACTTACAACCATTTAAAAGACATTTTCCTGGGTAGTTAGTGTTGAAAGTCAGGAATGTAAATGAACAGTTGTTTTCATAATAATTTGCATTGAACTATCTGATTCTTTAAACTTTGTACATGTAGAGCTTGTAATATTTTAAATATTTTAGATGTGGGACAAATACATTAGAAATGAATTTCCTATCCTAATTTCCTATGCAACAAGAAAGGAAAACAAAACAACACATGATCTCACGAGCATAGGTTCCACTAATTCCAGACTGTGTCAAGCATCTCTGAAGTTCCTCGGCATCCACTTCACCGTCCTACAAGAAAGAATGGCCCTAGGTTTTAATGTGCAATGGTACCAAAAGACATTAAAATCTTAACTGAGTGACGTCTCTAAGGCAACCCAGAAATAGTCAATTTTCAAAACGATATAAACCACAAAATTCACAAGATAATATACCAAGCAAAGGCACACCAGAGACTGTGAAGCCTGATGAGCCATTCCCCTGGGTCTGAGAAGTAGCACAATCCCCTTGTCATCTTCTCGTGGGTCAAAACAAGGCCAGATGCTTTGCTACTTTATCTATGATCATCTCTGTGATGCTCCCTGAGAGCATCTAAGAGTTCCAGTCACTTCAGTATCACTGTACTTAGAGGGAGTTTGTCAAATTACATGCTTCATAATTATTTTTAAAACTAAGGTTTAAAAAAATTAGTATATTTTAAAGAGTGAAGCTGAAGCCAGGCAGTAGTGACACACGCCTTTAATCCCAGCACTCGGGAGGCAGAGGCAGAAGGGTCTCTGTGAGTTTGAGGCCAGCCTGGTCTGTGGAGTGAGTTCCAGGACAGTCAGAGTTACAACAGAGAAACCCTGTCCTGAAAAAAAAGAAGGAAGGGAAGGAAAAAGAGAAAAGAGAGAAAAAGAAAGAAGGAAGGAAGGAAGGAGGGAGAGAGGGAGGGAGGGAAGGAGGGAGGTGGATGGGTAAGGTTAAGGGGGAAGAAAGAAGAAAGAAAGGAAGGAAGGAAGGGGAGAGAGAAAGAAAAGAAAGAAAGAGAGAGAGAGCGAGAGAGAGAGAAAGAAAGAAAGAGAGAAAGAAAGAAAGAAAAAAAGAGGGAGGGAGGGGGAGAGGGAGGAAGGAAGAAAGAGAAAGAAAGGGAGAGAAAAAGATAAGCCTGAACTTTCACACCTGCACTTTCTGTTTTCTGCACAATGGCCCTGCTTTCTACACTCACTGCTTTGCATACATACAATGTAGCTCAAAAGGAGTTTGTATTTTATAATTTTATAATTAGAAACTTATACCCTGCCTATAAAGTGCTTTACCCTTTGGAAAACTAAGGGCAATAAAACACAGAAATCTGTCTGTTAACTTCATCAACTCTTGTGACTCTTTATTTGATTTGATTTTTATTTTGCTTTGAGATAGGGATCTTATTATGTTGTCCAGGCTGGTCTCACATTCCTGGGCACAAGTGGCCCTCTTGTCCCAGCCTCCTGGGCAGCTGGGATGGCAGGCTCTCACTAACTGTGTGTGCCCTGAGGACCATTTGCAAACTCTTTATCTTCTGAAACTTTTGGAGAGATATATATAAATCCATTTACATATGTAATCCTTTCTTTCAAGTTACATTATTCTATCCAATTACCTTCTAAAAATAAGCAAATTTGACCATGACAAATAAATTGGTCTCCATTTTAATGTTTTACAAAAGTGAAGGAAGGCATGAGACGGGTTGAACAGGCTTTGTACATTTTAAGCACAGTCCGTATGACAGTGAGGGGATGAGATCTGGGTGCTAGCATAGGGTCAGACCCTGTCTCAAAGGCTGAGAAAAATGAGCTTTTACTCATCCCGCTATTCTTAAGTTACTTTTAAAAAAATCACATTAAAGCTTCATTCATTTCGATTACTGGTTTTTAAAGCACATTTACGTTATGCATCCAAGACAAAAATCTTTCATGTGTTAACCTAGCCTGACTCTTAAGTCACTTAACAATACAGCAACAACTAAAGGTCACACCAGGAGTGTACATTAGGGTACCTTCTGTGGCAACTAAAAGGAATGGTAATGAGAGAAAGGGTGTGTTTAATTCTCTTACTAAATATATTTGAGCTCCATGAGGCTTTATTGAATTTGTGCTATGTTTTCAAAGGATATGAAGTGGAAATAAACACACACAGACATACACCCCAGCTCTAAATCAGACTTTAGTGCATTATGTAGAAGCAAACAAGGTTTCATACATCATTGAGATACAACAGTCACGGGCATTAAATCTAGGAAGAGGGATAGGATACCAGAGTCACGAAAGGAACCAAAATAACCCCCACAAAAAACTACGCTGCTAAGGATATATATACCCTCTGAGACGTGACGTGGGCATAGAAGACCAGGCTGCAACCTAGGTACACCTCATTTGGGATGGGATCTTCAGCATCACCACGGGCACATCCCTGAACTAGCTGAGAGCTGACTCAATGCACAATCCACGTGATGACATCACAAAATCATGGTGACATGAGGATGGGGAATAAGGACATGAAAGGAAGGGAGGAAGAAAGGAAAGACAAATTCAGCTGACATGAATTTGCACGTCAAACTTCCAAACTACACGTAGAAATCATATGTCCAAAAGATAGCCAACAAAACTTACTTTCATGGAACAACCATCAAGGTAACTGTTATGCAAATGTGCAGAGACTTAAACAAGTAACTCTTAGGTACGCTCATCCATTTAACATGCACTAACAGAGCCACTCACTGCATACAGATCCCTTTCAACACACCAGGTAGGTAACAAGCAGTGTGCAAAACAAGTTCTTTGTCTTTACAGTGCTTGCACTTCAGTGGTAGAAGACAAAACTGGGCAGCAAAGTTTGCATTCGGTCAATAAAATTTAGGGGGAGACAGAGCGTAGGTGATGTAGACATGAGAGGCACGGGAACTTTGTGAGGGTGAAGAGGTACTATTTCAGATGAACAGCGGAAGAAAGCCTCACTGATGAGACAGAATTAGATGCTGAGGGCCAGCTATGCAGGCCCCTGAGTGAAGAGGACTCTAGTCCTCAGCTGCCATGGCAATAGCCTCTGGCCAGAGTTGCCAATATGAATTCAAATGTTCTGTAGATGCAAGAGCCCTGCTAGATTCAAAGATTCAAAGAAAAATAAATGTCTAACAGTTTACCAGTTCTTATGTTGATGACATGCTGCTATGCAGAACAGTATTCTAAAAATGATTTAAGCTAGAGCCAAGTGGAGCTCTCCGAGTTCAAGGCCATAGGGAATACACAGTGAGACCCTGTCTAAAAAAAAAATAAGTAAATTTAAAAACAAAAGGATCAACAGGGGTTCACTGTTTCATAAAGGGGATCTGGGGCTGGGTACAACAAGGTTAAATGGCCATTTAATTGTGCCTCCAACCTCTACCTGCCTCACATTCTCCATCCACAGGCCTTTATCTCAAGGATATTGTTCCCAAGCCACAGTTGACTACTGTACCTTCAAATCTCAAGTTCCCTTTCCAGGCAGGAAGGATAAAGGGTCAAAGGAGCCAAGGTTGTCTTCTAACAAGATCTTTAAAATTATTCTTACGCTTTCTTTTTATTCTGTGATGGTGTGCGGAGCACACAGAGATGTCAGAAGAAAACTCCTGGAAAGAAGTCTGCTCTCTCTCCTCCCACCATGTGGGTTTCAGGATTTGAATCAATTCATCAGGCACACTTTCATCTCACCAGTCCCCCAGCAGCACCTTTATTTGGAAAAACCATTCCAAAGAAACCTATCCACATCACTATGTTTTGTTTTACAGCAAATGTAGACTTTCTGTAGCTATGGTTTTCCAGCTTCTACCACAGATAGGCTGAAAGGAAGTTGTCATGGGGCTCAAGTGGCCAATCATGGGTCACATATAGTAATTCTGTACAAGGCCTCTGTTCATAGAAAAGCAATTGGACCTGAAGAGCACTCAAGTGAAGGAGTACGGAATGTAAGATGTTGTCACTGTTCTGTGAGATGCTAACTACTCCATTGATTTTATATATATATATACATACATACACACACACACACACACACATATGGGGTGTTTACAGGCTGTAGCTAAAACCAAGGGAGAATTTCTCCTTGTTGTCAGTCTGGCATTCAAATTACGAATGAACTATTTTCTTTGATATTCTTGATCCTTTTCGTCAACAGCCTTGCTCTCAGTAACACCTGCAACTTACAAGTCACCATTTGACAGCCTTCCCAGACTTAGATGTAATTTTTCTATTTGAAATTCTACCCTATAGTCTCAACACACCATCCTGTTACATCCCATAGACACAAATCTTACATCTCTCACCCCAGTAATTGGTAAACATATAAATGGCATACAAGAAAATATGTAGTGCTTGTCTAACATACATGTAAAGCTATGAGTTCACATACCCGAAACACACACACACACACACACACACACACACTTTCATCAAATCGGAAAATAAAATACCACTTTCACCATTGTGTTAGTTAGGGTTCCTACTGCTGTGATGAAACAACATGACCAGAGCAACTTGTGGATAACATGGTTTATTTGACTTACACTTTGATATCAGTGTCCATCATCAAAGAAAGTTAGGACAAGGACTCAAACAGGGCAGGAACCTGGAGGTAGGAGCTGATGCAGAAACCATGGAGAGGTGCTGCTTACTGGCTTGCTCTCTTTAGCATGCTCAGCCTGCTTTCTTATAGAACTCAGAACCACCAGCCCAGGGATGGCACCAGCCACCGTGGGCTGGGCCCTCCAATATCAATTGCTAATTAAGAAAATGCCCTCCAGCCACATCTTATGGAGGCATTTGAAGTTCCCAACTTGACTCCTTACCTTACGTCAAGCTGACATAAAACTAGCCAGTACAACCATTTTACCATATCCTGAATACAGGAATCAGGTTTTAGATTTCTTGCTCTTTTATTTTAAATGCTTATTTTTTATACAAAGGCCATACTACTAGAGTTCTGTAGTATTTTGCCACAGCACAGTTTCACTCAAGAATAGACCATATGTAAGGAAGAGACCCCTAAGATTACAGTAAAGTTGGAACAATTCCTGTCACTTCGTTTGTATTGTGTTTGAGCTGGATGTCTACCAGAGGTGAATTGTTAATGCTTTGGTAACCAGGCAGGTGAGGCCTATGGTCAGGTCCTTGGTCACTGTGGCATTTACTCAGAGGTGCATGTGAACATCTAGTCTCGCCCTCTCTGCTCTTTCTGCTTTGTAATATTCCAGAGACAACACTGCTGTCAAATAAGGCATGACTGTGACTTTATGATTTTTAAGATCCACTTACATATACACACTATTATTGTGATATGTTTCGTATCATGATGTCTATTCTCAAATGCACAGTCTGCCAGAAAACTTTTGGGAAGGAAAACAAAAAGAAAAATTTAAGAATTTGATTCAAATGTTATTTGGAAAGAAAGAGACATCTTTTAACATTTTGCATCTAAGTTTAGAGAGATGTTTTCCTGTATTCTCATGTATCTTCCACAGCATCCACATCTTACACAGTATCCACAGCCCGAGGCAGGACTGTCCTGGACAGAGCCTTGTGACAGATCACCACATGAGACAAAATTTCTTTATGGCAATCTGAAGGCAGGGGAAGATTGAGCTTCTATAATTTGCCTTGCAGAAAAGAAATTCTAATTTCTATGCCCTGTCTAGGAGAAGGATTTATGAGCCAGGAAACATGGATGGAAATACAGACACACATTTATATAATATGAAGGTGATTACACATACATGCATGCATTTGCAAATAAAATATAATTGTGATTTATACACACGCATACAGTTCTATGTTATACTCTATATTATAAAATCACAACTGTAAATTTTCTAATTCTAAATATTTTATTCAACATTTCTTTTATACAAAATGCAGTCAAAACCAATGCAAGTAAGTATAGTACTGTATAGATCACTTCATTTCCATGCCACAATACTTGAGAAAAGCTACTTAAAAAACAAAAGGTTTCACATTCATTCACAGTTTAAGTGGACAAGGGTCCACCGTGGTAAGGAAGACACGGTGATTTGGACTGCATAGGTTATAGCATGGTCCATCACATCTTAGCAAATCACGAAGCAGAAATGTCAGGAAGAGAAATGTCATATATTCCATTGTCTGTGGATATAACCAAACACCAAAATTGGCACATTTATAAAGAAAACAAGTTCATTGGGCTCACATTTTTGGAAGCCAGGAAGGTACTGTCTGTTTCTGGAGAGGTCGCACACCTTTCTATGTGTAGCAGCTGCACATAAAGGGCAAGGTAATGTATGAAGAATAAAAGCAGAAGTCCAAGAACAAAGAGGGGAGGTGAGTATCTTGCTTTCATACCATCTAATGGAATCCCATCCACCACGCCATGAGGATGATCTTATCATTATCTTACGAACTAATTACCTCTTAGCGAATCTGCTGGTACTCAATACCATCGCATTTGCAATTACACATTAGCATGAGCTTCAGTGGGACAAACCACACCTAGTCATCACAGTAAGCCGAGTGTCAAAAAGAATCAGATTTCCTCCCTTTGAGAATGTTGCCCCTTTCAGTCAAATGAGCAATATACTAGCCATCAAGCTTACAGACTTCTAACAATGAAGCTGATGCTCCCCATTAAACTCAGTGGGTCTCAAAACAAAAACAGAATAATAACAACAAAGGTCATATATGGGAAGGGGACTTATAAGGAAGATGGGGGGAGACTGTAGAGGTTATAATGATAAGAATGCACATTATTCACATGTGAAATTATCAAGAACAAACTCAATAGAAGTATAAAAATGAAGCAATTATGACTACCCTCATCTTTGATCTCAAGAACAGTATTACTCTAGATAAGTTTAAGACATAAACCTTATAGACATTTTAAATGATACACTACGTGAAGCAGTTGGCATGTCTTTGAAATACTGATCATTTACTGACTAGTAGTTGGCAGCAGATCTATCACCTCACCTGTCCAGCTACAGCTGTGAAGTAAGTCCACATGGAGTCATCCGCAGGGGAGTAGCTGTCAGAGTATGAGAGGTAGCCAGGATAACCACCAGAGAACATATTGGGACCTGTCCCTGGCATTGGCTGGCCCATCTGCATCTGCATCCCTGGAATCTGACCACTGAAGTTTCCAAACTGTTGAGTGAAAAGAAGAGAAAGTTATAAAGTTAAGCTACAAAACTTGGCTTAAAAGAAATTATTTATTAGAAATCATCTGAAAATTAGAAATCTAGTGACCAAATCTCCCAAACATATCCACCACTAAAGCTTGAACTACAATGCTAGAAGCTCTGTATTAAAACATGTGTTAACATCTACATGTTACTGAACATTAGAGAAGTCTAAAAGGTAAGTTTCAAGCCCTAGGGTATGTAAGGGGAATGCTGTACATGTGAGTGCAGGTACCTACAGAAGTCAGAAGATGTTTGATACCCTGGAACAGGAGTTATAAATTGTGATCAGCCTGATGTGGGTGCTGGGAACTGAACTCGGGTCCTCTACATTGAGCAGTAAATGTTCATCACTGAACCTTCTCTCCAGCCTCTTGATTCTAAGACCTTTTAGAAGAAGAAGGTGAGTATGACTTCAATCAAAACTAAAAGCAAACATAAACAGAAAGTAAAACCTAAGTTCTCACCTACAGTAAACTACGAAGAACATTTCCAGACATGCGCTTAGTTATTCACTGGTAAATACAGTGAAACTATGGCCTAAGCCTGGGAAATCACAGCGCTGAAGAACCCTCCACTGTAAGAGACGTATTTCCAAAAAGTATAGTGACCAGAAGAAAAAACACGATGATTCCAATCAAAGTCCTCTTCCCAACAGCATAACAATCTACAACTCATGGTGGTTGCAGCTAAGAAGATGTAACATGATGGCAGACAACTAACAATCACTGGGGGCCTATGTACTGCCTGAGTAGCATTCTCAGTATTCGTCATCTTTTATGCCGTGAGATATAAGCCGTCTGTCCTTTTTGCCTTTGAGGATATGAAACTTGAAGGCTTCCTGAATGAACCGGGTATTCACATAGTCTGACCACTGAAGCTATCCACCTACTTATTTCTTGTTATGGCTACAGTTTCTCCCTTTTTACTTGGCACGTATCTGAATGCCTTAGAAAAGCACTCCACCTCACATTTTCATGAGTCCAGAGAAGGAAGAAGCATTGACGCTGTTCATTATTCAATTTTGAACAAAAACTGTCTTGCCCAGCATCTTTGCAGCGTGAGCCAGGATTGCCAGAGGGCAGAAAAGAGAAAGGAATTACAAGAATGAGGGAGAAACAGACACTTGACTTAGGAACCTGCTGGCTGATGGTTCAGGTGCCTCTGGGATACGGTAAAGACTAAGGCGTGGAGGAAGCACTACGAACTGTGAGGGGATCATGAGTCACTGAACCCCAGCGCTATTCAGCGCTGGAATGACTTATCAGAACTGATGATAGCACTTTTAGATCCAACAAGTAACAGGCAGAGGTAACTCCAAGCTGATTACTTCCTCATGCCAACCCATGTTTTAAAGACTTGTTGTATGTGCATGAGTGTTTTTGCCTGCTTGTGTGCTGGTACTACATGCAGTGCTCGAAGAGGTCACAAGCCAGCATTGGATCCCCTGGAACTGGAGTTACAGACGGTTGTGAGTTGCCATGTGGGTGCTGGGAATCAAATGCTGATCCTCTGGAAGAGTAGCCAGGGCTCTTAATCTGTGTGTCGTTTCTCTAGCTCTAGCAATACCCTATTTGTTTTTTGTTTGTTTGTTTGTTTATTGACTATGCAGGATCTTTGTTTCTTAACCTTTGAATTTGGATTTCTAGCAAATGAAAAGAGTTCATGAAGAACGTGTCTAGGCTTGAGTCACCATGTGTGATAGTTTAGGCAACGAAAAAGACTCTACAGAGGAAGATCCCAAGTGCAGTCTCCCAAGGAAAGAGAAAAAGAAGTAGAAGTCTCTAGAGGTTTTGGGAAAGAAAACAAAGAAAAAGAACCTAAAACCAAAGGGAAAGATGCCAGAGGTGGAAAGAGGGATGTCAGTGCTGCCCAGGCAGGGTGGACCTTCAGTGGACAATACTATCAAACAGCCAAATCCAGCACCTTGGACTAGAAAAAAATTCTAGATATTAATGAGCTTATGAAATGCCAGGAGGAGACTCAGTGTGCTGTGCTTGAACTTATCCAAGAGGTGTGTATGCTTGAAACTTAGCACAAAGGTCTTCCACCCTCAGATCTCCAGAGAGAGAAACAGGAATGTAAAGCATGAAGGATTATCTTTCCAGAGGGAAAGATTTATATAAAAACAGACAAAAACAAACAACGAACAAACAAACAACAACAACAAAAAACCCTGTTCTTCCATCCAAAAAGCTGAGAATTGGAAGTGATTAATAGTCCAGTGATCTATGTTATCTGTTGGGCCAGGCCATATCAAGCTCCCACAATCAGGACCAGAGGTGGCTCATAGTCTTAATGATCCTTCAGCCAGAAGCTCCCCTAACCTCACACAACCAGGACCAGAGGTGGCTAATAGCTCAAATGACCTCTCTGCTATCTGTATGACTGAGACTAGCCCAGACCTGACCCAGGGCCCTTAAGCTATGCAGGTATCCTATCCTATCTCTAGAATCCATATTCTTGGAAGAAAACAACATGTACCTTGAGTTAAGTTTCAATGTAATTATGCTTCCTTGTGCACTGGGGATTGTATTACACCAGGAAATTTTTTTCTTCCAAATTATACTGGGCTTAAGTTTGTTGGGAAAAAGCCACCTGGCATCAGACTTTATAAGTCTTGATCCGGGTTGATGAAGTCAATCTGAACTGAGTTCTTTCTCATCTCTTCAGTCCACTTCTCTGCCTGGCACCTACAGAGACCCCCTCATCTATATGTACACTGCCACCATCAATCCAAGAGTTGACTCAACTAACAGAACTTCATTCATACATAACAAACTGCAGACTCACCCTGCAGAAGTGCATTGTCTAGTAAATTTCCTGCCATTGGCTCTCAGCGGAAGATCGCTGACCAGTTTGCCTGATTTTTGATAACTTTAAGAAGCTGTGGGTTCTTAATTTATGGCATAATAAATGGAGGAAAATTCCTTCAGTGGTGTATAGGCTAGATTCTCTCACCACTCTATACCTTTGTGGAAAAGGACGTCAAAAACCTGCCTACACTCAGCAGCTCAGCACTCAAAGCTGACTGCTGAACTGACGTCAGGCCACCTCTTTATGCTGGACGTAGCTCACAATCAACTTGAACACCTTCCAAAGGAGATTAGAAACTGCACCCAGATAGCTAACCTTGACTTGCAGCACAATGAACAAGCAGACCGCTCAGATACAATAGGAAATCTGTCCAGTTTAAACCATCCTGGCCTGAGATAACAAATGGATTGTCAGGAACACTCAGATCATTAGCAAAATGCCCTAAATTTGAGGATTTAAATTTAGAAAACAATTAACATTTCTACACTATGTAAGAGTCTTTGATCCAGTCTTGTAGAATTGTATAGCTGGATCTTAGCTAGAAATCACTTCCAATTATACCCAGCCAGTGGTCCATCTCAGTTTTTCACAATTTATTCCCTCAACATGAAACAAAATTGAAACAACAAGATCTTATTTAGAATTCTCTCCAGAGCAAAAGCGTTAATTAATTAAGCTGAAGATGAAGGACAATCAGCATCACTATCCTTTAGGTTTTAGAACTTGAACCAATATGTTAGAATTGATTTGGGGCTCTAACCAGTACACCAAGGTTCCAAAGGCTGTGTCTGGATTTCTCTTGAGGTCCTAACAGTATCAAAATATCTTCCAAAAACTATCTTTCCGTGATCTTGGAAACATTAGAACATTAAGAAAATTGGATCTAGGAGACAAATTGGAATTCTTGCCCAATGAAATTGATTATCTTAAGGATTTACAAAACTTATTTTTAACAAACAGCCAGTGGACCACTCTTCGCGGCAGCACTGGTCACTTACCCAATCTCACACATCCTGTCCGTGAAGAGGACCTACTCATCTTCCTGAAGAAATTGGTACCTAGAGAACCTAGAACTGTGTTTGAATGACAGCCCGAACCTGCACAGCCTCACCTTTGAGATGACTCTCTTCAGCAAGCTTTCAGCGGTGAGTACTGAGTACTGTCCACTTAATCACCCTCTACCTCAAATTGTTTTGGAGGCCAATCCATCATTATTCAGCTCTTAAAGATTCAGGATCCATATTGGGCCATGACCTGATACACACTACTGACCCAACACACTGATCAAAAACCTATTGTGATTAATGTTTCCTATCTACATTCTCTATTTATGCAGATATTTATACATGGCATACTATGTTAGTTATTTCTACAGATAGAGGAATCATAGCCATTCATATATATTTAGCTGTTAAAAAAGGCTTAATTAGCTAGTTGTTGGTAGTGCATGCCTTTAATCCCAGCAGTAGGGAGGCAGAAGACAGGTAGATTCCTGTGAGTTCATGGCCAGCTTGGTCTACAGAGTGAGTTCTAGGACAGCCAGAGTTACAACAAAGAAATCCTGTCTTGAAAAACCAAAAAAAAAAAAAAGTATATGTTTTCTTTGCTGAAATTTTGATATGTGTTTTTCTGTTGTGTAATTTGTTATTGTAGCCTGTTTAAAATGTTGTCAGCAAATTATGAAGTTATTCAATGTAAGAGACAAATTAGTATAGCTAGATATGTTTCTCATAGAAAAATAGACCAACATTTTTCTTGCAATTATTCATATACCCTTCTCCTTAGCAATTGTCAGATCTTTATAATAGGACAGGTCTTGAAGGTAGACTCTTTCCTTAACTTACTTTGAAATCTGAAATTTAAGTTTTACATATTCTCTACAGTCGGAGTAAATCCCCGGATTTTTGTTTGTTTGTTTCAATTTGCTGTTTAAGCAGTCAGATCTAGAGTTTATATCCTCTTAAATATTTTGCAGCAGCTAGTTTTAATATTAAAAGGCACTTGTTTGTTGAAACAACTGGCAAACTGAAAGTGTATACTCAGTAATAGAAAATTCCATTATTTTTATTTTTCTGAGGAATTGTAGAACAAATTATCTGAAGAGAATCTTTGGGTTGGAGGTATAAATATGTTTTCTTAACTTTGGGGGAGTGGGAACTTGTAGTGAAGAAGACTTTTTTTTTTTCCTTCCTGAAAGTTGCATAGCCACAAAAACTTCACTGAGAAAGTTGGCAAATAAATTACACCTAAACACATATTCTATACATGTATCTACAACTGTGTGTGTGGTATATCATAAACCATGATGGGTAATGTCTTTCTTTAAAGGCTGTAGTATTTGTGTGTCTCAAGCTTATTTAATGTGCACTGTGGTTTTATACTTTGGCCTGCCTTGTACATCTTTTTGTTCAGGGGTACCTGTGTCGAAGCACAGTATTTTCACACGGTGCTGTACTGCTGCTGAACTAGATGCGCTTTCCTCACACGTGGGGCGCTGGCCTCAAACAATTCAGTTCAATGCCATTACTTTTAATACCATCTTTCCTTTGTTGGTCAGCAGTAATAGAGTTAGGAAAGGGGGTACATTGCACAAATGCCATTAATAGTTCAGTGGAATTTATGTAAGATGTGCATGCGTTATTTGATACTATTGTGTTTTTCTTTCAGCTTTTAAGACTAGCAAAACTGTAAATTTGTGCCCCTTCTGTAGTACTCTTATTTTTGGTAGTTTTGGTTTAAGTCAGTTTAATTATTGAGGAGACTCACGGAGCAACTACATCCTAGAAACCGTCCTAAGATACATTTCTCATACAATAAAGAATCATTACATATAATTACATAATTCTGCTTGTTTTTTGGTTTTGTATCCCTGCCCCATTTTGTTGGGCATTGTGGTTTAAATGGCTTTTAAAAATTCAAACTGTAATTCCAAGATCAAAATATGGGCTTTTGCTTTTCCTGGCACTCAGTCTCAGGATTGGGTTGAGGTAAAAATCTGTGTTTATAATTGGAAATTTTTTAAGAATCAACTAAGAAATGAAAAGTGGACAAAAATTAGAAAAGAAAAAACCTACAGTGCCTGAATGTGCTATAAAACTATTGCAGATGTTCACTGGATTTTTACGAAGTGGTTTATTAGAAAATATTATTTATAAAAGGAATTTGTTTATTATAGTTCTACATAGAGCTTGTGTATATGTGTGTTTTTAAAACAAATTTTATATCCAGATGTACTTATATATATTAAGATCATAGAACTTAAACTTTAGAGGTAGTGGTCTAGTATATTTTCTTGGAGAAACAGGTTGTTTCATTTCTTCAAAATGAAAATACGTAAAAATTGTAAACAATTTGGATCCCTTTCATCCTATGTATTTAATGCTTTAAAGTTACAACAAATACAGATGTTCCTCTCATACTTATAATGCAATATACGTAGAATTGAAGCTTACTTATTTTGTTTGCTTTCCTATGATCAAAATGAGAAACAAAATTCCTTTAGCTCAAGTTATAATTTTATTAGTACAAAAATAATAAAATATAAAATGATACAACCTGAGAATTTTTCTTGTATTTTGGTCTTTGTACTTTCTAGGGACAAGATTTTGCACTGTGCCTCAGGACAGCCCATTACAGCCACAGGCTGGCCTTGGCCTCCGAAGTACAAGTATGGCATAGTGAGCTACCATGCTCAGCTGGTTCTAGCAGGGTTTGATTCTTTGTTTACTAATTTATACAAGGGCTCAGGTAGCTCAGACTAGCCTCAAGCTAAGGATGACCTTGAACTCCTGGTAATCCAGCCCCCACCTCTCAAGTGCTGGGATTTCAGGCCAGGCTACCATGCCCAGTTTATGGGTTCATAGGATCCAACCCAGGGCCTTGAGTATGCTAGGCAAGCACTGTACCAAATGAGCTACATTCTCAGCTACAATTTGATGAATAATCATTAAACAAATGAAAATTTATCAGAAATGTATCTCCTAAAGCCATGAATTATGTATTTTATTAGGTAATTTTATTAGGTAATGTTTTCTAGCAGAAAACATTTTCTATTTTGTTAAATATAACAAATATAAAAGCGTGGACTGATTAACATTACTGATAATATTCTCAGTACACTTAAAAGACTAATGAGGAATATATATTGGAAAGTGTGTGGTGCTAACTGGAATTCAAACAAGTAACTAAAAGCAGACCAGCTTTAGTAATGTGCCTGTCTGTGGAAGTTGAGGGCCTGGAACTAAAAATTACTTTAAAAACTAATCGCTACTTACTCCCAGGAGTAGGAATTATTTGAGCATCGTAATCTCATGCCAATGTCAACTCCTATATTAACTGTAAGAAAACACTGGCTTTTCTTAGGGAAAAACAAATAGCCATAGAAAATATGCCCTCTTCTGCCCACACAGCAGTGACCACTGCACAGATAGCCAGCCTCTCTGTGCAGATCTCTGATGGGAAGAGTAAAAGTTTGCTTTCTTTAGAAAGAGGGTCTACCCAGTAGGGTCGCAGTAACTACTTGTAACTCTCAGAGGAGCTGATGATAAACACCTACATAACAGAAAATAACCCACCCCACTCCTAAAGCAAAGTCTAGAAAATCAGATTTCTACAGAAAAGTTTAGGAGACATTGAAAGATTGAAAGTACATCTTAATATATTCACGATCAACTTAAAAGGCAAGAAGTGCTCATAAAATAAAAAATAAAAAAAAATCTCAACTCGGGAAACAGTCGCTAGAAAAACCGCTTCGCTTGGGGATAAATCACAAAAGTAACCGGGAACAAGACGTGGTGTTTTGTTCCTCCGTTTGGAAACAAAATGTATAAAACACAAACACTCCACACCCCTGGCTGTACAAGGCCGCTCCTCGATGCTCCGGACCGGACCCCAGCCCCGCGGGTGTCCCCTGGGCGCAGGGCCCCGCCCCGCCCGGGTTTCTAGCACCACGCAGAGTCCGGGTGTCGCCCGGTACCAGGCAGAGGGCAGGGTGCCGAGGCTCGCAGGGTCGCCACAGCTCGCGAGGACTTACCGCCCCTCCGTATCCCGGGTAGGCCATGACCAGGGTGTCAACAACCACGAGTCACCAGAAGAGCCAACGTCAGCGCCGAGGCGAGGGAGGCTCAGGTGTACGACAGGTGCAAGTCGGGACGCAGTGCCGCGCTCCTCCGCTCCCAGGAGCCGGCTCTGCCCGGGCCCGCCCCCGACAGGGTAAGCCCCGCCCTACTCGGCGATGATTGGCTACAGTTTGTCCCCCCCCCCCCAATGGATTCCAGTTCACCTCTCTTACTGGCTCTTTCAAGTTCTTACCAGAAGCCTCCTCCGCAGTTCTTTCCCCAACCCTCTGTGGAAAGCTTCTCTAGGCCCTCAACCCCTAGAGTTACCTTTCTCGTGGAAACCCAAACCGACCAGTCAGTGACTTCTTTTAACCCATCCGTACATTCTTTTGGCCAGATAGTTGCAACTTTGCAGTTACAGTTCTATACACGTGGATGCCGCATCAGAACTCTGAAACCATGACCATATGATGCCTACTTGTAGAAAGGTTACTTGTAATTTTGTAGATAAATGGTGGCCTCCGTTGCCAGAGTAGCAAATGAAACCACCGTACATCTAGATGAACTTGATTTCTGTAAAGATATAAACATTTGTGTATGTCCAAATGCTGCACAAGAATACACTTCCGGTCTTTTGAATGCTGGTTACATGCTTATGATGCATGGGGTCTTCCACGTTGTTTGGTAACTTTACCAGTGATGCAACTTTTGAGCAAACTCTTAAGAAGTGCTACCTGATTGTAAACATAAGGAGAACATCTTGGTGTTTTATCATTTGGCAAAAAGCAACGACAAACCTGCTTTTCTCTGAAACTCATGAATTTTCTATCTCCAAGTCTATAATTCAGAAGAATAGAGAAGCTTTAGAATTAGCTTACAAACAAAAAAAAAAGGCAGAATTGATACCATTTTGATTTCTTTCTGAAAAAGAAAAGACCTAACATTAAAAAACAAGACTGTCAAAAACTGTTAAGTATTAACAGAGGAAAACAGCCTTGCAGAGCAGTTTAACAATCGCTCTGCTATGCTACACAGGAAGAACATTCTGGACCTTGTGAAACAATTTTATCAGAAGAAGCAGAAAGAAGTAAGTTGCTAATATCCACCCTACTGTTGAGAAAGTTCCAGTTTCTGCAGCAGGAGCTAAGTTTGTAGCTAATACTGGGATATATTGAAAGAGAGGTAGAATAAACCCGCTTGATAAAATGAATGAAAGTGTGACTCACTAGCTACCAACTGCTAAACTGTTAGCAGAAGAAATCCATGCCAAGTTTTATTCTAATTGAAAAACTGCATATTAGGAAGGGTCGTTTATAGTTACAATGCTAATTCAAATTTAAGATCAAAATTCACCTGTACTTTCTTGTCATCAAAATAGTTTCACTGTTGTATTCATTGCCTTTCTGTATGGTGGGAATCAGATCTCCACAGGTCTGTTGCATTCCTATGTGTCTACTTTCAAAGACAGTATCTCCCCTCCAGGACAAAATGTGAACGTGTTTGCTAACAGCCCTTTTAAGGAGACTAAACTTACCTAACCGTGGACTTCCTCCAGTTTGATAGCAAACCCACTGCTTACGTAACTGAATGCTCTCTCTGGGAAGCTCCCACTGGTCCAGTGGAGCTTCGCCCAGGCCCTTATTGTACTTTCAGTAATGAAGTCCTTTGTTTCTGATCCAGGAATCCCAGGCCTCTGCCAACTTTTATGAAAACTGACAATCTTGTTGTTAGCTTGCAAGTAGGACAAAATACCAAATCCTGACAATGTATCTTCCTTACCGAAAAGGCGCTGGAGATAGATAAAGAAAGGATTTTCAAAACCACAGCCTAGAACAGGCTTTGTAAACTCAAGATTTATATACTACAAATTTCCCAGTATTATAAACTATATTTTGAAGAAATTCACTTTAGCCCACAGATTTTTTTAAATAGTAGTGACTCGTCTCCGTGATTTAGTTATGTGCTTTTGAAGATGATATATATCTACATATACAAAATAATATAGAACATATATTATATATTTTATTTGGTAATTTTACAAAATATGCATGTGGGTGTATGCACTCTTTAATCACATGCTTTTCTTTTCAAAAACTGTTTGTTATTATGTAGGATGGCTTTCTGCGCCAACTAAATACCAAGTAATAGGCACTGTATGTGGAGAGTGTTATTCCTCAACACAGGGCTACATCAAGCATGTACTGTCATCTTTCCCATCTTACTAGAGTGGAAAATAAAAATGAGTTGTAATTTTACTTACCCACAGCTGCACAGCTGGTATCAGAAATGAAGGTAGAATTCAGACAGTTTGCCTATATATGATCTCTTATTTTTTCCCTTCTTTCTCCACCTTTATCTATAATATTTCAAAATATAATAAGAAGTATTTACACTACTAAAAAGAAAATGTTTAAAGAATATAAAGAATGACAGTAGTAAAAATAACTAGGCAAACAGAAAACATATTGCTTTGACCAAGAAAAATCAGCCCCAAAATAATTAATCTAATTACTTCTCTAATGCAGGATACATGTTTTCTGATGGCCATGAAGTTCACATGATTATGGTAACTTCAGGAGCTATTTTTTTTAGAAGGGGCCAAATCAATGGTCAATAGTGGAATTATTAGGTCTGAGCATCTCTGAGAATAAGAATACATTATATCAGGTATATTATTGAACTGAAAAACCACTTAGACTGACAACTTAGCTGATGAGGGTGACTTCCAACCACTCAACCTCTTAATGGACTGTTATTCTCCTCTTCAGATATAGTACCTGTGAGAAAAGGCAGAAAACTTAATTTTTAAGGAGAGGGGACTACTCTAAAATGGCCCTATAATGAAAACAAGATGTTAATTCTTACAATGGAAATGAAAGTAATTTGCAAAATTAATGACTTTTTGGCATCATTGCCCATGAAAGTAATGAATAAGAAATACAGCACTGTGACTTAGTAGACTGAAAGTATAGCCTATTGCACAGGCAAAGTAATTCTGACAACCTTTAAATCTATGTAGCACTTGAGAGATTACACACACGGCTTCTCTGTCAGCTCAGGCATCTATGGAAATAGATTCCAGCCTTGGTGAATCAAGCAATAAGAATTTATTTTTCATTGTTCAAAGAACTGGCCCTTTAATATCGAGATGCTCTGGGAACAGTGGTTTGCGATGGATTGGCCCTTGAGTTGCAGACAGCTGATTTCTCCCTATGCCCTATCGTCATTCTTGTTGGCAAATGAGGGTGGAGAGGAAGGAATTTCTCTGAATTATTTTCTTATAAAACTACTAACGCAACAAGAAGACCCAATCCTCATCACCCCATTTAAATAACTACCCCTAAAAACCCAGTCTCCAAATACTACAACACTAGAGTATATGGTTTAAGTATATGAATTAATTTGAAGGGCTACAGTTGAATCTGTAGCACACAAAACCTGAAAGCTGAGGAAAAAACTCTTAGCTGTAATTTCTACTGTTATATTGTCACCTTGGATCCACTATGCTATTTATTTATTTACATTATGCTAAAGTTAATTCACATGGATTTCTTAAATATATGTGCATATATACACAATTATCCATACTTTCTCCAGAAATTGATCTGTATATTTTCTGTGCTTTTGGACAATACAAACAACAATATAAAATGAAGCACTTGGTTGCAATTTTATTGTAAGTTCACAATGGCTTTTTTTTTTTTTTTCAGCAGCTAAATAAAGGTTACTGTCCACCAGTGAAGGCAGAGAGGGGGGAAAAAAACAAACAAGTTCTATTTGCCATTTCTTATACCAACCAACCACTTGACAAACTGACCTTTCAAGAGCTCAGCTTTCAGCAACAATTTTCTGCTTCTAATTCTAGTAATATTAAGTACTGTGTTGGCAGAAGCACAAACTTTAAAGCAATTTAGCAAATCGTGCACATATGAGAGGTGTCAACGGGGCTCTTTACAAGGCTTCTGAATATGCACATCCTGCCTTGGTTATTTAGCCCCGTTAAACAATTTGGATTAAATGCAAACTCTTGAGAAATATTGATCACAATAAGCGTACACAACTGCAGCTTAGCACGAGGTACAACACTACAGTTACTAACCCTGGGAACGCGATCTGCTGCTCAGGCAAGATTGGAAACACGTCTTTAGTAACATTTAACTCCAAGCTGCACACTTGTGGATATAGATTGCATACAGATGCCATAGTTTCCTACGCTTACAAAACTGATTCCATAGAACCATGTAAGCTAATATGTCATTTTCAAGTCCCTATACCCATTTGTTAGTATTTTGCTTATATATAACTAAGTAAGTAAGTACATCTGTTCCAGAAACATTAAAAGTAGTATCATCAAAAACTGCTCTAATTCTTAAATAGATTACGGGCTGGCTAAAAATTCCCCAAGTGCTGTGTGTGGGAATGTAAAATAAGATCACTCCAACTTGTAGAACCATTAGTGGGAATAGCTAGGTAGAAAGAATGAATAGATTGTAACCCATTTATTAATATAGTGTTCAATGCCCATTACAGCTTTGTGTGCTTTATCATGTTTGACTTTTATAACTGTCTAATGAAATGAATAGTCCTAGTGACATAGTAGAGGGAAACTGGCATGTTAATAAGTGGCCTTGCTGAGGAAGACCCAGATCAGAACAGCTAACCAATATTTTTTAAACAAAGCACGGCCTGATTATTCTTCACATGGAGAAAATGACAGCCTAAGGTGCTTATGTAGTTTAGGATAGGTAAGTGCAGTCCCGTTCTTGGATCTTTTAAAGTGACTTAAAATATGATAATGATAAAATATGAGAGTGGCATGATATGATAAGATAATTAATTGCTCAAATTACCCAAAGTTAAATTTTGAAACTAAAACTGAATAAAAAGAAAAACTCTAGGCTCTTCTCTTCATGAATGTAGGCATATGAGCTGAGGTAGCCAAGGAGCCAGGAGCAGAGCTGGTTCCAGGACCCTGAGGGGTGCAAGAAACTCAGTAAAACACCAACCAGCAGCCACTGAATTTAGTTTATCCTGGACATTTGCTTTGCTTTCTGGCCTCTGACCATAAGGCTCAGCTGCTACCCTTTCACCAGAACAAAACCTATGCCACATACAACTCCATTAAAGGACTGTAGTGAAGCTTTAATTATAAAGGTGTTTTGGAATTTTATTTTTAGTTATGTATAAAATAATTGTTTTGTGCACTGTTGGGAAAAGGACTGCTTAGGTCTTGGCATTTTGCATTGTCTGCAGGTGTTGGCTTTATGGAGGGGGGCGTGTTTGATTGCTCATGGTCTGCACCTGCTATCAGTAGAGCACCTGAAGACTTCTGTATCAATAAAAACAACTGAGCTAAGACACTTGGAGTTCCTCTGTCTAGTATGGCACTTGCCATGATGGGTGCCCCCTACTGAGGTCTGTCAGGGATTGTACCTATGAAAATACCTCCTTGTCTCTCTTGGTGAGCCTCTGCATCAGTGTACTACTACACAAAGGTATTTTCATAAATAAGAGACACAGTAAGGAATAGTCCAGTATCCTGTTGCAAGCGTATTAAACATTTTCCATCCCTGGGCTGAAGATGCAAGACAAGGATGACAAGGGTGGAGTTACTAAAACTTGGGTACAGATTCTGTACAAAGAGGGCACCCTGACTAGCGACCTTCAGCGTCTCAATGCATGGTGAACCAAATGAACTATAGAGTAATAAATACTTAAATCCCTGACTCTAATCTTCAGCCAGTGATTCACAATCAGTAACCAGATGAAGAAGGAATTCATAGAAGCAGTTCATCCAGGTCAGCTTCCCAGGCACAGAGCAAGGTAGACAAGGATGGAGAGCAGACCTGGGAAACCAGAAGTTATCAAATGCTGAAGAAAAACAACTTCCAAAACATAACATGCTACTCCGTTTAACCAGTCTTTAGTTACAGCCTCAACCTATGTGAATATTGTATAAGGATATAAGAAAAAGGGGAGAATCCAGATAAATCACAAAAGCTAAATATTTATGGAAAAATTACATTGAATTGTACTTCTGTTTTTGTTAATGTGTATCTGGTTTTAATTAAATATAAATACATGAGTTGAGCAAATAGGAAGTAAGATGAGGTGGAGAGACAAGAGAGAGAGAGAGAAGCAGAGACACAGAGAAGTAGAGAGAGAGACAAAGAATATAAATCCAACACTTAATTCAACCAATAAGATTACAGTAAAGATTTGGACCACCCATTACATGGGAAACTATGGTAACCAGTTCAGGAGAAAGAAAGGGAAGGAAAGGGAGGAGAAAGGAAGATGTTGCCTAGCAACAGAATATCTATGTGAGAGTATGCCCATAAAATGTCTAATAAAACCAAATTGGGTGATATCAGAAAATATAATTACTTGAAAAGAAGATACAAAATGGGTTGCCTGGGAACATATGAAAAAGAGAGACAAGGACAGGAGATATTAAAAAGCTATATGTCAATTTCCTGTATAAACTGTCTTCATAAGCATTATTTTAGATGAATGTACACCCAAGTTAAGGAGTGGTAAGTAGCTCAACAGTTAAGAGCACTAACTGCTCTTGCAAAGGTCCTGAGTTCAATTCCCAGCAGCCACATGGTAGCTCACAACCATCTAAAATGGAATTCCATGACCTCTTCTGGCATGCAGGTGTACATGAAGACAGAGCATACCTATATTAAATCATTAAAGCACTTTTAAAAGTACCTTTAAAAAAAGAAAATGCTCACTTATTGAAAAGAAGGAGGAGGACAAGTTAGAAGGAAACAAAACTCGTGTCCTGAAGCACCATTTCCTCAAATGCTACGTTAGCCATACCACACAGAAAATAGCTCAATACCAATGTATTGGTTGCAACACTCTTTCCTCACTGATTATGTTCGATCTTTCTTCATACCAATTTCATGAATTCACTCCCTCTCTGAAAACAAGAGAGTATGTCCATCGGTTTTCTCAGTAGTTCCAATACTAACTCTGGAAGAAACATTGCAAAACTATTTCAAATAGTTTTGGCAGTTGAGTGCAGGCTCAGCTGCTGGATATAAAACATTGGCATGCATCATGCAGCGTCCTTCAATCTAGGTTTCTCCTTTTGCAAAATGATGATAATTGCTCTTAGAAGATGAGTTAATCCCTTTCATGTTGTGGTAGAAAATTAAGCTCGGTATGTATAAACAACCCTAATCATATAACTCATATAACCCTAATCCAAGCGTGGTTTCTGATCAGGCTTTATTTGGCACACCAGTAGTTTCCCAAGATGAGCATCACTCCAGCTGTCGCTGCTGTCCCTCCTTTCACGGGAGGGACACCAGAGAGGGTCTTTCCTGAAAGCTCCTCTCAGTCCTTGACTGAACGTCAGCCCACTGTCCAAAATAACTACAGGGAATTTCCGTTCTCATCTCTCTGGTTATTCGTGGATTCTGGTTCCATTTTCATCTGATCACTATAGCTATATAGTGATCACTGATATCACTATATCTGATATAGTGATCTGATATCTGATCACTATATATCACTATAAAGCGAGGGGCAAGTGCATGGCTTGAACTAATCAAGCTCTAGACCTACAAATCAGTATGGGAAAGGGATCAATCACAAAATAAAGTTTGAAGATGAGGAAAGGGGTTTTTTGTTTTTTATTTGCCTAACAAATTCTGGGTGCAATTTTACCAAAAACTGAATAGTGAATACTGAACAGGAGAATGGGACAGGCTCATTCATGCTTAGACTCAGTAGTTGTGAAAATTGAAGTGGTAACATGTATAAAATTCTGGAAAAGAATAAAGATGTACATATATATTTTTTTCAATGACTAGCACATGGAAGACACTAACATTCAGTCATTCAGTATTGAGTCTGTCTTATGTGCCAGACTGAGGATTGTTACAGGTGACATAAGAAGATTTAGAAGGATAAAAACATGTTGCAGAGCCTTGTGGAACTGAATTTTACCAGGAATCGTGTGTAAATAAAAACGTAACCCCACAAAATAAGACAAGTAATCAGCACAGATGAAAGTCCAGGGCTGTAATCATAGCTAGTGTGAGGAGGAGGGATGGGTGACTTAGACCAACCTAAAACGGTCAGCTTGGCACCTACCATCTTGCCCCTTACATATGGATACCTTTTCCCTTACGATTCTGTAGCAGAAGGACCTGAGCCCTGAACAGCTGAATTTCAAGACTAGGCAGATCATTAGCAGTATGGGTCATGAGGATACACTGGCTTTTATAAAAATATAACATTTTAAATCACAACCATGGCTTTAGATTACTATTGAGAAATATAAATTACTTACTTTTCCTGTTAACTGCCTCAAAACAATCTATGCTGTATGTAGTTAGCTTTGCTTAATATCTGCTAAATCCCTTCCAACTCCTCTAACAATTATTTGATAATGAAACCCCACAAGGTGGCAGCAGAGGAGTCTTCATCTGTGAGAAGCAGTCCACAAAAGGCTGAGGAAGAAAGGGAGCGTTCTCAATCACCAGCTTTTGACAAGGGCTGAGTCTGAGAGTTGACAATGACTGTTTGGTGTCTGCCAGCTCCTCGGAGAAGATACTTGGCTATGGAGAGCCTGGGAACATTTCAGGCTTTTTTCCTTCTGGTTTATTGTGGTATTCCACAAAATAAATGCAGTATTAGACTCCTGGTTACTAATGAGCTATATGTAGCAATTTATTCCTAAAGAGAACAGAGCGTGCCTGAAGCCTGTGCAGATAGCACGCACAGTCCGCACCTACAACCTGCTCACTGTTATCTATCGAAGTCATAGATCCTTTAGCCTGAAGTATTTTTAAATAAATAAGTTGGTGACATAAGATAATTTGAATCATGGTATTGTTGAAAGAGAAAAATCAGTCACATATAATAAACATGTTCTTTTAAAGATTTTTTTTTTTTTTTTTTGCTGATTCTTTTTGGAAAATAAATACAATGAAATCATCTGTTGTAAGTAGATTCTGAAAACTTGAACAAGATGTGAAGATCAGGGGAGACTATGCAAGTTCTGAGGTAAAATCTATTCACACCAATACCCCGTGTGTGTAGTACTAATTAGGAATTTAGAAGAAAATTAAGAATGAGATAGGTGGTGTTAATTGTCAGCTTGATCTGGGATAGCCTAGGAGACAAGCTTCCAAGCATGCCTATGAGAGATTATGTTAATTAGGTTAATTGAGGTGGGAAGACCCATCTTAAAAGTATCTGGAACCCCTCACTGGGCTTGGGGCCTGGTCTAAATAAAAAAGAGAAAACAAGCCAAGAATTGGTCCCTGTCCACATTCTGACTGTGGGTATCATGTGACCAGCTGCTTCCTTGACTTCCTCCCTATGAAAGACCATACCTCCTCCTGTGCTCTTGAACTATGAGTTCCACCCGCCCCAACCCCCACCCCACCCCCCGAGCACACTTAAATTGCTTTTGTTATGGGTTCTTTTATCATATCAACAGAAAAGAAACTATTTTGCGATGCATTATAATTGCATAATATAAGAGGTAATATAACTTATGATCTCAGCAAATATCGTACTACCTTTTCCTTCCTTTACCAACTTTCCACACTCTTGCATGCCTATTTTTAACAATAGCAGCCTATCACTGAAGACTTCCCCTCACTTAGCCAAGCGGCATGCAGATTCACAACCCGGCAGAGCAAAGACAGCTGCCTCTCCAAGCTCACCTTGGTACTTCGATGAGTATAAATATATTAAATGTGAGGTCATCTAAAATTCATTTGTACAAGAATCCTCTAGTCTTTCATACAGATGTGAAAATACTTTCCCAAAAACATATAACCTGAAACTGTAAAATAAATAAATAAATTAATTAAGTAATTAATTAATTAAATTAAAGGATCTTTTCTCTTTGGAGGAGGTGTGAGTCTCAGAGCTTCAGCCACTGGTTCTCTATCTTAATAAAGATATCTATCATTGAGGCATACCTGAATCTTTTGGTTCCAACATTGGTCACCCTGAGCACAAAAAACAACAAAATGGCTGTTCATTATATTCATGTGGAAGTTAAATTTCTTGATAATATCCCTAAAAGTATAACAAAAATAACTATAAAAGCATAAGAAACTTACTTACCTGTAGGTAATACATGTTTTTGAACAACACATGAGCTGCTCATTCTCCTTGTTGAGCCAGTAGATTGGGGAAACAAAGACACAGGCAACAGGCATAACACCAGCAAGCTCTCTTCCACAGAAAGTCAAATCCTGTTGATAACGCTCTCAACTTTTTCTCTTATCTATAGACATTAAGGTAACTTTCTCAGTTGAATTCATATGTCATTTAGTTTTTCCAAATGCCAGGTAGGAATTTATGCTCTAAAGTATCCCAGATGTTACTGCTCTTAAGTTATATATTTTATGTACTATATAAAGGATTTATTTATTCTAAGGAAATGCCTAATTCAGTTGGTTTGGCAGATGATTGCTCCAAGCTACAACCTGTTCATTAACAAATTAGTGAAAATATAAGCCCATTTAAATCATAATGTTAGTCAAAATGAATTATACACAATTCAGAAACATGTCTGAAAGGCACAATCCAATTTTTCAAATAACACCAGCTAGGCAAAAAAAAAAAAAAAAACCTAAGATGAAGAAAAATATGTGTAGAATGTATGCATACACATTCTGTTGTGAATTGGCCAGAGCTCACTCCCTGGAGCTCACCCAGCCCTCACACACCTGACACCCTGGCTAGGTATGGTCTCTTGAACCCTGTACCCACCCCCAGACAGGTACCTGTCCTGTGTCATCAGCAGGACTAAGTCATCAGTCCCATATGATCCCGGTGGGCTTCGTACTCCTCCTCTTTTCGCCTCTCTTTTGTCTCTCTCTGCAGCCACCTCCCATCCCCGCCCCACCCCCGCCCCACCCCCCTCTGCCTGCAGAGTCCTGTTCTGCCAGTCTCAACATCCCTCACCCTCCCTGTAACTAATAAACCTTTACTAAAACTCTCCAGCGTGCATGAGTGTAAGCTCTGTCCATCGACTTCTGCCCATATAAAGAATTATTACACATTCAGTCTTTGTTTTGTTTTTTGAGACAAAGTTTCTCTGTGTAGCTCTGGCTGTTCTTAAACTCAGGCTCTGTAGACCAGGCTGGCCTTGAACTAAGAGATCCACCTATCTGTGCCTGGCCAGTGCTGGGATTAAAGGTGTAGCACCACCAGGACTGGCTAGTTTGTTTCAGCCTATCAATGCTGCTGTGAAAAAAAAAAGGAAGTCCAAGGTAAAGATAGCAAGCAGACTCTGTCTGCTGGAAGCCTCAGTCTTTGCTTCCAAGATGTGTTTATATGGTAGATAGAACAGAAGTGTAAAAGGGGCTGAATTCACCCCAAACCCTTAACAAGCACACTAATCGAAACACACAACAGATTTCTAGAGGACTGAAGGCTGTGGTGAAAACATTTGAAAAGTAAGCCCTTGGTGCATGATCATTGGTACGTGATTTGTTTGCCAAAAATATTTTCTAGAAAACTTTTTATATGTGCACACTACAAACCCAACGTTTAATTGAGTTGGTCAAGTAAACAGATAATGATTGTCAAGAAATAAAAAAACAGCGAAAATTTCTTTTTGTGTTTTGGGGCTGGGAAGAATTGGAAGAAGAAACTGTAATCAGAATATATTGTAATACTCATCCTATAGTATGAAGTTCTGCTTCCATGTTTTGTTTTCATGATACATAAACAAGGGTCTTTTTCGTAGCCCATTTAGTGCCATAGTTTGCACATTTTTTAGTGATGCCTTGGTGATCCCACTGTTTGGAATGGCCCTCATGCATACAGATGTGCGCTACCTCCTCTTCCTAAGCAAGGGGAGCCTTCAGTGAGCCTCACAGAGAAAGCATGTCAGATGAGCTCTGTTAAGACATGCATTGCATCAGTGCTGGTTGCTAATGATTTATTACTAAGGAATCAATATTACACCATTACACATTAAAGACAATATCTGTAAACAGGAAAACACACAAGCCAAAATTCTGTCATTAATAATATGACCAGAGGGTCAAAGGAATGCAATCTTGTATTTCTCCCAAGAATAATGATATCTCAGAACCCACAATGCTCTGCGTGCGACATCTGTGTAGAACCATTTTTTTTTTTAATGAATATTAGTAACTAGGAAGATGGCTTAGTTGGTAAAGTACTTGCCATGGAAGCATGAAGACTTGAATCTTCCTCAACACTCATGTCCAAGAACTGGGCGTGGGGAATGTGTACATATTAACAAGGAGGAGGCTGAGAGAGGTAGGTCTCTGGGCTTTCCTGGCCAGACAGCCTTGCAAAGTTAGTGAGTTCCAGGTAAAAGTAAGAGATCCTCTCTCAAAACAAATAACAAAAATAAGGTAGAGAGAGTTCTGAGAAATAACAATCTGAAATTGACCTCTGGCCTCCACACATGTGTATGTTCTTCACCTGAATTGACCCAAAGCAGTTCCAATCTCACAATTTTTATTCTGGCTAGAGAATGGAACCACAAGTGGAATTGATAGGAAAACACAAAAATTCCAATCACAAAGATATTAAGGGTTAATTTTAAAGATCTTTTCATGAAGCTTAATCTGAAGATAGGCTTAGGAACAACTTCCATACCTAGAAGGTACCCTGGTTCACTGTGTCACTCAGGCAGGAACTGAGTGGACAACTTCTAAGCTCTCTCTGGGTGTTTTCCTTAAAAAATGGTGTGCTGTTCAGAAATGTAGAAAGCATAGAAACAAATTTTTTTAACATTCTTTTGGTTCTTCATTTTATTTTAGTATGCCAGTAAAGTGCCTCATTTCTAAACAATTATCTTCCTTTTAAGAATATTTTGGTCTGCCTCATTAAAATATCTGCACTGTAATATGGACTCCAATAACTGTACATATATTTATTTAGAAAATACAGGTACGTCCAAGTATAATATCATAAAATCTAAGCAAAACTAAAAAAATAAGGAATCAGATAAACAAAATAAGATTTTTTAACATGTGTGGGGTAATTACGTATACACACATAAATGTGGTTCATTTGTATAGGGGTGCACATGTATGCTTCCAAACATGAGTGCACATATGTGTGGAGGCCAGAGATTGACATCAAACATCTTCCTTGATTACTTACCATTTTTTTCTCTGAGATCTGGTATCTCACCAAACCTGGAGCTCGCCAAGTCAGCTAGGCTAGTTAGTCTATAAACACTAAGGCACCACCTGTGATTTGCCTGTCTCCACTAACTCAGCACTAGCATTGTACACACTGAGAAACCTGGCATGTTAGATGACTTCTAAGGATCTGAACTAAGGAGTCTTCATATTTATGTGGTAAGCATCTTACCATCTGAGCCCTCTTGCTGACACCCAAATAATATTTTTGAATGATACTCGTATAATAATCAGTTTAACACTATGAAATGAGAATTCTGGATTTGGTTCAATGTATCTAAACATTATATTTTCGTAACTCATTCTATAGCCCTTCTACCTTAAGACTTTGTTGTAGAGGAACATCTAATCCTTTAATCTAGTAGCATAGCTGCTCTAGGGTAGAAAAAAAAATGTTACTATACACCTTTAATCCCAGTATTCAGAAGGCAGAGGTAGCACATGCCTTTAATCCCTAAAAATGAAGCATGGTAGAATCAAGCAGAACTCAGAAGGAGTCAGTGTCAGACAGGAACTGACATCTGTAATGAGTCAGAGTGAAGGGCAGGTAAAGTGACAAATCAGAGGAAGAGTTAGCAGAATGAGTCAGAGTGAGGACATACCCAACTCTCATTATAGAAAAGCAGGTTCTTGGCTCAGAGAGCACACAGAGGATAAGGCACAGAAACAGTGAATAAACAGCAGTCTGAGGAGTCTGAGGCAAAGACACAGAGGCAGTTCGGCCAAAGAAGTCAGTATCAGACAGAAAGATTGAGTCCATTTGAAACTGAGCAGAGCAGTTCAGAGAGTCAGCCAGAGTCTGCCAGAGTTAGAAGAGTTGAGTCAGAAACAGTCAGCCAGCTCAGAAGATCAATTTGAACCAGTCAGCTTGGAGAAGAGTTTGAGCCAAAAGAGTCAGTTGAGCAGTACAACTCTGAATTCAGAAGAAGCTAATCAAGTGGCTCAGTCAGCACTAAGTCTTGGAAGCTTAAATATTCTAGATTGTACAAAGGATGAAGCCTAGGTTCTAAGTTTAAGATTAGAGTGTATGGAGGCTGAAACTCTCCAGGGCTCTAGAACTAAAGACTGGTGATTGAATCAGCTAAAGAATAAATTGTCTTTTGCCCTGAATCTTTGACTACATTTTGTCAATTGTAGTGAATAAGAATGAAGTATTTGACAGCTGGTACAGGGTAAACATGAAACAGTAAGAACTGGTATTTCTCAACCAGAATGAATGCAGGCTGGAACCTCTAACCCTGATGTGTCCATGAAGTAAATGTCAACCAGATTACAGAGCAAATCAATAGCACTCTAACTACATTTGATAGCAGTTTGCTCTTGAGCATTTACTTAACGTTTTAAAATTTTTTTCTTTATTTTCTTTTATTTTATGTGTATGAGTGTTTTGCCTACATATATGTAAGTATGTGTGCCTGTTGCTCATGGATGTCATAAGAGGGCATCAGATCTTTTGGAATCACTGTGTGGGTTTCTATAGTTTATTAAGTATTTTCTTTAGAATAAATAGAAGAACAATCTAGGCATTTGAGGTCCACCTACTGTTTTAATCATGTTATACAATATGAACTGCTGTCTAAGGAATTGAAGGCTGTGTTGAAACATTGAAATGTACATGACCATTACATGTGATTTATTTGCCAAAAATGTTTTCTCGAAAACTTTTTATTTGTGCATACAACAAACACGAAGAGTAATTGAATTTGTGAGGCAATTAGTTAATGAGTGCCAAGATTTAATAAACTTAGCCAAAATTTCTTTTTCTGTTTTGGGGCTTGTGCTGGCTGGTTTTATGTTGACTTGATATAGGCTGGAAACATTTGAGAGATGGGAACCTCAAATGAGAAAATGCCTTCAGAAGATCAGGCTGTGAGCAGATAAGCCTATAAGGTATTTTCTTAACTAGCCATTGATGGGAAGGCCTAATTCATTGTGAATGGTGTCATCCCTGGGCTTCTGGTCCTGGCTTCTATAACACAGTAGGCTGAGCAAGCCATGAGAGCAAGCCAGTAAGCAGCATCCCTCCATGGCTTCTATATCAGCTCCTGCCTCCAAGTTCTTATCCTGACTACTCTTCAGAGAAGACTGATCAGGACATGTGAGCTGAAACCCTTTTCTACTCAAGTTGCTTTTGGTCATGGTGTTTCATCTCAGCAATAGAAACCATAACTAAGACAGGGCTTTTGTTTTTTACTTTTGTTTTTTGGAAACATAAGGACATGGTAGTATCCCTTTAATAAATACTCTAAGTTTCTTACACAGAGGGATCCTGGCTAAATCTCAGTTAAATGGCTATGTCCATAACTAAACAATTTCCTTCAAAGACTCTGTATTGTTGGAGAACTGGGTCATTATTGGGTATACAAACATTCCAGGTCTAGCAGTTTGTAGTCCATCCTTAGAACGTCCTTAGGACGTGGCACTGGTGCTACTTGTTTTACCGATACCAATCACACAGAAATTAAGAAGACAACGCTAAGATCTGAGCTCAAGTACCCTGAACCCAGAGTCTCCACACATTGTGACTCCATGCAGCTAGGCTGACATTGAGTAACACCTAACTATACAGTGGGTTCTTTCTTTAGTAAACAAATACAAAAATGGATGTATTCAGAGGATTTGCTAATAAAACTGAATTTAATGTCATTTTTCTTAAAAACAAATCTATTGCTGTTTCATGTGGCTATTACACTGGATGTTAGCTATGACTATCCCCATTTTTTATTATTCATTCAGTGTATGTGTGTGCGTGTGCGTGTGCGTGTGTGTGTGCGTGTGTGTGTGCATGTGTGTATGTGTGTGTGCATGTGTGTGTGAGTGTGCGTGTGTGTGCGTGTGTGTGCATGTGTGCGTGTGTGCATGTGTGTGTTTTGCTTTTTTGAATGTTAAATGTTAGAAATTCTAATGAAAACTTGGGAATAATAGGACTCTATAGCCTAGCATCTTCCTGCGTCATCATTTACACAAGATGCTAAAGAGCGACTTGAAACCGACAGGGGCTGAAATGGATCTTTGGGGGTTTCAAAAGAATAGGCAGTTCTGGACAAGATGAAAAAAAGCCTGGATCAGCAGTCGTCTGTCCCAGAGAAGAAAAGAAACAGAAACTAAATTTTGAGAAAACAGAGATGATGTAGAAACTAAAATTAAAAAAATAAAAAAAAAAACAGCGAAAGAGGAACACTTACAGAAAAGAAGTGCAGAAGAAGCTGGGTGGAGGTGGCCTTTAATCCCAGCACTTGGGAGACAGAGGCAGGCAGATTTCTGTGAGTTTGAGGCCAGCCTGGTCTACAGAGTGAGTTCCAAGACAGTCAGAGTTACAGCAGGGAAACCCTGCCTCGAAAAACAAACAAGCAAACAAATAAAACCAAAAAACAAAACAACAAAAAGAGAAGTGCAGAAGATAAATCATCATGCAAAAATACACATGGAGAAGATAATTGTTGAGAAATTGAAAATGGAGTTTCATTTTCTTACCACTATTTCCTAGAAGGGATACTATCAAAATTATGATAGGGTCTTAGAAAAAGAGGTTCCTGTACATTCTCCCTCTGGCACCATACTCAATCTTCAACCAGCTGGTGACTCTCATTTGATACAAAATTGCCTTTGAGTAAGATCCCGGGATGTTGACTGTGAGAGACTGGCAAGGACACCTTCATGGGAAATCGAACCAACCAGTGACACAGCCCTGCACCGCCAGCCTGATCTTAGCTCATCTGCACAGCAGTTGTCCTGATCTGGCTACACTGGATATTTTTCAATTACTATTATTATCTATTCTCACTTCCCTTTTGTATATGGGTCCAATAAAATTAGGAACTTTACATTTTTAACAGCATTTCAAAAAGAGTTAGCCATATAGTGATATTTGGTGACTATTTTGAAATGATGAATGAATGATATAATTTCAATGTCCATATTCAATCAGTTACTTGGATCCTCTATTCACCAGAATCTTTGGTGTTAAGATAATGACACCATTTCCCCATAGCCAACCAGCAATTCCGTCTGAATCTTTAATGTTTGAAAGTAAGAGAAGATAGAAAAAAATGCCAGGGACTAGAATGATTTTTTATTTATTGTTCAATTTCTGCTGAACCATACTAAATAAAATCCATAGGCAGCAGGGGAACTGGATAATACAATTTGGCAATAGCTCATTTGCAGATACGATAACTGAAATGAGTTTTAACTGTATGCAAAGTCAATCCCTAAAGTTAAATAATGAAACATTCGACTTTTATGAAAAAAAGAGAAGAGAAAGAGCCTGCAAGGCCATGCGTCCAGTCACTCGGACAACTTCCCCTGTATCTGACAAGAGGCCTGTCCCTGTGGTCAACCCACAGCTCCCATTCAGGGCAGAAAGGATCAAGGACTTGGTATCATAAAACATTTTACAGGTTGCAGTTGACAATCCCTTTGGGCAGATTTTAGCTGTCAGATACTAACTAGAGAATAAAACAACGACATGCTTTAAGTGCTGCTCTGGTCACCTTCAGTGCTGTCATAAGGCTCACGGGAATTCTGCAGTTCTCCTATTGTTTTCAAATAATCTCTAGGCCCCCCTGGACTCTCCAGATTTCAGGGAATATGCTTCTCTAACAGATTAATTTTCCTAAATGTGTCTTTCTGATAACTTCCACTCTCCACATAATTCTGGACCAGAAAGTTCTACTCAGAGTGTTAATATATCTCCATATTTGGTCCTCTAGTTGCCTGCTTGGCGAACAGCAACCCACAGACTCACATTTATGTGACTTCTGTACTGAAAGGAAGCTGCCATTTTTTTTCCCACTGGGATGACATAGACAAATGTTGATGTTTACTACAAGACAGTACATTAGTTGCTAATTAAGTTCCTAAGATGCTTCAGCCAAAACTTGTTGTATTGAATCCAAGAAAAGAAAGGCAGCTATGTCAAAAAACAAGTTGTTGAGGTTGCTGTCTCGTTTCGTTTTATTTTATTATAAGAAAGTTGTCTACTAAAGAACATAGGGAACTTAACTTGCTGGGAGATAGGAAGCTGTCAGTCTGTCTTCCTCCTAAACCGAGTTGGTGGCTAAAGTCAGCCTGCATCTGTCACCGGGCAGGCCCGGGTCAAAGCTGTATAGATATTATACTACCAATCAAAGTGTGAGCAAAATAAAGCTGTTTACTATAGTTCACTTTTTTATACTTTAGCCCCAGTTCTTGGTGGTACAAATTCATTCTTGGGACCCCACAGGGTGTGAGGTTTACTATAGAAAGGGTGCAGAAATGCCTCCAAAATTCACAATGGAGCTTCCCCCCAACAACCCTCCTCCCCATACACACCTCACAATGCCAGGGTTTAGAGCAATTTTTCATTTTCCTAGAGACGTCGGTGCCCTCTGCATGTTAACTGACAAGTAGGTCAGGTCTTCTAAGCAGCACCCCGCGGGGAAGACAAAATACACGCAATTAAAACATCGTGGAGCATCGCCCGCATTCTCAACACCAGGGAGAATTCGCTTCCCTTCTGGTTTCCCACTTTTCCAGGGCATTCTTGACCAGAGTCCTCACCTACACAGCTGCGTGCACAGCCTTACTCCACCCTCACCAAACTCACTCTCTGGCCCGGAAGTTGACGTTAGTAAAGTCCTGAGAAGGGAATCGAAACAGAAACCAATCCTGAAACTTCTAGGATCTGGGGTGGGTGGAAAACAATACTTAAAGAGCCAGGCGAGAGCTAGCGGCACAGCGGCGACCGAGTGCGTGCGTCTGTCCGGGGTCCGCCACCCGCAGCTGCGCATTCCTGGCCCACCTGCAGAGTACCACCGACCAATCCGGGTCTCTGAGGCCGCCAGGTACCTGCTGCTTCCAAACAGCTTAGACGGGAACTCACTCCCACCTGTGGATCATCCTCCCGCCCCGGAGACTCCGGATCACTTTCCCTGAGAAGCAAAGATGTCCAATGTCTGTTCCACAGAGGACAGCTTCCGGTATCTCATCTCATGCTTCAGGCCCAGGCTGAAAAGGTACTTTCAAGTGGAGCCGGTGCTGGACTACCTGGTCTTTCTGCCCGCAGAAACCAAAGAGCTGATTCTTAAGAAGGCCACCACCTGTGGGAACACCAGCGCGGCCGAACTGCTGCTGAGTACCTTGGAGAAGGGGCAGTGGCAGCCGGGCTGGTCTCAGATGTTCGTGGAGGCCCTGGAGCACAGTGGCAACCCCCTAGCCGCGCGCTATGTCAAACCCACTGATCTGCCCTCTCCCTCCTTTGAGGCCGCCCACGACGAGTGTCTCCACCTGCTGAACCTTCTCCAGCCCACTTTGGTGGATAAGCTTCTGGTTAACGATGTCTTGGACCCTTGCATGGAGAAGAAACTGTTGACAGTCGAGGACAGAAATCGGGTAGGTATCACCTTAGATGGAAATGGGTTTATGGACGATTTTGCAAAGCAGGGTTGCTTGCACATTTTCCTATACAGACTTCTATAGAGTCTATAGACTTGAGTAGACTTTTATGGCTTTTGTTCAAAATAACCCACAGAGGGCCTATTAGCAAATGAGAAAACCCAGGTAAGTTGAACAATTCACTCTTGATCTTCCAGGAAAAACAAAAGCAGATCTACCATCATTATGATTCATCAAGTTCAGGTGATACTGAATTTTATGATTCGATTCGCATACTCCGTAGACCGGCAGTCAGCCTACTGTGGCCCATCGGCTTCGTTCATCTACTCATACTTTAAGAACAGAAAGCTAAGAACGTTGGTTAGCTTCTGGTTTTTTTTTTTCAATTTAAAATATTCATAAAGTTTTATTGAAACTCTCTTGATTATTGCTTGTATATTCTTGTATGGCTGCCTTTTCACAGTTGGGAGAGGTAATATGTTCTACAAAGCTAAAATGTGTGTTATCAGGCCTTCAATGTCCCCTACCCATGCCTAATAGTATGCACATCTCATTAAGTCTTAGTCCAGGTGAGAAATTACATCTCCGTTTTCTTTTCTTTAATCAAAGTTTCCATATTTTCTAGAATTCAAGTTCAGAGGGAGACCACTGGCAAACATGCTACTGGCCTCAGTTTTTCACACTAGTGAAAGAGTGGATGACTTTCTTTGGAGTATCATTTGTCTGGGTCAGTTTAACTGATGACTTAATATAATGTCAGTCAATTGGTGACTTAATATATTGTTTGTCCAAGAGTGAAGATCCACCATGTACTATACAAATGCTGAATTCTCTGCATCTGGCTTGTCCAGTATTGTAAGTCAAAAGTCTTGTTTTAGGGGCTGAAGAGATGTCTCAATGATTAATAGCTAGTGCTGTTCTTGCAGAGGATGGGGAGTTCAGGTCCCAGTGGCCATGTCAGGTGTCACACAGCTGTCTATAACTTCTGGAGAGACAGGAGAGCTGATGCCTATGGCTTCCTCCCACACTACCTCCACATTCACGTGCTTCACACACACACACACACACACACACACACACACACACACACAATTACAAACAAAAAATAAATAAAATTTAAAGTCTTTATTTGAAAAAAAAAACATGTGGACAAATAAACCCATTACTATAAGTCAAAGATTTCATGTATCCCGTGTTATGATTTTGCCATTTTCTTCCTTCCTTTGTGATTCATTGATTGTATCTTCATTATAGACTTGGGGCATCGGACTGACTGGATATAGACTCTGATGTGACTTGGCCTTTAGTTTCTAATATCAATGGTATCTTTTAGAGTCAGCAACACCTACATCTATCCAGAGCCAAATACACATCTCATTTTGATGCCCTGATTCTCCAACAAGTAAATTACTTTGCACTGTTGTCAGTCGCATTTATATCATTTTGTGTATTGAGAACCGACTAGAACGCATTATAGTAGTCCAGCTGGATATGACAAATGTGTACATCACTGTGGCAGAATCTTAATTTGGAAGAAAGTATGCAGCCTCCAAGCCAGCTGGAGATGGAAGATGGCATTTCCAGCCACAGTAGCTGTTAGGAAGTCCAGAAGCAACAGAGTCCAGTCACACCACAAAGCTGTTTATGTTTGGTGGTATGATGTCCCGAATGGCAGAGAATCAGCACTTCTCCTTATTTACTCTAAATACGTCTGCCTATCAGCATCACTTTTGTCTTGCCTGGGTTGAATTTCTGCCAGCTACATTTTATCCAAGTTCTTGATTCTAGCAAGCTCAGAGGCAGCTAGCAGTAACGCAAGGAATTTGACACGGAGAAGATGGATAGTAAAAGGACTGTTGTGTACTGGCAGCAGTTAAGCTAAAACAACGCGAACTTCCTCCCAGTTTCACATTTTTAAGGAATCCCCAAGAGAAGGAAGAGCGTTAGATTTGAGGCTAAGGAGCAGTGGTGGGTCTGTAGGAGTCTGTAATCATTTCCTTCTGCATTGTTTTATATTATCAGCTCTAAAAGTAAACATGAAGCACTATGGGAAGAGGGTGTGGCATTTGGAGGCTCTTTTGATACAGGGGTCATCACATATTTACCTTACAACAACAAAGTGGGTTGGACAATCATAAGAACTTAGAATGAGAAAGTGCAGAATGGAGGTCTGTCTTTGCGTTTTACTATACATGAGGCTTGGTTCCCGGTCCTAAGTTTACCTGGGAAATGAATAGCGCAATAAACTTCCAATCTCACATCAATACTAATTGAGAAATATTAAAGAAAAAGCTTCATAAATAATCAGTTATTCTGATATGAAGATTATAGTATCACACATTTTGCTTTGTAGTTTGTGGGTAAAGTTTCAGGGGTTTAGGTAAATCTCCCACATAAAAACCTGCTTCTTAATGCCCCTGGATTAAAATTGTTTGAAAGAGAAGCTATCTTTCAACTTGTAAGCACCTCTAACCTAGCCAGTGCTACTATTTTCATCATTGGATTAGTGTTTATTTGCCAGAAAAAGGAAAGAAAGAAAAAAAAAGGAGGAGGAGGAAGAAAAGAAAAAAGAAACAAAAGGAAAGTTGAGTTGAGGACATATGATAAGATGAATTGCCTTGCCAGATGTTGGAAAATAGGTAGTTGATTGGCATTGAATTTCCAAACTTGAATTTTTATGATTTCAAAAACCCATCAAAAGTTAAGCTTCACTTAACTAACTAATCAGGGCTTCTAAAAAGGATCTTTTACTATTATTATTTTCTTGTAAACCTTCTGAGTTAACCTTAGCGAAAGGCTAAGAAGCTATCTTGTAGAGACATTTTCTACTTGATCACTTATTTTAATTTTGGCTTCTTACCCACATCTACCAGCAGTAGCTGGCCCCCAGATGGTTTGGAAATCCATACCCCAAGAACACATTTCACTGACTGGCTTATTAATGCTTTCAGATGGAATGATTTGAGTAACATCCTTGCCATGTACCATGCTAATGTGAGAAGACAAGAGCACAGGTCCTTGTGCTTTCCTGACGGTTATGTTATATTGTTAACCAGAGTTCAGTCTTCCTAGTTTAAGACTGTCTGCAGTATTAGTGAGTCTAAGAGCTAGACTCAGTAATAAATACAAGGGTCATTTCACAGATAATCAAAACAGAAAGATCCCTCACAGTAATAGAAGGCTCCTACATTGCTCACTTTCCCCAGGATACGTAGTGACAAGTTGGGAGCACCCATCAACATAGGTCACAAAGAGCTCTGAGACAGAAGTGGTCACATTTCAGTGGTACAGTAATATTCATATGGACAGCAATGGAGAGAGATGCATGTTTTAGCCTTGGCTGACATCACTGGAGACCTGTAGTCTTAGAAGTCATATACCCTTTACATGGAGAACTAAGATACCATGATATCCCAGATAGACACCAAGTCTAGCTATTCTGATATGAAATTGAATGTCCATGTAAGTTTTCCCCTCATGTATTATTAAGCAAAATAGGAAGGATGGGGTCTTTGAGGCAAAAAGTAAAAAGCTATGAGTAAGATATTAGCAATGTGCGTTTGACAATTTACTTGATAAAATATGAACAAATTCTTTGCTTAGGATATGAATTTTACTTCCTAATTTGCTGTCCTCTAAAATTGAACTCTGCTGGATTTCAAAGCTCACTATTATATTTAAATAGCTACCTACATTATCATTAGAGGAAGAGAAATCCTTTGTACTAAACTGTCCAATTGTCTTGGAAATCTAGTACTGGATGAAAATAGCATTGCTTTCTCCACTGATCTCTGTTAGAAAGAATATCAAATTTACAATATTCAAGAAGTGAAATGTCCTACCTACAAATTTACCCATGTTTTTTACTTCATATATTAGTTTATATGGTATATATGAGCACTTTTTAACTTAACGAGAAAAAATTCCAGTTGGCAAGAGAATCTTTCTGTGTCTTGCTACAATTCTAAATAGATATTAACTTCCCAGGAATTGAAGTTACTGTACTTATCTAAATATCTAAATATCATTGGAATATTTTAAAAGAACAGAACAAGTAAAACAGATACATGTGATTACGTCAAATGGTGTACTTTTCAACAACAAAAGGGAAGATATTAAAAATTGAAAAGATTGATGAAGCAAAAAAAGAAAAAAGAAAAGAAAAGAAAACATAGCTGGTACATATAGTTTCACATTCAGATAATAGAAATCCCTGGGGAAAACATTATGTCACCTTGATCCTCAAATGCCTGCATAAAGAAAGTAAAAAAATCTTAGATTCCAAAATAAATGTAAATGCAATAGACTAATAGTTGAAAGCAATTTGGATAATAGAATACTCTTAGAATTTTAACAAGAATCTTAAATAAAAAGGCTTAGCAACCATTTTTAATATTTTATTTTTATTTTTCTATTTTATGTATCTTGGTGTTTTGCCTGCATGTATGTCTGTGTGAGAGTGTCGGATACCCTGTAACAGGAGTTAAAGATAGTTACGAGCTGCCATATGGGTGCTGGGAATTGAACCGGTGTCCTCTGGAAGAGCAGCCAGTGCTTTTAACCACGGAGCCATCTCTCTAGCCCCTAGTCACCATTCTTAGAAAAATTCTGATTATTTCTGTCTGTCAGATATATGGATGATTAAAGGATGGAATGATTAAAAATGGGGATGTTGTGTTAAAATAAGAATCTGTGATCAGTCTTGTTTATGTGTGTAGAAACTGTGTTTCAGTTTACTGAAAAACAATAAAAATCTTGCAAATTTCAGAATAGAAAAAAGATTTTCCATCACGAGACTACCAAAGTTAGAGTAAACAAAAAGGCTGCAAAAGAAACTGCTTAGAAAATGCTATGGGTGAAGATGGGCTGAAGCGGATTAAAGTGAATTAAGTTCAGGTAGTCATTTTAACCACTTATTGCCAGAAAGTGAACTTAAAATTAGAGGAAAGTTTTAGCTGGAATTATAACTCAAGAGAGTAGCATTCATCCCGTAAATTCAGCTGCCTAGGATCAAGTTCTGCAGCTGCTACTTACTAGCTTTGAGATGTTAGAGAGAACTAAACACCTCTGTGTTTCCTGATACATATTAAGGATTTCTGTACTTGCCTGCTTCCATGCTATTTGGGTTATTATATGAAAATCTCTCAATACAGCATTAGCTAATAAACCTGGAGCCTGTAAGATGTCTTAAAATATACAGGTGCCTGCTACAAATCCCTAAGAACCTGAGCTTGATCCTCTGGGGACCCAAATGGTAGAAGGAGAGAACCCACTCCAACAAATTGTCCGCTAACCTCCACAGCACATGGTGTGCCCCACACCATACTCCATCAATAAGCAATAAATACATAAAAATGTAATTTAAAAATTTAAAGATGAAACTATCTTTTAAATGAGATTCGGGTGAGCACGATAGATACTAAGTATTGTCTACCAATAAACTGTTTGCAAAAGGAAATTCTATCCCATCATCCCTAATGAAAGCTAGTACTAAATTTGTGCCAGGCACTGCTGCAAAAATTCAAGCAAGTCCTCACGTATATAAGTGATGCTGTGGAGTGCAGTGGCAGGACTAGGAAGCCAGATATACTTTGTAGGAAGAGCATCTTCAATAAAGATGATCAGCAGAGGTTGGGAAATTTGAGAATAACTAAGATTATTTCTCATCTGGGATGCCGATTGAGTTACAAAAGATCCTGAAAACAAAAATGTTTGAACAAAGGTTTGGGTTCTTATGACAGTCATAATTAAGCCAGATCTCTTTGGATAGCTTCTGTGCATTATTTTGTTTAAAAATCTCCACAGTTGGTTTCAAAGCACAACAAACATAGAGAAACCCCACAACTTCTATTGAGTGTGTTTTCAATATAGGAAGTGAGGCCCCGGGAAGATGAAGTAGATTGTTTGATGTCAGAGATGACAAAGGTGGACGGAAAGTCTTTCTAGCATGGCCCTTGTTAGCATTTTCTCCAAATTTTTATTGCTCTGTTTAGAACGGGGAGATGTGCTTTGATAAGGTCTGTACAGATGATTAAAATGGTTTGTTAGACTACTCTAAAAGAGAAAGCAAATAGTGATTACATATTGTAAAAGCTATATAGAGAGCAGTAATTCTTCCTCGTATGTAAAAAGGAATAGGGAAATTAGTTTCTCATAATATTGAATGCACAAAAGTTTGGATAAATGTTTATCATTGTAATAATGAACATTGCAAATAATAAATAGGCAAGAAGGTAAATCTGTATCACTACTTGGTTCCAAAATGGTAACAGTCAAGGAAGAGGCCATGAAATGCTTGAACTCCTATTTATAAACTTTATGTGTTGAAAGAAAATAGCAAGCCCAAAATACATTAAAAAAAAAAAACTGTATTATATTCAGTGAGCAAAGACAGACAAGCCTGGTAGCTCACTGACCAGCCACTCTAGCCAAACTGGCAAGTTTCTAGTTCAACTAGCTCCTTAATTAAAGAGAAGCAGAGAAGTGAATAAGGAAGACAGCAAAGGCCAGTTTCTGGCCTTCACACATACGTGCACAGACAAGCACACCCATGTTCACACATGTACATGTCCAACACCTCCTCACACACAGACACACACAATACACAACATAGATACAGACTGAAGATACGTCTTGCTTCGGTCATCGCAGCTGAAGCGAAGCATTCACTGCTTATCTGTCAGTTTATTATTAAAGTTTTTGTTTTGAATTTTATTTTGTGGTGGGAACTGTGGAGGAATGATGTGTATGTAGAGGCAAGAGGACAGCTTGGTAAAACTGGCTTTCCCCTTCCACATGTGGGGTCTGGGGATGCAACTCAGCACATGAGACTTGGCAAGTGGCTCTGCCCACTGAGTCACCTCACCAGCCTAATTTTTAAAATTATCTCCGGGTTAAAATATTACATAATTAGAAAAGCATTTGGCTCAATTATTTTTTTCCTGATTGACTCTAAAATGAAACACGGAAACACTGCTATTTTCTTTGGGGTTTGAATATAAGCCTTTGTTTGCATGCATGCCTAAAGCCTTGATTTTCCTTTGGAATATTTTCACCTTTAATATATTCAAAGGTATTTCCTCTTCCTTCTTTTCTGTTGAAATGATAGATTTCTGCTGCAGGAAATAATGGAAATGAGTCAGGTGTAAGAGAACTGCTGAGAAGGATCGTGCAGAAAGAAAACTGGTTTTCTACCTTTCTGGATGTTCTTCGCCACACTGGAAATGACGCACTCTTCCAAGAGCTAACCGGTGTTGGAAGCCAAGAAGACAATGCAGGTATTTCTCATTTTGTCAGCAAGATTTTGTATACAGTGTGATTGAGAATCCAGTGAAGCCTCTAGCTGTTATGTCAAGCATCAGGATTTTTAGAATCAACACTTTTAAATGAGAAGAAATTTTATACATTGATTCGTTGATTTCATTTCCTCTACAAATGAGACAGCCCATGTGTAGGAAAGGCTAAGCTGTCAGACATCACCACTGACAGGACAGTGGGTAAGGGCTTGTAGATAACCACCGGTTCAAAGACAATCCATCATCAAATCTTATTTTTCAAAGGAGATAATAACCTCAAATTTTTTCAAAGTATTTTTAACATTAGAAAGAAACAGATAAAATGAAAGAAAATGTATTTCTTAGTTTATGAATTTGATAAAAAGTTTATAATTACCAGCTTAATATGATTTTTAAAAATATTCAATAATAATATTCTAAAATCATGATGTATTTTATTTGTGAACCTAATTTAAACTGCCAAATTGATTGTTCTTTCACGGTGTGTATCCAGTTTTCAAACTATCAGAAAATACGCAAAATAAGTTATTAAGTCATTAGATTAATTACCACGCTTATTAATTAATTAATTATTGCATGCCTTCTTCATTTTTCCCTTCTCTATCAGTTACTCAGCGGTTATTCAGTGACTTCATCACAGGTACTGTTCTAGGTGATGAGGGCGCACAGTCGCAGGAGACCTGGGAAGTCCTTCTTCCCTGTTCCTTCGAGTAAAATGATTCTCCCAGTAAACGATTTTCTGATTTGTCTCTGTAAAGTAAAACCGAAAATAGGTGGGATTAAAGAACTGCGTTTACTTAAAATAATATTGTTTCATTATAAGAGAAACATTTGCTATGTTTTATTGTGTGATTTATAAAAAAAAAAACTTTTACTTCTGCCTGGTACTTTTGAGTTCTGAAACATGTAAATACATTTCACTCTTTTTGTCAGAAGAGATTAATACCGCTTTCAAAATCAGAGAGTGATTCCATGATTTTTTCAACCAGGACGTTCTAATATTTCTACTAATGTTACGTGTGTGGGTTTATCTCCATCAATGTCCGTCTACAACTGTCTGTATCTACGTCATCCCTATCAGATGTTTTCATATCTAAAGAGACAGAAGCAGAGAGAGGAGACAACACCCAGAGAAAGAAAAATAGATTATTTTTGTTGTAAACTACTAGATAGCACTCAAGAATTATAAAGTAACGTGAATGAGCTTACATGCAAACAAAGTATGGAGAGGACAGTGTCATCCAGATGGCTGGGCAAGGTCATTTTCTGTCTGTCCCCACACCCCAATAACTACTCCATAGGGTCACATGTTTGAAATAAACATAGGTGAGGCTGTAAAAGGGCATGAGACTGTTTGTTTGCTTTGGAATTATCTAAGAATTTGAGGGATTTAGTGAAGGGTGGGTTCGATTAACTTTCAAAACTCAGACAGGGCAGCCTGCAGTCATCTCCACAAACCCCGGCCTGCAGACACATTTTGTTCACCTTTGTTGGATAAGTGTGGGTCTCACCCGACCCCACCCCAAGCCCCTCAAAAAGCTTCTCTTTGCATCAAACCGAGGATCATTACAAACAGCAACTGGTCTACAGAGATTAATTGATTTTGGGGAGCCCAGACCCAGTGGATACATCCAAAACACAACTTTTGTACCTAAGGCTCAGAGAGCATCATTGAAGAGGAAACAAAGATTGTAAGAGCCAGAGGACCAGGAAGTTTGCTGTGGTACTGTGTCACAATGACAGGGAAGCTATACCTGTGGTACTTCAACAATATGGCTGCCTAAACAAGACCTGGACAATGATAACGCCAATAGGCATACTAATGCAGAAGGGGGATATCTCATGGTTCTCCGCCCCAAGTCCAAAAATTAGGAGCAACTAATGGCTGCTAGAGGAAAAGAATTTGTCTCTCCTAGCCATGCAACATGAATTTATTGTCTAATACAAAGTAGTCAGCTCTGAAATTGTATGCACTCAAGCAAAATCAAATGGACTCAGCAAGTTGTGTCTGTGTGTGTGTCTGTGTGTGTGTATCCCTCTGCATGTGTGTCTGTGTGCCACAGCAAACGTGAGGATTAGAGGACAATGTTAGGTGTGTGTCCTCACCTTCCACATTGTCTGGGATGGGGTCTCTGTTGTTCATCACTGCATACACCGAGCTAGCTGTCCAGAAAGCTTCTGGGCTTTTTCCAGTCTCTGCCTCCTATCTTAGTAGGAGCTTTGGCATTATAACAGACTTGCCTTAGCATGCCTGCTTTGTGTGGGTTCTTGGGATTCTAACTCAGGTCTTCATGCTTGCGTGGCAAGCTTTTTATCCACTGAACTGTTGCGAAGCTCTTTTAATGCCTAGATTTCTCCTATAGTTATGGTAAAATGTATGAAAATAAATTAATGAATCATTGATCAAAAAGAGGCCAAAACACAAAGATTTGTAGAATTTTTAGCTTATCAATATTGAGAAATAGACAGAGAGAGTCAGACAGAGAGAAAGGTGTATTCTGAGAACAAGAAAGTGTGCCTGAACAAACTTATGGATGTAGTTCGAGGCTAGATCAGCAATGTCAGCTAGAGATTAGATCCTCCTTTTTATCTAAAGGGGTTAGAAAAAGCAAGGTGGGAAAGGGAGACTGTCAGACCTCCTGGACCCTATGGAAACAGGCTATAATGTTATTCTTCAAGCAGAGGAATGGATGACTCCCAAAGAAAGAACACACCCAGCATCAGGGTTACTCTTCCTTTGTGCTAGACAGTGGAGATGGCCTATAGTTTTAATGAGGTACCTGAGAGGTGGGCGGAGCACCTCACAACAACCTGAAATTGCAGCACAATCAGAGAGATCAAAAGAAGCTGCCCTTCAGGAGTCTGGGATCATTCTACCAAGGGGGCTAAGAAGGCAGAATGTAAGATCGAGGAGAGATGTTCCTGCAATTTAAAAATTGTATGGGTATTTTATTGTTAGGTTTTGGGGCGTGTTTAAGAGAAGTCACCTTAGCATTCATTGCTGTTTCCCCTTTTTGGAAAGGAATGTTGTTCTGTGCTGGCTCCAAAACTGTATTTTGGAGTCGAAATTGTCTCCAAATGGCGGGGAATTTATGTCAGGGTCAGTCATACAGAGTCTTACTTCGCAGATACGATGTAGATAGAATTCAGATGGACGTTGGATTTTACATGTGAGTTAAGACACAAAGGGCTTTGGAGATGGGGTTGGATGCCTTTTGCGTGCAATGAAGATATTAATGAAGGAAGCAGTGTAGAATGTCATGGAGGAAGCTTCCTATCAGAGCCCTACCTCCTACTATGATTGTATCTGAAGAACCAGAGTGAGGCCCTCAGGGTGGGGCCCTAGTCTGCCACGACTGGGGACTTTAAGGCGAGGAAGCCCAACCACCGTCTCTCTCTCTTACACACAGACTCTTTTTCTCATTGAGAACACAGTGAGCAGGTGGAGTATGCTAAGAAAATGGCTCAAAAGGTATCCGCCTCGCTGGTACCATGACAGCTCATTAACTATGCATAAGATTATGAGAAATAAAGTTTTTCTCCTTAAACCACTCAGGCCATGGTATGTTGCCATGGTAGAAGACCAGAGGCTTGAGATCCATACACTTATGAGCTCCTGGTTCTTTCCTTGGACCTATTACCTTTGGTGGGGTAGTAGACATCCTTGGGTTTTACCTGTCTGTGAAATGGGGATAATAATATCACTTACCAGCTAGATTATTTTGAGAAGTAAATTATTCAAGATATGTAAACGGCTTTGTGATAAGTATAAAGTGAATGGGATGTTTTCATTATTTATTTAATTGTATGTGTATGAATGTTTTGCCTGCATTTCTATCTGTGCTCCACTAGCATGCCTGTGGCCCTAGTAGGACAGAAGAAAGCATCAGATCCCTGGAGTTACAAATTATTGTGAGCTCCCATGTGGCTGCTGGAAATCAAACCCCTGTCCTCTGAAAGAGCAGCAAGTGCTCTAAATGACTGAGCCATCTCTCCAGCTTCTGACTATCTTAATTTTAAACCTTAGTAACTATTGGATAAAGAAGAGCCCTCCCCCAATGCCCTGTAGTTGGCTACTCAAAGGAATTGACACAGTGCCATTCAAGAATGAGGCTTATCAGTAGAAACAGCTACAAGACCATGACTGGGCCCTGAGGAAGGAGGCTGTTTAAAGGGAGGAGGGGCTTCATTAAGAAGAGTAGCTCAAAGTAAGAAGCTAGAAGCTAGAGCCTTCCTGAATGGGATAATGAGACAGGGAGAGGCTCAGAGAGGAGAGCCTTCAGGAAATCCCTGACTTTTATAACCTCCTTGGGAACAGCAGGAAGTTCTACAACACAAGATTTAGTCTGTTATGGGCTATGTAGCAAGGAGAATCAGCAGCTAGGTATTGTGCAGAATAGGACCATGAATTAGGTGTTGGTGGAGTGGCCTGCTTTCTCCAGGCGGTGGGATCTGATGTCTTAGGGTGACCAGTGTCCTAAAGGGGCAAGTAATAACTAGTAACTATAAACCTTGTCATTTTAGCTTTATCTGAAGCCAGAATCATTTTCTACAGGAAATTCTCCATGCAAGACTGGATGAGTTTTCTCCTTGCTTTCTGGAGTGGACTCATCTGAAAACATACATTAAGATATGTCTTTATACTTCAGACTCCTCAGAGAGACTGAAGTTGTACAAAGAATAGAAACTCTTGATTTTCTTCATTTCCCTCCCTGGTGTGTCCAGCCTTTTGACATTGCAACAGGACAAGGTCATCTACAAAACACATGCTGAGCACCCTGAACTCGAGCTACAAAATCAATCGATCAACAATCAATCAATCAATCAATCACGAAAAAAGAGTCTTATACTGTATCAAGTAGGCTTATGAGTTTGTGTTGGCTTGCATTCATAGGCTTCCTCATGCAGCTGACGGTGTACACTGCCTGCAGGCTATGGCTTTGGATACCCCTGAGCTGAAGGCTGAAGAACAGGAAAGGTGAAATAGAACAGTGGAGAAAATAGAATATTTCATTCAATTAAAAAAAATCCCCAGGAATCCAGAACACATGGATTTAGTCTGACATTAAAGCAGATGTACATCTCATGAACATGGAGGGAGGAACAAAATGGCAAGTGAGAGCTAAAGAAAGCCACTCAATTTGCATTTCTATTAATTTAGCCTTAAATATAGCTGGGAGTCATCGAGTCAGTGAGTGACTTCCCAGAGATGATGGTCTGACACGATGTCTTTGCTCTCACCTTGTGATTTGCTTAGTATTTAAGTAGCCTGTCCTTTAATATAAAATTTGATTATTCTACAAATACTCCACTGTGGTCATGTTAAAAGTAAAAATATGAATCATTGTGTCATACTGAAATGACATGTGCTCAGTCTTTTGAAATGTCAAAGTTTGAAAGTATGTACAGCGTGTGGGAACCAGAGCCCTGTTTTATTTTCAGAACACTAATGGCATTTTGCACACACTGCGTAGAAACCTGTGCTGCCCTATCGTTTTCATCTAATATTTCCTGTTCACAGAGTTGGAGAATCTACCCCGCAAAGATGGGCCTGAAGCTAATGAGCCCCTTCTGTCTGCTACTAATAAGTCAAGCACGGAGACAGAGGTCTGGGACACAGAGAGTACTTCACCGGAGGCCTCTTTTGCAGATTCTTTTGTGACCACAGGTACTGAACACACGATGATGCCTTGTGTATAATAACTCTTCTCTCCAGAAAAATCAGTCAGAATAGTTGCAACACCAGAGTATATGGAAGACAAGGGGAATTTGGGCACTGGTGTTAGTGAGAGTTTTTAACTAAAATAATATTTTAGAAAAGATAAAATTAAAGCTTTTATTCTTAGGTTTATATATTTTTAAATGGATATAATATTGCCATTATGAATATGAACATATTTGCGTCTAATTTCACTTCCTAAGAAACGTGTGGTCATTCTTGTGTGATAACTAACTTAAGTATGTGCTTATCTTTCATGGTTTCCAAATTATTTTCAAATATGTCAATGATTAGAAGCTACAGACAGCGATGCTGGGGGAGATTAATATTAATATTCATTCCCCACAGAGAAGCCCCCAATTGGTTATATAATACGAAGTGACCAGCCCTAAACACAATATAAGCAACACTAGACAGACTCTCAGGCTATATTTATATATTTATTCATTCATATGTGTGAGTGTAAAATCAATATTTAAAGAATAAGAGGCCATGAATTTCAGAGGGAGCCAGAGGGGCATTAGAGGGAAGAGGAAGAACTTAGTAGGAACTAATACAACTATATTTTAACGTTATACAAAAGAGCACCTTGGAATCCAGGCAGATGAACAATAAGTGATGAATTCTAAGTATTTCTACCCTTAGAAATTTGTCAAATTGTGTGTTTACACAATTTAACATTTTAAAATGGATGCGTCTAACAAAATTTCTAACTGTTCCCGTTTGCCTTTATACCCTAGTCTAAACTAGCTTGAGCCGGCTCTCCTAGTGCACTATCTCTATTTAAAAAGGCAACGAAGCCGCATCGCAGAAAATTTGGAACGCACAAGGACACATTATGGGTAACATCTGGTTGCCTCCTGCTGGTCTCTCTGCACACCTGTGTGAGGGAATGTAATTTCTCCTGTGTTCCTCTCGGGTGTCGCTCAAAGGTTTACGGACTGAATAATAGTAACACCAATTAAACAAGTGTTGACACGAGAGTGTTTCCAAATTACTACATCATGGACAATGCCTTTAGAGCTCTCTGTACTTATGTCACCCTTAACTTATTAAAAACATACATAATTGGAATTTCTGGGTCAACTGATTTATACAGTTTTAATACATTGGATACTTAGTGTCAACTCTCACTGTAGGAATTTACACTGGTATATATATATATATATATATATATATATATATATATATATATATATATATATATTCTTTCCCAGCAAAAGGAGTGTCTCCCTCCCCAAGCCTTCTCTGTAAGAGTGGGTGGCATCATTTCCAGTCTCCGCCAACTCAGTTACAATAAAAAATGACATTTTGATATTTAGATATGGATTGGAATTTTTCTTATTTGTGCCCCCCCACCACCCCTGAAAATTCCTCCTTTTTGTCCTGCTTTTGAGTACATGTCACCTTTTATATTAAGGCATTTGTATTTTTCTCCTGGTTTATATGAGCTATTTAAATATAGAAGATATCAATGTGCTTTTTTTTTTACCTTGTTCATAGTATTTGTTTTTGTTTGTTTATTGGTTTTGGTTGTGGTTGTTTTCGAGTTTAGAGGTAGAATTTCTGTTTTAAATCTGGCTGTCCTGGAACTCACTCTGTAGACCCGGCTGGCCTCGAACTCACAGAGATCCACCTGCCTCTGCCTCCCAAGTGCTGTGATTAAAGGCGTGCACCACCACTGCCAGGCAGTGTTAGGTTTTTTAAACTTATAATTACTAACACATATTAGTTATAATGTATATATAATTAGTGATAATGGGATTCTTTGTAAAATTTCTACGTATGTGCATACTGCGTGTTCTTCTCACTTTTCTGTTCCTAGAAATTACTTTTCTACTCTCAGGAAGTCTTGTTTTCTTTTTTCATATATGGAAGAGAACTTGCATACTAGTCTTTCTGTGTCATTATAATAATGTGTTTGGGCTTTTGCAATACTTCTGAGGCTTTCCTGCTCAGATGAACCACCAGGAGAAGGGGTCTTGTTGAAATTCAGAGTTGGGCTTGAGGTCCCAGTTTTGTCAGCTCACAGGCACCTGCCCCGGGTGGGTCCAGCAATGTTCTAAGGCATAGATCAGTAAGGCATTTAAACCTGAGGGTTACAGGCATTATCTTCTCCACCAAGTGAGTGCAGAGCTGAAGTCTGAACTGAGGCCGGGAGGTAGCCTGCGTCTCCAATAGCACCTAGGAGCATCTAATTGGCTTGCAGTTGTCTAGCCAGAGTTTCAAAATGGGCAAAATTAAAGGTCAGAATTTGAACTTTCTCAAGTTATTCTTTAATTAAGGATTAATTTTCTTAAGGTTAGCATGGGCCCTGTGAGAACTCATGGGTTATAATAACGACATTAGTGGGGAGAAAGGCTAGGGGTCAGTTTTCCGTGTTGGTTTGTTTTTGCTTTTACCTTTTGGTAGCCTTATCTTCCTCCCTTTCTTTCATGCTGACCTCTCCATCTCCCTTCCCTTCCTTCACTTCTTTTACTTAAGAAAAATTCATAAACATCCTATATGCTCCAGACCTCTTGTTCAGGGCTCTGTGTGTGCAGAACAGGCCACAGCCTGCAGAGCTTCCTGTTCCATGATGCTGGCCTCATAATTCACCTTAGGGCTAAGCTTGCAGCCATTGCAATGGAAGGCAAGTGCAAAATATTAAGTATGTGTTAGTGTGAGAGCTTCTGATAGGCAGGACAGGCATCTCGAGCCCCGTCCAGCTCACAGGGGTCCTCTCTGACCTGCAAGTGTGAATAGGTGAGCCCTATCCTTCTGAGCCCTTCCCAGACAATGGCAAAGGGTTACTTGTTTATGAAGACATGATTCCTTTGCTCCAGAGCTTTGCTGTAGACACAGCTGCTGATAAATGGCCTGAATTATTCCTGGTTTCTGCTCATTTTCTTGATCGTATGAGCAAAGGATTACCAATAAACAAGCAAAAACAGCTTGTGAAGTCCCATTCGCCCAAAGAAGTCACTTTTGTTGTTTGTTTCTTCATTCTACGGTGCTGTTGATTGAATTTACTGCCTCTCATACACTGAGCAAATGCTCTACCACTAAGTTCTACATGCCACCCGTGGAGTTATTTTGATTTCAATATTTACCGCTAAATTTAATAGAGGATTTTGCTTATCTAGTCATTCCTAGATTTAACAGTTAAATTATTTGTGAAATCATGCCATAGTCTCTGATACATATTTGCCTAATGGGATGGGCAGCTTATTGTGTTTATTTTGTGTTTGAACATGGTGGATTAGTTAATATTTCCAGTAGTTGCTAAAGTAACATAGAAAAAAATCTTTGTTTCTTAAGCTGCACATTTTCTGTCAATGTGAATTTTTTTTTATGTTCAAAAATATAAGATAAGAGGAGTCTATAATTTTAGGTCAGGACATTTTTTTATCCTGAACCAGTTTGCTTTTTTTTTTTTTTTTTTTTTTTAGCTTGTGATAGTTTGTTGCATTTACGTCTATTAACTATGAGTAGCTTTTGCATGAAGATTATTCAGGAGTTGCTTTAAAAGTGAACCTTTTACTCCCTTTGCACCTCTCTAATCAGCACAGTGGCTCACACTAACCCATTTTAAAGACATGTATCAGCCTTCCTCCTAAAGGTGATAGACTACAGTTCTCCAGTGGAAAGTTCTAGATGGTAGCTTCCCCCGGGGTCTCGCCACATTGAGAGGCTGCCATTCCTTCTTTTCTGCTCATTCACTATTCAGAATCTACTGCTTCCAGCTTAAAATGGACACACTGACTGGAATCTCTCTATCTCTCTCACAAACACACACACACACACACACACACACACACACACACACACACACACACACACCTCACATAAAGCAGGGGAGGAAACAAGCTGAGGGGGATCTGGGGGATTTAGGGGAATCAGGAGGAGGAAATCAGGGACTAATAATGATTATATTTCCTTGTATGAAATTCTCACACATGAAGAACAATGTTTAAGAGAGATAATGTCCTCTCCCCCCATAAAATGCAATGATTAGTTAAAATAAACCAAAGTTTTTTATTTTAAAGCTTTGTCTTTCTCAAATTAACGCAATGCCTTCTAAGCAGGAGCTGCACGTTTCAGAGCTGTTAGTATGATTTTAATGCTGGATGATGCACGTCTGCCTTCTGAATCCACTCTCTGTTTTTGAACAAGAAAATATCACAGGACTTTGCTGTTTCTTTAGGCCATATTTAGATGGAAGATTTCAAGGGACTTAACTCATTATATGGATAATTTTAATTTTGTACATTTACATAAAAAATAAGGGATCATTTCTAAATGTCTGCTATTTGCTATTGCTTTGTCAAAACAAATGAGTAGTTACTTTTTGTGTGTAATGCTTTCATATTACATTTTAAGAAGTAAAATTCTGTGGTAAAATAAGAGTAGAGTAAATGAGACTTCAATGCTACTGAGTTTGGGAAGAAACACTTTTATGTAATACTGAACAGCAACAACAACAAATCCTGAAGCTTCTCTTATGAATTCATTAGAGAACCTTGTTTTGACTCTAGAAATGCAAATACCTTAGCATGGTCAGCAGAGGGCGCTTTGACACTTATAAAGAGAAAGGATTTCTCTGTTCCAGTGTGGAAGCTTATAATGTAAGTAGCGTGCCGTGTGTGAATACACAGCGCGCATGACCCAGGACGCATGTGTATATTTTGATTTATATATTCGTTCACGTGAAGATTTTAAAATTCCACCCCAGCTAATGAGCTCACCAACCTGCTTGTTTTCAGACTGTAATACCTTCTTTTTCATTCCCCCATATGTTCAACTCCGTAGGTTTATCCGGTGACATTATGCTTTGGAATATATTGTGGATATATTTTGCATAGATCATGTTCTGTAGGAGGGGTTTAAAAATTGACCTTTATAAAACAGCCTCCTTCTCCCCGGTCCAATCTGTCGCAGCACTTTTTTTTTGTTATTGTTATTGTTGTTTTGTTTTTCCTTTTTATAGATGAAAGTCCAATCTTAGGTTTGGTCTACGCTTACTTCTGTGAAAGTGTCATAAAATTTATCCTTGCACTTAAGATCCGAATAATGTTCCATATCGCTGCCCTGTGGGAAACCTAGTGATTTTTAGGATCTCCAGAAAAAAATGCCAGGGCGTTTGAAACTAAAGGAAGATCATCGCTCTAACAGTCTCTTACTGCCTCAGAATCAGCTCAAATTGATGCGCCGTCCCTTGTATTTTTCTAAATGTAGCCATCACTGACTGCTGAGAACCAGCAGTGCTGCTGAGGCAATTTAAGGGCAGGTAGTAATTTGAAGTATGTGTTCGTGTGCGTCGGGGGGAAATGGGTTGAAAAAGTCTGAATGTGTTGATATTGGTGCTTACTAAAGGATTTTACGTTTTCTTTCAAACTCAGCATGTTATGTGACTCACAGTTGCTCTGCACCCTTAAAGGTCTATCAGCCAACCATTCATACTTCAGGGGCAAGGCCGTAGCTATTTTATCAGAAAGAGCACTTGTGTAGAGCACGTCTAGTATGTAGTTAACATAGACTGTGTTTTGTCTGTTTGCTTTGTTTTTTAACGGCAAACTTACAGTTTTAGGAGAGTTGTCATGAAGTGGTGGTTTTACATTTTAATTTGATTATTAGATCTTACCTTCTCTATCCCGCGATGTGAACAAGGACTGAAAGACGAGGATAATAGGAAGAAAGAAGTTAATTGCTCAGGCCACGTTGTTGAGGGACCAAGCACTAAGTCGTTGTGTTTGTACTTTAAAATTATACGATCTGGATGAGAAAACGTAAGTTACATGCTCCCAAAGAAAAACAGTTATCAATTCATAGAAAAGCAATAGAAAAGAAAGGGAAGCCACAAGATCTAGGTTCTAAAGGGTTCGGAAGAAGGCATGCAGAAGATCACCCCAAAGAAGCTCAGGGCAGAAGGACAGGCATCCACCTGAGCCGTGGAGGGCTGGCTCATGCAGGGTTTGTGAGTAGAGGTGGCTGATAACATCTCAGGCTGAGTGAATGTCGCCAGTAAAAGTAGTTAGCCGAAATCTCAACGTGTGTCAGAAACAGGTGATAAAAGGGATTGTGGACAGCAGCAGGAGTGAAGACCTCTAAGACAGAAGAGAGCTAAGGTGCTTCTCTAAGTCATTTCTCCAGCTGCTTCCCACAAGTAAGTCCCTTAAAATTAACAATTCATTATCTGGATATTTATAAAATACCTTCCAACACATGCGTGACCTTCTCAGAGGGTGGTTGTGAGAAATGACCCAGGGCATCACACTGAGAGCTTAACATTGCCAGGATGAGAGGATTTATACCATGGACGCTGGCAATCACATCAATCCCCTGAAGAAGTCAGTGGTTAAGTTGAGCATTGCCTGTGCACCCTTCAGTATATATATCTGCACTTGTACTTCCCTTCATTCTGGTTAAGGTCCTTCAGCCGTTCCAGTGGGAGGCTCAGAGTTAAAGAGGTTTCTAAGGGATCTCCTTCTACCTTGCAGTGCCTAGCCCTTGTTAATGTCAGGTCTTCTATTGTGGTCACCGAGTTCATCAGTTGTGACTGACTCCACTCCAGAACATTCTGCCTTCATCATTTATTGGCCGTGAAGGAACAAGCCCTTCTGGTGGGTGCAGTTACCCTCACAACCCTATATTTTTAAAAACTTTCTTTCTGTGTTCAGACCCCAGAGCAAAGGATAACAGGCAGCGATGATACAGTTTAAGCCAACATCATTACGCATGATTCCAATTTAATTCTAGCTGAAACATTTCAGCATAAAAAAATTCTATAAACAGGAGCAGAGGAGCTCCACGGATGGCCATGTGGGCCTGTGGCTCTAAGAGAGATTTTTTTTTCTCTTTGGGGAACTCATTTCCTAGAAGCTTGGATCCAGGAGAGAATATGCAAGGTGGGTGGAGGTGGCTTCTCTCCATTCTGCGGGAACACATGTTCCCTGGCACACAGAGCAAACTATGACAGACCAAAATGTGAGCGTGTGTGTAGATCCATATACATAGAGCTGAAAATAAAAGTAATCTATTTCCTCTCAAAGAAAAGATTGTTATTTCTAAAGAAAAGGAAATATGTATTATTAGTACTATGAAAGTAAGCATATTTAAGAGGTCCGTGAAGCCTTGCGTGTGCGCCAACATGAGGTCATGCGTCAAGCTTTCGGGATAGTCTCTGACAAGAGAATAACGAAACTGGAGGGAATGTAGGTATGATGTTCAAGTACACGACCAGGTCCTAAGTAAAAGAAACGTAAGACTACCATGGAAGGTGACATTCGCAAAGACCCTGTCACCACCCAGCTCCTGGGAGAACAGACTAGGAATGTTGTTCTTCACGTAGATACATGGAGGTCCTTTTAGATGCCACTGTCTCCTGCCGGAATGTAAACCCACTGTCCATCAAGGAGAAGCTGTGACAGGCTGCGGCCAGGACGAACAGATAGCGTCTACAGAGTGAAAACGATTCTAGGCTAGGAGAAAGTCTCCCTGGGGGGGAAAGAAGGAAGCAAAGTTGTGTTTTACCTAAGGAAGTCAGTCTTTTAAGAAACTGTATTTTGTTCATTGCTTGCTATGCTAATATATTCCAGCAGAGGGCAGACGTTACATTAAAATGAATCTAAACTTACCAACCCCCTTCCCTATTTTCGCTTTCAATTTTTTACTGTAAATTTTTGGTTTCTAAACGATTTAAAAATATTTCTTTTAAGTATTTAAGGTCTATAACACGTTAAATACGAGATTTCTTAGATTCCAGTTAATATTTTTTGACTATTACCAAAATATTCAAAATGTGTTTCCGAAATGTAGTGATTTTGCCTCCACAATTTACAGCCTTCTTTTAGAGATTTACTGTCACTGTAAGCAAAGCTGCTGTTTTATCTTATTTGTGAAGTTATTATTTTTTAATTTTTATTTTGAAAATCCATCCTATCTCTTAATTGAACAAGTACAGTTTTCTTTGGTTCCAATAAGTTTGATATGAACAACTATGTTAATAGAACTGACTGCCATTTTCAAATTTATTTCATGGTTTGCTTTGATAATTCCCTGAGGGGAAAAAATGACATATGTAAAAGTTAATTAAACACATTATACACTATGAATCCAACATTCAGTGTAGCTCTATAAGAGTTTGGATGTATTTCTCTCTAAAACTTTTTTCGCTCTTAAACAGGATCATTTTTACAATAAAATTTAAAATTATAGAAGCTACTATTTGTATTTTAAAATATGAGCAAGCCACTTGTGAGCAGTAGCTGAGCTCAGACCTGGAAAGCCTCACTGGGCTCCAAAACACGGCTCTCTTCATGGCAGAACCTGCTTCCGGCCCCTCTGTTTTGCAGGGTCTTTAAAAGGATACACACATGACTTCAGGTATTAGGACGTACCAGACTGAAATGCCTTGAAAAGTTCACAGACAAAAACAAGAGAATCCTAAGTAAATAAGCTGTACCAATTCAATTTTTGGCACATAAACTCAAAACATTGGGTTTTGGGTTGTTTTGTTTTGTTTGCAATACAAACACACAAACAATTTCTTGATATTGCTTTTGTGGGGAAGTTTTGTGTGTGTGTGTACGCGCGCACGCATGTGCATGTGATATTTTTTAAATTGAATTCAGATGGAAAACCCGCAGGGAAGGCAGTTTCGGTGTTATTGAAGCTGTACTATTTTCTTTATTATTACATTTATTTTCTAAGAAAGAACAAATAAAAATACACAAAAATTGCTGCCTAGGAAATTACATTATTTCTGTGGGGAGAAGCTAAAGATTCGTACACTTTAGATGACGGAGCGCTGAGCTCTCTGTCCTCATTTTCCCTGTTGCAGTGATCTCTAGCAGAATCACTGCAACTGATTTTGTGATGTGAAGACAAAAGTACCCCTTCTAAATCTACGCTTAAAATGAGTGTGCGTGAATAAGTGGAAGGTTTGTGTCCATCCATGAGTCAGGAATATTAGTGAAGCGCAGACATCGCTCTAACTTGTTTCTCGGAAAGATAAGATGTTTTAAATTTTATGGAAAATTTGACATTACAATGAAAATGATTTTTTCAAGGAAGTTTTATTTGATTTAGCACCAAGGATGCATATGCTTACAAAGCTTCACACGAATCATGAGCCATGCGTGATGTTGGTAGAAAGCATGGGGATACTGGGTGATGTGAATAAATAATTTAACCTCTCTGAATATTGGTTTCTCACCTATAAAATTGAGTTGATAATGGGTATCTACCCAGAGGATGCTGATAAATCATAATTTGCGTTACACCTGGGAAAGGTCCGAGCTTTGTGTTCTCCCGACAGTGCAGATTTGATTGCAAAATCCACATAACCCAAATAATGAATTTAGTCAACCGTACTCTGTATTTGGTAACATCATTATTATCAATTAATTATGTGTACATGTTGTATAAATCCTCTACCCCAAACTTACCTGTGCTAGCACAAAGCTGGGAGAAATCTTGACTTTACACATACTGAGAGTTGGTGTAAGATTACGATTTAATAGCTAATGATTAGAAAATGAAGTGAAAATTACATGTGATTTTCTTTGCTACTACATTCACTGGAAAATTTGTTGGGAACAATATTCAATTCCTAGATTGTATTTATTGGTATTTTTCCAGCCACATCAGTATACTCTTCAGTTCTCAATTCCACATTTAAAATAACAAATGGAAAGGATGTCAAAATTTACTTCTTGCCTCAAAAATCTTGGCCTACATGTCTAGAACTGGAATTATCTTCGCAGTGACATTTTCCCGTCTCATTTTACACCTTGCCTTTTCCTTACAAATCATATTCTCTTTTCATCAGTACATCTGCCCAAAACGCTCTTCGACGTGACAGTTCTACCCCACACTCGCCTCTGAGCTTCTAACAAGACGTACCTCTGGGAATTGCAAAGTGCCATATTTAAAATCTCTCTGTGAGATATACAGGTTTTCCCGTGTGATCATGAGGGATTCCTCAAATCCGAGTTCCAGAGCTAATCTACGACAACTGATAAGCATGGTATTTTCACATTAGTGTATTTATGTTGTGCTAATATACTTAAACAGTATGTGTGTCCGTTGAGAGTTTTCGTACAACTTTCTTTTCAGCTTCTAATTTTTAAGGACTGTGTCTTACATATTTGATTATCATGGGCTGAAATTCCATGATATTTCCAATGTAAATGGACTCAATTAAATTGTAGGAAAATGCCTTACACGCCAAGAACATACTCCACAGAGACAAGAGTCCACAACAAAAGCAAAAAATTACTGATACACACAAAGCATGAATGACTCTCAAATATCTGATCCTCAGTTAAAGGAGGGTTTCATGCTGTGTGACTCTACTGCAAGACATTCTGGAAAGGATAAAGCTGTGGGGCCAGAAACCTGATCAGCGATTGCCAGGGGAAGACATTGACAACAGGAGACTTCAGGGGACTTGTAGAGTGATAGAAATGTTTTCATTGCAGTAGTGGTTACATGCAGAACTGAAAACATTTCCAACTCATTATCCATACACTCAAAAGAGTGGTCTTCATCACAAAGCTGTACTCTTCCGGCTCAGAATGATTAACCACTTAAGATAACGAGCACACTGATAACTTTGAACTGTATATCTTCTCTTTCTTGAGTTGTACTGATAATGTGCAATGTGTTTGTTTTCACCCATTTCTATTTAAGTGCTAAAAATGTGGCACTGATAGGAGTTCTAACTAACTAGCAGGTACTTTAATATAGTTTATTAGTGTTTGGGGAGCTTTAAGATGAAATGGTAATTATCTAACAAGTTAAAAATGCTATGAAATAGAATTAATTATAGGAATATTATGGAATGGAATGCTTGCCCTAGTAATATACCAATCATTTTATTTTCATTTTAATGAACTCTTCTGCCATGAGGTTATTGTGTCTACCATCGCTCAATGACTATCAGATCTAAAGAGATAAACGATACTGCACCCGTTTTACATAAGAGGAACCTAGGATCAAACCAATCTCAACAGCAAGTTTCACAAGTCTCTGTGATTCTAAGTCAGCTTCAAGAACTCCTGTGCCCTGACATTTCCCAGTTTAATGTTAGTTCTGATCCCTGACGATGAGATGGCATGCATCTTTGGAAATAAACTGGATAAGAAAGAAGGTTGTCAAAAAGAAATGACCCTAACTACTAGAAGCAGCATAGAGACTCAAGGAAGGGCATACACTTGCCATTCATATTCTCAGTTGATGGCGGCTTTATATAATTATAGTAAAGAGAAACATTTCCAGACTCACATAAGCTTCTAGAAAATGTAATGCCAAACGTCAGTGGTATTCTCTTTGAGAAGATCCTTCTGGAGATTTTTAAATTCACGTTTATTTATCTCTGAAATGTTAGTTTTATAACTGGTCAGTAAGTCTGCATACTTTATTAAATTTTATGCTTTGCTCTTTCTACTGTCATTTTACATGAAATGGCCCAGTGATCTCTATAATTTTTATTTAAAGGCTGCTATCAAGCTTAAAAAATTCTCTTCAGGAGTCAGAATTTATGTATCCAGGTAAGATACATAATTCAAATCACAAATATGCAGGAATTCACATTTCCTTCCCTGTTGGGTGTTAAGGACTGAAGGTAGGTAACGCGGGTTTGAGTCATTCCCGGCAGCTGCTCATTCATAGTGCAATGTTTTTCAGTGTAGCCTGTGAGAAACTCTTACCTTTTATTCATACTTGCCTGGGTGTGCCTTCCCCACTTGCATTGAACTGTATGTGCTGTGTGCTGTGGAGGTGTGCAGTTAAAATACGTTTATTCTCAGAAATATTTTTTAAATATTTTAAAATGTTTTCCTTTGCAGAATCAGACACAAGTTTGGCAGAAGGAAGTGTCAGCTGCTTAGATGAAAGTCTTGGACATAACAGCAACATGGGCAGTGATTCAGGCACCATGGGAAGTGATTCAGGTACTGCCTAACTGTTGTGTAAACCTGAAAAAGTGTGAAATAAGACACCATATAGTGGAACGCTTTGGGGGGGTGGTATTCGTAGCCTTCCTAATGGATTGATGCAATTAAAGCAATTCTTCTCAACAGCGAGTCCTTTTGGAACTTTGCCATTTACTTTCTGTAACAGTATTACTTGCTCGAGTCTTACAAGAGAACTCTAATTTTAATCTAGGATGTCTTTTTGGTCATCCATAAGCCACGTTTCGTAGAGTCGTGTCGTCTATTCTATTCGAGAGATGTGCTTTAGTTGATTTAACTCCACTCCAATTCATTGTGCATTGTGGTATATTTATCTCTTCCCGGATTTTGTTTTTTATTTTAAAATGTACTAAAACAGAAAATTAATACTTCCAATAAAAGTAATGTGACTACAGATGATAAATATAGTCCCTCTTAAAAGAGGAGTCTAGAAATTACACACGGAGCCAAATGGGTTCTGATTTGGATGACACGGCAGCAGAGCTCAGACGGTGTTGGGTCACTGAATGAAAACTTACCTAGGTGTCTCCCACACCACTCTTCATATCGATGCCTCTCACACCTTCAGGAAGTGAGACTGCCTGCTTCCAGCGCCCCCACTTTTATCAATGTTTCCCCTTATTAGACTTCCTAACTTGTCAGTGTGATCAATTCGAATTATCTCATTCTATCCCTTGAATTTGTGATTACTAAGAGCTAGAGGGTTAACATCTCTCGACTGTGGCCGACGGGTTATCGATGTCTCCCATTCACCTTGCTAGATTTGCCTAAAAGTTTGAAAGAAAAAAATTCAATGCAAAAATTAACAAACACAAAACTACTTGACAGTGAGCCAGCTAAGGGCGGACAACAACTGGCAGGCTAAGAAGTAAGTTATCTTAATCTTTTTGTGATTGGGTTGTTTCTACTGAGAAAATACTCTGTGATTCATATTGTTCTGTATTATCAGATTTATAGAAACATAGATCAACAACGGAGAAAATATTTTGCATAGGCATGGTCATCTTCCTTAAAAGCTTTCGAAGTCAGATCACACCATGCTTTCATATATATATATATATATATATATATATATATATATATATATATATACACACACACACACACACACACACACACACATACGTTTTCCCCCTTCCAGTTGCACTCCTGTGTGCTTTACAAGTTAGTGTGAGGAAAGCCATGTCAGTCATGTCTTTGTCATTGAGAAAAGGTTAGTTCATTTTCTGTTCAGTACCTGTACCATCAGTGTTTAGTTTGATTTGATTTTGATTTGACTTGAATTTGGTTTTCTGGCTTTGTTATGAAACAGTTAAATCTAATACTTACCACTTCTACTGCATGCCACTGATGCTAGGACTCTAAATATACTCTAGCTGATAGTTACGATCCATATGGGTTGTTTTAAGCTGCTTTGCCCTATCCTAATTTGTATTTGTCTAACTAAGGGCTTTTCAACAATATTCACTCGCTCAATAAATATCTAAAACGCATCCTCTATTTGCAGGGCATTTTGCCTACTTAGAGTTGTTAGCAAATGTATTTGCTGATTTCTAGTCTTCAATGTGGCATGAAAGACATGATAAATCTGAGCGCAACCTACTTTTGAAAAGCAAACACATTTTCAAAGGCAAATAACATTTTGAAAAGCAAGCGCATTTTCCAAGGATGTCCTTCAAGGTCTAGCTGGATCAGTAGTTAGGAGTAAAGAATGATTTTGTATAGTGGGCAGTAAAATTCTGAAATGATAACGTTTATGAAATATTTGACCCTTGAGTGCAAACTAAAGCTGTGTAGAAGTCATTTAATAAAAGCTTTCGGTAAATTGGTGAAAGGTTAAATGGGTATTGGATCATTGAATAATACTGTAAGAGCTGAAATTGTTTTCACCTGTTAGGCTGACATTAGAAAGGAACCTAATCGACATACCCTTAATCCCCCTTCAAAGATGATGTAATGAGAACCAAAGCAATTATATTATGATCTTCATAGAAGTATCATGCTGTAGCAGAATGTGATTACTGGCACTTTTCAAGTTGAAATAGTCTAATTAGGTTACAATATTTCTCTTTCCCCCATTTTTAGAAAGATATATTTCTTCTCAAAGCGGTAACACTTTTTGTCAATCCATATTGACCTGATATGGAGAATGTGCCTCCTGCTATTTTGAGAAGATGTCTATTAATATTTGTCCAATAGGAGTGTTTTTTTCCGTGGTTACACACTATAGGTAAAAGGATGCTTTGTCGATTTCAAACACATGCAGTGGCAGACCTTTTCTCTCCAAGAATAACTCAGCTGTCAAAATCCATGTGAGAATGAAATTTGCCACATGGTGTAGTTCCAATAGAATATTATTATTTAAACTGTAATTCATTTCATTTTTGACCATTTAACATGGTGTAATATAATTTTAAAATCTTCAACTGGCTTTTATTTTAAAGAGAATGTGCAACATATTTCAAAGTCTGTGAATATTTTAAAAACTGTTTTCATTATTGAGTTTGATTATGATTTGGGTTATACTGATTATATAATTGGATTTAATTGATTATAATTTGGTTCATATTGATTATATAATTGGGGTTATATTGATTACATCAGAGAAATCCAAAAATAAATAAACAAACCAAAACCAAACATTTTGTTTTTACTTGATATTGCTCGTGGCTCATTGGTTCCAGCCCAATTTTCTCCTTCTGGTGATAGGGAAGATAAAACTCTTTTTTTTTCATTGCTTCTGTGGATAAGCAATCCATCCCTGTGTCAGAAGATGTGATAAGACAAGAATCAGGCAGAATATTTAGTACTAACCTGGCATTTTTCTCTGGCTGCTGTTCTCACATTGAATCCAACTAAATTATTTTTCCCAAACCCACTCTGTTTTTCTGTTTTAAATCTCCAGGCTGCCCGCTGGACCTCCTAGTCCTGACTTAAAAATATATAGGATTATTTACTTATCTAGCCTGATATATTAGGTACCAGCAGTATAGTTCCCTATACTGAGGTTCTTTGAGAAACAAATTCACTTTGGCAGGATTTAGCATATAGTAGGTGCTTACAGAACGAAGTAGTGGCATATGACCAATTCAGTAGCAGTGAAACCTCGTAAGTTTGATTCTGAAGTTAAATCTTAAAAATTTAACTCCTCTAACCCTTCTCAGCTATAATAATATAATAAAAACCCACTGTGATGTACTGGTTATTTTCTCATCACTTAACCACATGCCTGACAAGTAACTAGTTAGGGGAAGAAAGAATTACTCTAGCCTGTGGTTCAGAGGATACAATCCATCATGGAAGAGCAAGCACAGTGGGATGGTGGAGTGTGTGGCTCCTGGCTGTAGAAGCTGGAGGATAAATTGTCTTCCTTATCTCTCTGGCAGAATAACAGGGAGCAAGTTGTCCAGGCTATAACTTTCAGAGACCTCCTCCCCTCATCCCAGGTACCCATTTCCTCCAGCTAGATCCAGCCTCCCAAAGCTTCCTCCCAAAGCGGAGCTACCTGCTGCAGAGGGTTTGAATGTGTGGGGACACGTCGTTTTCAAACTCTAAAATGTAGCAATCAAAGGGGGAAATTATTACTGAACAGTATAGACAATTACTAGGAAGAATGCAACATTTATCGATATGGATTTCTATGTCTTCATTTAGACACTGCTTAAAATATATCTTTCATTATAAATATTCTTGCTCTTTTGGGAGAAGTTGGGTGATAAATTCTCTTAGCAGAGAAGAAATATTAGGATTTTCGTTACCTATAAAAGCTACTTGGTGGAAATGAAATGTCATCATTGAATAAATCTGAACCTTATGAAATATAATGGGAAGTGAACTTAAAATGCTGATGATCTGTGTGATTTTTTTTTTTCATAAAAAAACATACTAAGCGACTTAGCGGATGATCCAACCGTAGCTTAAATGTATTGCATCTGTCCTTATTCATACACAGAAGGCACGTGTCCTGCCTGGTCTGTAGATGAGTCTCACTAAGTGGTATTTGGTGTGAATTTTCCTACCTGTTCAGATAGTTCCACCTCAGCAAGTTAAGACCCACTTAAATAGAAAGAACTGTTTGCGGAAATGGAGCTGTCAGCAAGTTTTTTGAAGTTAATGGGATGGTGTTAGTTTGGTTTTATTGTCATCACTGATAAGGGAAAGAGCGCTCATTTCATGTGTGATGAAGTACTGATAAGCACTGTCATTTCGTCTTCTCTGATGCTGCAAAGCACAGGTGGACATTTAAGTTGGAATAATATTTGTCTTACTACATTCCATGTTGCAAGTGATACATTTTTAGAGCCTCTCACTTTGGCTAATAAGGTGGGAAAACATGGTCGCTTCTAAACAAAATATATTTAAACCAAGAAATGTTATAACAAGATTATTCTAACATTTATAAAACTGCTATGTGTTAGCATTTACTTTGTCAGTATTTTTAATTTTTAAAATGTATGCTATAGAAATACTTGCAATATATTTTGCTTTGGGTTTCAGGGCAACAAATGCATAGAGACTTGCATAGCAAGGAGTAAAAAGATGACAATTTAAACCTACATGGAGAAATTCATGGCAATTTATTTTCAAGCTACACCATTATGTTTTATCTTTTGATGGAAACATTACCAACTAAAGGCTAGCATAGGACGTGTGTTCCTACTGTTCTCTAAATATGCTGTAAAACCTAGTTGCCTCAAATGCAAAATATCTCCCAGCTCCCTCTCTCTTGAATCTCTCTGTGTGGCTGTCTTTCTTTTCTGCTTTCTCCCTCTCCCTCTCCCTCTCCCTCTCCCTCTCCCTCTCTCCCCCTCTCTCTCTTACTCTGTGTGTGTGTGTGTGTGTGTGTGTGTGTGTGTGTGTGTGTGTGATTCTGGGTCTTTGTCTCTTTCTCTTTCTCCCCCCCCCACACACACACAGGCAATACCCACACACATACACAGGAAGTGCTCTCTCTCTCTCTCTCACACACACACACATACACACACACACACACACACACACAGGCAATCCCCACACACATACACAGGAAGTGCTTTCTCTCTCTCTGTCTCACACACACGCACACAGACACGCAGTTCTCCATTTCCACAAGTGCCACATGTACAGATTCTGTCAGCTGTGTATCCAAGTTATATTTTAAAATTTGTACTGAGCACATAGAAATATTTTGTCATTGCACCTTAAACAATAAAAATAGCTTTTTATAAAGCATTTACATTATACCAGGTAGGGATAATTTGTAAGAAGATATAATATGCCCATTATATGCAAGTGATATTCCAGTTTAAATGCAAGCCTTGAGCATCTAAAGCTCCATGGGTACCAACAGATGACAGCAGGTATGCACTTTGTGGAATTCAGTTGTCAGATGATATTTTAACAAATTAAGGAAGTAGTTCTAGCTGTTATTTTCTTTCTTTTAAATAAAAACAAAGGAAGTGAGAGCAGGGAGAACTAATCACGCCTACATTTGTAGTTCCTCTTGGTTTACAGGTAGAAGGGCTCAGGGAAACCAGGAGGACAACAAGCTGAACAATGAACTGAGGACCCTTTGTGTGAGGAATGGGAACTGACAAGCCTGCACCTTTCTGTGAGCCAAGGCAACATGTTCTCCTTGAGAACCCTTTCCCATGTAGTCTCCTCCCAGGGCATCCATGCCATTAATTCACTCCATGCTAGCAAACCTGGGCCATGCCCTGAAGACAGAGCTAACACTCCCTGGTACAGGAAATAGAAAATGGGTTAGTTTGGACCACAGAAGAAAGGAACTTAAACCACAAGGAGCCTGTCTGCAGTTCCAGGCTTCCAAGCCTTAGTTCCTTCGTTGTTCTTAGTCTCTCTTATGCTGTTTTTCCATTTTTACTCCCTTCAGATGAAAGAACAGGGACACAAAGAGCATCCCCTGAGCCAGAACTGCAGCTCAGGCCTTACCAAATGGAAGTGGCCCAACCAGCTTTGGAGGGGAAGAATATTATTATCTGCCTTCCCACGGGAAGTGGGAAAACCAGAGTGGCTGTTTACATCACCAAAGATCACTTGGACAAGAAGAAGCAAGCATCGGAGCCTGGGAAGGTTATAGTCCTTGTCAATAAGGTATATCTGCCTGTGCTCACCTTTGTTTCAATATGCTCACACTTGTTTCATTATTCTGAAGCTTTTCGATGATAGCATTTGTAGCAACAAATCACATAGATTTCATTTAATTAGGTGTAACATCAAACAAACCATTTATTTTAATATTCCTCTTTATGTTATATTATCTAAAACTTAAAAAGATTAATTTTAAAATAGTTTCTTTTCATAAAATTATAACATTAAATTATATAGTTCTGAATTATGTATAAAAATTAAACTTGCCAGCATACACTGTAATGCCAATGAATGTGAGCATGTGTGACCTGAAAATGTCCCTGGCATCTAGGATCAAATACCTTCCTTTAAGGACTCTTTAGGCTGCTGGGTAGTAGTGGCACACATACACTTGGGAGGCAGAGCAGATCTCTGATGAGTTTGAGGCCAGCCTAATCTTCAGAGCGAGTTCCAGGACAGCCAGAGTTACAACAGAGAAAGCCTGTCCCAAAAAACAAAACAAAAAAGTCTCTTTAGCCACTGATCCGTAACAAAACAGGGCACATCCTTTATCCAGAACATGCAGAATGTGAACAAAAGACGGAAAGAAATTTAAGGGAATATTTTATCAACTTCAAGTTAAATACACAAACTATGTCTAAAGATCTTATGCAAATACATATTACATTAAATGCTACTGAACTTTCTTTTAAAAATTTCTATCTTGTGAGGACCCAAGAGCCATCTTCATATAAACATCATAAACAAAATTTACTTATTTAAATTTTATTTAGCTGGGTAAGAATTTATACATTTGTAGACTGGGAATATTAATTTTGCCTATTCTATGAAATAAAATTTTGTGTGCTTTTCACGGCCAACAATAGCTTTTTTATTATTATATATCTGTTTATGAAAACATATCAGTTGCCTTTTAAGACTGCTTATAATTTTGAAGACTTACATTCTTCTAGAACTTTCAGTTGGAAGCTGCTTTGCCATTACTAAAAAATATATGCAGAACAAACAGCTCGAGTGATGTCCATCACACTGTTTGAGATGGACTTGGATGCACCTTCTGAGTCTAAAGTGCTCTTCTGGAACTGGGCATGTGGCTTAGAGGTAGAGCTCTTTGCCTAGAGCATGCAAGGCTCTGGGTTTGAAATCCAGCACCTCCAACACAAAACAAAGGGACGAGATGTCTTTACGTCGTTATACCCACCATAAGGAGATCTTCTTGATTTTCTTTTGCTGGTGATAATGACACATTAATATTTATTTGCCCAAAACACCTCAGCTCTCAAAGATTTTCTTCCCTAGTTATCTGTCTCATTGTTACCTATACCACCTCATCTGAACCATGTGGTTTCAAAGCCCAGTAATTATTTTTCATTCATTTCCTGTCCTTATTTCCCTTATCTGGTCATAGGACCATGGATTATAAGAGCTGAGGGGGCCTTTGTGATATAGCTTTCTTCCTTTGCAGAGGAATCTGTCCCTTCTGCTGGTTAATGCCTGGTACCAAAGCTACCTCCTGTCCTTCAAAACAACCACAGTCATACATTCTTTCCACACTTGCCACTCAAAGAAATCCATGCACGCTTTCAGCTGAACCTGTGCGTTCTGTGCAACCCACAGTCATTCTTTCCATTCTCATTTTGGACCACAAATCTAATTCTCCTGCTTTGCAACAGCTCTAGATAGAGAAAAGCCAACATCCTGTGGGTACTGGGTGACACACAGTTCCTGTCATTATTCATGAAACATGATTCCTGGTGACCTCAAGATTTGGAGTTCTCATATTCTCCCAGAAACAGTGTTCAGAGTTGGACAAAATGCTGTAGATGCAGTCTTATGAAAGTGGAGGTGAGATGAGGTAGACATGCAACACAGGACCAGTATATCCTAGACTGTGACATTAGCTACATCTTGCTATCAGCTTAAAATCCTGGGTTCCTTTTCCTTTGAATATACACTAAGCAAAAAACCTCTTAATTTATTTTTGTGCATCTAATTTTCAAGTTTTCAATGTAAGCACTAAATTTCATTCATATTCATGCTGTTTGACCATGTTAGATCTATTTTTATTATTTTATGTGTGTATAAGTCTTTGGCCTGCATGTCTGTGTACCACATGCATTCCTGACACCCATTTTGGGTCCTCTGAAACTGGAGTTACAGATACTTACGAGCTAGCATGTGGGTGCTGGGAATTGAATCTGGGTCCTCCGAAAGAGTAGCAAGTGTTCTTAATCACTGAGCCACCTTGCCAGCCATAGACCTAATTTTGCAATGGGCTACTGTACATTTACTTGTACAAACATTCTTTATCTCCATAATTTATTCTAATTAAGAATTTTTCAACCTATAAAATCTAGGTAATTCATATAGATGCACATTTATGGGCACATTAAATGTTTATAATTTTCATTATTCATATCCATTGTATTGGGATCCTTTAAGAATCAAAGCAAATTTTATTAGATCTATGTGGTCTGTGGGATCCTGTATCCGCTTTAGCCTGGTCTGTGAGTGAGGTACTTAAACTCTAAGTATTTAGTGGCTACTTTCAAAAGCTAAGAGACTAAACAAAGATATTCTGGTATTTGTGGCTATTTGTGAATATTTAGTAGAATAACTGAAATTTTCCCATAAAATATCAAAGCTTGTGAGTTCCTCACATGAAAATTGAATTTTCAAGCAACATTTTCCCCACTGAATGAGCGTTGAGAACATCACTCAGGCCTTCTCTGCTTCCTTCTTGTTTTCCTTGAGATTACTAAAATTCTTTCCACTAGCTCTCTGTTTACATCATAATTGCTTACTGTAATTTTTTTAAATCTAATTAAAGTAGCTTCAACTTTAATTATTGATGCTTTTGTCAGGAAATCTCTGACTTACTAAGGCAGCATATTCATGTTTATCCCAATAGTAATGTATTATAACTTTTAATCTAGAATACAGAAATCCTGGTCTCTAATACCATTTACTTTCATCTCCATCCTTTCCAAAGTTATAGCCTTCAAGTGCAGAAAGAAATGAAAACACCACCTGTGCTCCCAGACTTTCCATTTCCTATCTAGGGCTTCAACATCACGAGAGATAAATCACAGGTTCCTTCAGATGCTGTAATGCAGCCCCATATGATTCAGCAGAAGTGGGTAGCAGTTGGGTTTGATTAGTCTTGGCAGGCACTCTGTCACATCTCAGGAAAAGGCTCCAAGAGGACCACACACCTCCCAATTAGCCATGTCAGACTTGCATCTGGCTTTCTCTGTGTCCTTCAGTAGGAAGTCAATGCCACCCAGAGTGAGTTTCAGGATTATCCAACAGTGACCAAATTATCAGGTAATCATGTTATGAGGAATAAGAGTGTGCATGTCCTGAAGCCTGGTCTTGAAATTCTTCCTGCCAACTTTCTCTTTGCTATGCTATATATTCCCGAACTTCCATTGTATACGTCCTCCTAGAGTAGAATCCTCAAGGTAGCCTCACCTGGGCTGGCAATATGGCTCAGGTGTGAGAGTACTTACCTACCGTACATGAAGGCTGGGATTCAATCCTCAGCTCTATAACACCACATAAAATCATGTTTGGTGATGCATCCTTGTAACTCCAGCACTGAAAAAGTAGAAACAGAAGGATTAGGAGCTCAAAGTCATCCTAAGCTATGTGGGGAGTTCAAGGCCAGCCTAGTCTAAGTGATAACACCTTTTCTCAAACAAAACAATATTCAGAAATAAGATAGCCTGACTGTCTCTCCCTCAGTCCCGGAGGTATTCTGAGTCACTAGCAATGTATAGCTGTCACTGAAGTGTCAATCTGCTACTTTCAGCAGATACTGCAACATGCAGAGTTGGCTAGAAAGAAAGTAAAAGTCCATCTCTCTCACCCTCGCTTGATGCTCTGTTTTTACTCAGACACCAAAGCCATTCCAGTAGTACATTCTCTCCTATGCCATACATTCTCCTAACAAATGTGTTGCTGCGATTGTCCAGGTTCCCTGCCCTTTCCATTCTTGTAATCAGATAGCAGGATCCCAGACACGATGAATAAATAATCTCTAGAATTCAACTTATGAGAATCGCCAGAGAACTGCTATACTGAAGTTAAAATCCCCCACTCAATGCCTACAGCTGGCCCTGCTCTACAAATTAAGAATCAATCACACCTTCAACTTAAATCTTGACTGACTCACCGCTTACCAGAGTAACTTTAAACCAGCAATTCTCAACCCGTGGGTTTCGACCTCTTTGCTGGGAGTGGGGTGGGAGGAAGGGTGGAGGGGGGATGGTGGGAGGTATTGAATGACCCTTTTACGGGGGTCGCCTAAGACCATCTGCATATCAGAGATTTACATTACGATTCATAACAGTAGCAAAATTACAGTTACGAAGTAGCAACGGAAATAATTTTAGGGTTGGGGGGTCACCGCAACATGAGGAACAATATTAAAGGGTCGCAGCGTTAGGATAGTTGAACCTTTACTGGGTTAAACCCTTCCTTTGAGAAGTCGGTTTTTCTTCCTCTGTGCCGTCACTCTGATTGTGTCTCTCTGAGAGAATAATGGCGTTGTGTGTGACGGTTTGTCCTGTTACTCACAGGATATGTACTCAGTGCGACTGAGTTACTCAAGTCATCGGCCTTATCTTAAACACCTCTGTGTTCTAGATGCCGTGTCTGCATCCACTACAAACGCTGTGGACGTTTAATGTCGGAGAGATAGGAGGAATGGTGTGTGTGTGTGTGTGTGTGTGTGTGTGTATCAAATTAACAGATTAGATATAAACATTTCTCTTAATAGTCCACACATTTTTCCTGTGACTGATTTTCCTCAGTGTCTTTCACTTTGCTTTCCTATTTCTTCTGAATTTTTAAAAATTCTGAATCTTCTCATTTTTGAAGGTAATGTTAGCTGAACAGCTTTTCCGAAAAGAGTTCAAGCCATTTTTGAAGAAATGGTATCGTATTATTGGATTGAGTGGTGATACCCAGCTGAAAATATCCTTTCCGGAAGTCGTCAAATCTTACGACGTTATAATCAGCACAGCTCAAATCCTTGAGAACTCCCTCTTAAATCTGGAGAGTGGAGAAGATGATGGTGTGCAGCTGTCAGGTTGGTGGCATTGATTATTCTTAGAAAACAAGACTGATAGAAATATTTAAGATGGTAGCAGAGGCTCCATACATTCTTTTTTACATGATGAAAATTAATCTTGGTTTATTTGAGTTATTTTTTATTTCATAAGGTTCATTGAAGTGCTCTAATCATGGAAAAAAATGAACAAAAACAGAAATATGTTTAACTTGATGGCTTGCTTTTGCATAAGTATATTATTACTAAATCAAGCATAAAGCACTCACAGTGTTACACACACACACACACACACACACACACACACACACACACACACTCTCAACATAACTCTTGACTGACCCATAGCTTACCAGAGTTCCTTTGAAGTTTAGAGTTTAGGGTCCAAATCCTTTCTTTGAGAGGTCAATTGTTCTTCCTTTGCGCTGTCACTCTGCTTGTGTCTCTCTGGGAGATACTTACATTATTTAATATGTGTGTGTGTGTGTGTGTGTGTGTGTGTTATTTAAATTTGATAACAGATCCTATTAGAACTACCTTCTTTACTATAGAATAAAACTACAATCCTGTCTACATTATTTGGAATTCTTAAAAATAAGAGAAAGACAGAAAAGTAAAAGTAATTACATTAAATGTAATTTTTAAATAGCATGAATGATCCCTCTCAAAATCATATACTTTCTGCTCGATGTAACAAAAGTGGAATTTATCAACCTAAAATTAAAATTTTATTCAAGAACCAACGTGGAGCCCTGGGACGATTTCATTTTTGTTGTTGTTAGTTTGGAACAAAGATAATGAATTTCATTAGCGCTTTCTGAATCTCATCTGTGAGACAGGGACAATGGCTAGCAGGAACAGTGTCATGATTAATAGACATGAGCTTTGTATTCATAAACTTTGCCACTGGTCCTGGTTAAAGCCATACTCATACCTGTAGATTGAAATAGGTTATGCCAATATTCTGCCCAAGGAAAGACACTCAGTAGCAGACCAGCTCATTCCTCTAGCTTCAAAGCACCTCTCTCACGGTAGCATGCCATTTCGGGTGAAACAGACCTTCTGCCCTTTCTGTTAAGATTTTTCCTTGGTTATCATTGACGAATGCCATCACACCAACAAGGAAGCGGTCTATAACAACATCATGAGGCGGTATTTGAAGCAGAAGTTGAAAAATAATGACCTCAAGAAACAAAACAAACCAGTAACTCGCCTGCCACAGATACTCGGACTGACAGCTTCACCTGGTGTGGGAGCAGCCAAAAAGCAATCTGAGGCTGAAAAACACATTTTAAATGTAAGTCACTGAGGTTGTGTACAACCAAACAAGCTGTGTCAAATGCCTAAGCTTCTTAGGATTCTAAATGGCATTGAAAGTTCAAATACCAATATAATCAGTTAAATGAAAGCTATTTGCTTTGCCTCTAGAAAATAGCCTCAATCTTCTATGACACCATGATATGCTTAACATGTGATACAGAGCAAAAGTGTAATTTTTATGAAGCTTGAGATAATTAATGAGATGATGGGTTGAGTAGAATGCCTTTGCAAAACGTTTAGGTCTACATTTGAACTTCATTATCTCCTTGATACACAAACATGGTTAAACTACAAAGGTTGATAGTTTTCATTCCTGATGGCTTGTTACTCCATGACTTTCAAAGTAGCATGCTTTCTGTGTCTTTTTTCCATTTCGTGTCAGTCTAGGATATGGGTCACTCAATTTAAAAGAAAAAAGAGGCAAATCTGGCAGTGCCTGCCTTTAATCCTGGAGTTCAGGAAGCAGAGCCAAGCAGGTCTTTATGAGTGAGTTCCAGACCAGCTAGTGCTACAGACTGACAACCTGTCTCAAAATAAGAGGTTGGCAGTGGGAAGTAGAGACGTGAGGGTCTTTTATGAAATATGCACTCATCAGCTTCCCCAGATAGGAGTGCCATTTAAGGTGCTGCTGTTGATGTCAAGTGCTCAGTACATCAGAGTACCTAAGAAGGTTCTCTTTGGTAGAAATTATCAAACTAAACAGCATTCAGAAAAAGATTGTCCCCAAGATATCATGTATTTCTGAGATAAAGGCCTAACTTCTACCTACAATCCAAGCATAAAGACTAAGGTAAATCAGCCCCCCCTCCTTGTGCTGCTGTCTTCTTTGTATGTGAAAAAGAAGGAGATTATGATCAACATGAACATGTTGATGAACATATAACTTGACTGTGAATGTGGCTGCCTGATACATCAGATAGTATTTGCCACATAATTATCCTGTCAATTTACATAAATTATCCTATTTTTCCAAGTCCTGTAGTATAGCTACAAAATGGAATTTAAAGGACAAAAGGGACATCTTTTTCTGGAATTAGACTAACACGCTTTTAGAAGACATCAGAACAAATATTATTGATCATCGATTAATTAAATTTGTAGTAAACAAAGCTAAAATGCTGTGTTTAATAAATAATACTGCATATTACTTGAATGAAATTTTGTTATATATTTATGTTAAAATTTTCAAATACTTTTCTGACACAAAAAACATTAGTTCAGTTGTGAGAAAAGAATACTTAAAGTGTCTCTTTTCCAGATATGCGCCAATCTTGATGCATTTACCATTAAAACAGTGAAAGAGAATCTTGATCAACTCAAACACCAAATAAAGGAACCATGCAAGAAGTTTGTGATCGCTGATGATACCAGAGAAGTATGCTCCAAACATTCCACATGTATTTGTCTGGCAACACCACACACAATTGGAAGATGGCAGGGGTATTTTACATTCACCATCGGAATATTCCCATTTAACATTTTTTTTATCAAACAGGCCATCATTTTATACTTTTAAAAATTGATATAAGACAGCAGCAAAAACTGCTGCTGTCTCCACCATCCTCCTTCTTCTGGTTTAGGTGAAGTGTAGCTCAGTATTTGGGTACATACAATTCTTGAAGAAGCAGAAGTGTTGGGCTGGGAAGGGTTGGATAGCTAGACTAGAGGTTCCAGTCCCCATGCCAAGGGAAACTATTAGGGCTGACTGATTTTAATCATGTAACATACATCCTTTCCTATCAGGAATTTTTTCAAACTGTGGCAATTGCTTTTTATTTTGGAAGTCATAGTATTAAAACCTGATACTCCACGTAGAAATGTTACCTGAATAAAACCAAAGACTTTCTTAAAAATTGTGGCATTGATTCAACAAATATTTTTCATTGCATTTAACTTTTAAGACTTGTAACACTCACTGACTTGACTTTCTAAAACTTTAGATTGGTGATTTTATGGTAAAGGTTTATGGTGTCGGATAGGTGTGTCCTGACTGTACTGGTAAAACTGTAAAAAACAAATGTAGCTAGCAAAGAAGTGAGCAGAGATTATTTTGTTACATTGTCTAATTAATGGTTCTGAATCAACTACATGTATATAAGTTGTTTTAATGAAGATAATGCCATTTTAAAAAACTTTCATAATAAATATGTATAATTATTTTTAGGATCCATTTAAGGTGAAACTTCTAGAAATGATGACAAGCATTCAAACTTACTGCCAGATGAGCCCAATGTCAGATTTTGGAACACAGCATTATGAGCAATGGGCCATTCAAATGGAAAAAAAAGGTAATTTGGGTTTTGATCTAACAGTTTATTCCTTGTTCACACCAAGATTTTAGATGATCCTCTCATACTCAGAGGCGCTCTGAAAGCAAATGGAACGTCAACTAGAATTTCTGTTTTGTGTGTAGGGCAAGCCCACACATGTTCTAACTGCTCATCTAAGGAAAGAGGTGTCAACTCACCCAGTTTTCACGTTCATTTATTATATATAAAGTATTAGGGCAGCTATCAGCAGCTCTGTCTCCAAAGGCAATTTTACTGACGTGTTTTTCAAGCTGTTCGGCTACGGTTCAGGTCCACGTTCCGGCTCACACTGAGCTCAAGCAGCAAGCCTGGGAGTTGAAAACCACCCGGGAGAACTCAAGGCACAGATGGAGCCTTGCTCATTCCAACACCACGGTGAAGTTGGCTCCTGAGCTGTAGCCTGTTCAAGTTCACAACACAGTTGTAGGAAGGTTCTCTGCCCTTTGCCTCACTCACAGACTTTATTCTTCCACAGCTGCTAAAGATGGAAATCGAAAAGACCGCGTCTGTGCAGAACATTTGAGGAAGTACAACGAAGCCCTACAAATCAATGACACGATCCGAATGATTGATGCATACAGCCACCTGGAAACGTTCTACAACGATGAGAAAGAAAAGAAGTTTGCAGTCCTGGAGGACAGCGATGAGAGCGACGATGATGCTAGCAGTCGCGATGATAAACTTAAAGACAATGGAAGGAAACCTCTGAAACTGGACGAGACGGATGAATTTCTCATGAATTTGTTCTTTGGTAAGATTCAGTATAGCACAAAGCAACTGTTCCTCCTGCGCTGGCGTCCCTAGCTAGGAGTCACCGCTTTCTTTAAGTTCTCTACAAGGCCTTCAAAATCTACCTCGAAAGAAAAAGAATCTCATGTAGTTTATAATTGATCTGACAGATTAACTTTTAATTGTGTGACCATAATTAATCATTTGACCATCCAGTTTTATTGCCAAGACAATTGCAATGAATTAATTGAGTAGTCCGAGCACTAAATATATCACAAGATTACCTAGGATGAGTCAAGTGCTAGTGTATCATGTAAAAATTGCCACTGTAATTTTTTTGTTTAATTCACTGATGCAAACTAATTTTATTTTTAAGTTTTTAACTTAATTTCTTCTTTCGCCAGTAGAAATTAGACATCTGTAGGGTACACAATGGGGTGTGTGTGAGTGTGTTTAGTGGGGTAGCTAAATCAAGCTAATAACATTCATAATTGATTTTAAAGACAACAAGAGAATGTTGAAAAAACTGGCTGAAAACCCAAAATATGAAAATGAAAAACTCATCAAACTAAGAAACACTATATTGGAACAATTCACGAGGACCGAGGAATCATCTCGAGGAATTATTTTCACAAAAACACGGCAGAGCACCTACGCCCTGTCCCAGTGGATTATGGAAAATGAAAAGTTTGCAGAGGTTGGCGTCAAAGCCCACCATCTGATCGGAGCGGGACACAGCAGCGAGGTCAAGCCCATGACTCAGGTACGGCGTCCTCTGGAGTCTGTTTCTTGAACTTTGTCTTTTCTAATTGCTCAACGTGTTTCTCCTTTCCCTCGCCATCTCACAAAAAAACGCTCACAGAAGGCCCTTGGATTTGGTACTTGAGTTACTGATGGGCTGGTAGGTGGTACCTGATGAGTTAAGTGGCATCTTGGGAATACCCTTTTCCTTTCACAGACTTCTAAAGTTTGGTGCCTCTTGTAAAAATGACTGACGTTTACCTTAACAACGTCGTGGATTATAATCAAAACTGTCCAACAAATCCTTGTAAAATGAAATCTAGAAGAACCTGGAAGAATTGTCTCAGGGTTTTGAGAAGGTTTCTGCTCCTATATCAGTTTTCTTTTAAATTATATTATTTATTGTGTGTATTGTAAAAAAAAAAAAAAAAAAACTCTTGTAAACTGTATAAGCATTTAAATATTCTTCTGGAAGCTAAATTCCCCAGAGTCTTGCTTGGGGCAGGTGGGAATGCTTCAGTTCTGTGATAGCCATCATCCTTTCACACAATGGGACAAACCAAATCCATTTAGTGTTTATTTAAGAGAGGAAAACTTGAAGTTGCCCATGCTGACACTCAATCCACTTCGCATTCCCTTGCTGTAGTTCCTTGTCTGGTTTAAAGCTAGGGGCTGCTATCCAAAATACCAAGCACTGCGGCCTCCTCACCTGTCCTGATAACAGCTGGGCACAGACTTGATCTGAGGGCTTCACACTGAGCCTGGGATTCCGCAGTCAAGTTACTCTTTGAAATTAAGGCAGAGTTAGATGTTAAACGGAAAGACATTTGTATCCATGGGTGTGAAGGAATCAGGTCGAAGTTGCCAGAGAGTTGTCAGAGACCTTTCTGCAGTGTTCTTTCACAGTGAGGAGCCAAATAAAAACACATACTACCTTTAAGAAGAAAAGAAAGGGCATGACAGAATGCACACCTGCAAGGTTAATTTTGATTAATGTGTAAGGATAGAGACGTGCATTCGATGCCACGTAGGGTAGCACTGGCTGTCCAGGTCGGATTAGCTATTCTTCCAATGCAAAGGCCAGAGGTCATATTTCAATCAAGTTCGCATTTTAAACAATGCCTGCTGCGATTAGGCTTTAATAGCACTTTTGATTTATATTATCCTGTGGCTAGGCCTTATATTTGCCCTGGTTAAAATTAAACCTTCTTCAAAGTGAAACTCAAAGACTACCACTGCTTTCTACTGTTCCAGCTCCCCTCTCTGGGAGCACCTGGTACTTTGATTTTCTCCTGTGTCTTTTCTGGAATATGATGTAGGTTTCTTTCCTGAATGATTCTTAAAGTGACTAATGGTAGTATATGTGGGAAATATTGTCTGTGTCTCAAAACTGACACAAAAAGTCCAGTGAATTTTACTCTCTAAATATCCGAGTCTCACGTTAATGTATTGAAAGGTAAACCCCATTTTAGCCTCTTCTTGCCAAAGCCTGTTCCCCGCCAGCAGCACCTCTCCCTTTCTTCCTCTCAAATCACCCATCAATTTATTTCCTTGGCATAAAGAATGTTCTTCCCACCTCCAGACTGCAGGATGGAAATATTTTTGTGATTGTGTGGTAATCCCAGATTGGAAATCAAATGTTGTCTCACCATCGTGTCTTTGTTCATTGCCAAAAACAGATGGCAGCGAATCCGAGTATGATCTAATCCTCTGATTTACACTGACCAGTTGCAATTTATTATTTCTTCTACTAATTAGAAGGTCTGAATGTGTTTAGCATCACAAAATTTAATTTATTAAAATGTTTTCCACAGAATGAACAAAAAGAAGTCATTAGTAAATTCCGCACAGGAAAAATAAATCTGCTGATCGCTACCACAGTGGCAGAGGAAGGCCTGGATATCAAAGAATGCAACATCATTATCCGTTATGGCCTTGTCACTAACGAGATAGCCATGGTCCAGGTATGCTCAGAGATCCAATGTGTTCCTTTTCATTCCTGTCCTCCTGTGTGGATTCCTCCCTTTTACTAAAACAACACAAAAACCGTTTTGTTTTACGTATACATCTGCGTTTCTGCTAAAGGACCAATCTTAAAGAACTGCGTGGGGATGCCTTTTATATGACTGCTGTTTGTTGAACTCATATGGCCAACCTCTTGTAATTTAACAACTCTATTTTGGTTGCTATTTTACGTCCTGAGATTTTTCCAGGACTGTGCATGATACTGGCTCCATTACAAGGGTCAAAAGAGGCCTCGAAGATCTTAAGATGTCAGTGAGCTCCTCGTGAGACCAGGAGTCTGAATCACACTGTCCACAAATATCTGACAAAGTAACCCCTTCAGACTCTAGGGAGCCCTGCAGTCACTCAACTTTTCTATATATTTAGTTTTCTATAAAATCTTGAGTGGGGTCATTTACAAAGACAATGAATAAATGGATAATTCTCAGTTTGCATCAAAATCTCACAGCTCTCTTACTCGTCTACATTAACAACGTCAGAGAGGAATTATGACGAAGAACACACATGACATTATTCTTAAAACATGAGAAGGGTTTTATTTCATCCTTGGGTGGATGGCAAATTACAGAAGATGAAAGTCATTAGGCAGCCATCTTGCTCAAAGTCAAGAGTATTTCAGGATGTGATTTCTAAGTCAGAAGCTTACGACTAAAATATTAGTTTAGTTTGCCTTAAAGATAGTATAGTTGATAGGTAAACTCTTGAGCTAGGCAACCAAAGTGTCTATTTAAATGTATCTATACTGCCCCCAGTGGTCCCTGGGGTCTGGTGAAGCCACCCTGGGTCAGTCTAGGTTGTTCATGCTCCAGTGGACCACCCGATGCCCATACACATATGAGCAGCACTAAAGAGCCTTAGTGGTCATTCCAAATCAAGAATAAGACATGAAGGTGGGTATGTGGGCAGGGGAGAACTGTGAGAACTTCGAGGGGTTGAATAGGAAGTGGATATTATCATATTTTGTCGTTTACAAGTATGAAATTTTTAAAGAAGAAAAAAAAATTGATGTGCCTGGCTTTCATCTTCTTAAGAGGTCTATAGAAATTTGACTCTTTGCTGTGTATATTTTCCTGGAGAAATGTGCTTAAACTTCAAAGGAGGCTGCCAGGAACAGTTCTGTGTACTCAGAAGCCCTGGTGCCAAGGTTAGAGATGTGCCTTGTCCTCATCCATCCCCTTCCAAACAGGCGGCTTCACTGGTCCAATCCACTGCTCAGGGTTTCTGTGGTTTTGGGACGGATGCTTAGGGTGCAACAGGGCTGGTTAGGTGATGTTTTATTTTGGCTTCTGAGCATTGCCAAAATCATTCTAGAACATTGCAATAAAGCACATTTAAGTTTCAAAAATATTATCTACAAACCATGGATAATAACTACCTTTCCTAAGAGCAGAGATATCATCAGAAGGTTGGGATACTGACTGAAGACTATCATCCCAGGCCCAATTCAGGACAGTTCGTGTCCTGGACATGAAGGCACAGCATTTCCTTTCTATGTTTGTTTTTCAGGCCCGTGGTCGAGCCAGAGCTGATGAAAGCACCTATGTCCTGGTTACCAGCAGTGGCTCAGGAGTTACTGAGCGTGAGATTGTTAATGATTTCCGAGAGAAGATGATGTATAAAGCTATAAGCCGTGTTCAGAATATGAAACCAGAGGAGTATGCATGTGAGGTATTGTTCTTGGCCGCCACTGAGTTTAGTTTTCTTCTGGCTACATTTGGTTACCATTGATGTCCCTGTGGTTACTTCTCCAGACAGAAGTTGTGCTGGATTACCAGCTCCTGTCTGAAGATTCACATACAAAGCCCCAGGATCTACAGGAGGCAGGAAATGGTTTGGGAATTATGATCATTGAAGGGAAACCAAACATCTACTTTGGTGATGTAAATTTAGGATCCACTTTTCCAGAAAGACTTGTGCGACACATTCACTCAAACCAACTTTGTAGTTTCAATTTGATCCAATCCATTTGTACAAGCACAGCGTATTTATTACAGAAATGTTTATAAAATGCTTATTGCCAGCCAGACAATAAAAACAGAGGACACAATGACAAATAAAACATAATACCCTTGCTTTGTGGAGTAGAGATTCTAGTGTGTGCTTGGTGAGGATGGGGAAGAGGTCTGAGTAGTTAGGCTTGGTGGCTCATATCTGTAATCCCAGAAGGCTGAGGCAGGAGGATTACCCCCATGAGTTTGAGGCTCTCTTGGACTACACAGTACGTTCAATGCCAGCCTGGGCTACAGAGTAAATTCCATCTTTAAAACACATAAAACAAAACAGAAACTCAGAGGAGTAGAGCATGATGTAAAATACTTGACTAGATGGCTACTCTTGAGAAGTTCCACTTAGAGACTGACATGGAGGCTGATTCTGAATGATTAAAACATATGTAAGGTGTCCTATAGCTGATCTCAATTTACTAACATAGTTATTTGAATTGGGTGAAGAAATGCAATGGGAAAAAAAGAATATATTTATACAATATTTCAGGAAACTTTCATACCACTGAAGTAAAGACTGTAACTCCTATAATAGCAAACAATCCATTTAGAAGAAAATTCACACCCTTGCATATGGGTGTGAATGTTAGTTTCTTAACATTAGAATTGGCTCTACCCTAAATAGAGTTTTAGGAAAGGGATGCTTTCAAATTGGTGTGCAAAGTATATAACCAACTCCAAGGTTTCCTGGCCACGTTTTCATACAAACTTACATTTTAAACCCCCTTAAATATAAAGCAAACCAAACAGTTTTTCACCAAATAATCCTACTATAAAGTTATTCCGGTATATTTATGACTAAAGAGAATGAATCAGTGAGATTCTGGTAAAAGCTTGTTTTAAGACTAAATTGTCTAGATCAGTTGTAGGACAATCTATAGTTTACAGGTCAAATTCTCCCAATTTGTAGAATAAAACATTTTACTAGTTACCCTTTCATTACTGTAATGAAATACCTGAAGCAGGATGACTTATAATGTAAAGAGGTTTATTAGTTTCACTCAGTTAAAGCCGTAAGATCTAATAACATGGGAGCACTATGGGCCTCGCCCCTGATCTGCTATCCCATTACAGCAGGAATGCATATGTAGCTAAACTTCCTTGTGCTTTCTCTGTCCTTACAAAGCTACCATAATTCAATTCTGTGGGTTCTATCCCTAAATCCTAATCCAAGTTAGTCTCTTCTCAAGGGCCCCAAGTACAGAACTGGATTAAGTTTCACTTCTCTTAATACTATTAACAGAAGATTTTTGTGGATTCAATTCCTGCATGAATATAGAGGTGTAAGCAGTGTTGAAATCATAACAGATGTCCCATCTAGGGTCTCCAGAATGGACTACCTTTCTCAGTCTCCTTTGAGCAAGAATTCTGTCCTCCCAAGAATTCTCAGGTGGATGAAAGAGAAACTACAGCAATGAAGTGGACCATGTACACTGCCATTATGTCTCAATCTCCCCAGAAAGCCTTGCTACTTAGTCACAGTTATTAAGAGAGAAACTCCACTCTCCAGTTTGAAATGCCTTTTCCACAGAGTTTAGGCAACCACTAATAAAAGTGAGAGTTGTCACAAAAGACAAAATCTCCCATGTCATAAAATGTCACTCTTACTGAGAAGTTTAAATTATATCAAACATTAAGAATGAACCCAGACATCCCCTACCACTTGACCCAATACCTTTTACTTAATCATTCCTTTGTATTTGGTCTTGGGTTGACTACAGTAGAAGACTGTATACTAAATTCATGTGGTGCTATTAACCCATCATTTTTGTCTTCTAGAATACAATCTACCTATGAAATGTCAATTTCAGCTCATCATTTACTTCCCTAAAAATATGGAAAAACTTTAATTCACTATTCTTTTCTTCACACAGATCCTGAAATTACAGGTACAAAGTATCTTAGAAAAGAAAATGAAAGTCAAGAGAAGTATTGAAAAGCATATCAAGAACAATCCATCATTAATAACTCTTCTCTGCAAAAATTGTAGTATGCTAGCCTGCTCAGGAGAAAACATCCATGTAATTGAGAAGATGCATCATGTCAATATAACACAAGAATTCAAGTGAGTGCAGCAAAATCCATGTTTAATTTTTTTTTTGGTAGAGGTAAGGCTAATGGCATTGTCAACATTCTACTTACACAGTAAAAGTGAGAATTCTTTCCTCTTCACAGCTTTCCCTTTTGTAGTCCCTCCAATGTAATCTCATCTCTCGTGTCTGCTTTGAAATTAATCTCCATTGATATTGTGAATAATGTAAAGACACAAAGCCATTTTGATACAAGGTACTTAATTTGTGGATGTCCATATCTGTTCTCAATTCTTTTGAATAACTGAAAAGTTAAAACAACCACAGACTTCAAAGGAGACTCAGAGACCATGTGACATTTGGGAGGTATGTGTAGGATAGGAATGTACCTGACTTGTCACAAAACTCCGGGGGAGCAGAAGATGAGAAAGAACAGGAACCAGATAACCCCGCCATGTGGGTGCTCATCAAGCCCAATGCGCAACCATAACTGCATGTCGTCATTTTGTCAAATCTTACTGGTGTATCCTTCCTCTGTGATAATTTTAGGGAACTCTACATTGTAAGAGAAAACAAAGCGCTGCAAAAGAAATTTGCTGATTATCAAGCAAACGGAGAGATTATCTGCAAATGTGGCCAAGTGAGTAAATGCTAGTGGGTTCAGTTTTACTTTGGCCAAAAGGAATGTTAAATTGAATGGGCGTTTGACTTCTCCTCTCTTTTGTTTTCTAGGCTTGGGGAACCATGATGGTGCACAAAGGTTTAGATTTGCCTTGTCTTAAAATAAGGAATTTTGTAGTAGATTTCAAAAATAACTCATCAAAGAAACAATATAAGAAGTGGGTGGATTTGCCTATCAGATTTCCTAGTCTTGATTGTTCAGAACGCTGTTTGTTTAGTGATGAAGACTAGCTCTTGATTCATGATTATTTTAAAATGTTGCCAACTCAACATTGAGTATGAATTTCATTGATGTTTTCATTATAGCGCTGAACTAATGCTAGAATATGTAAATAAAGGGCTTTTTTGTATTTAATTTTGGAAGGAAACACCAAAAATTCATACAGCTTACTGGTTGGTAAATGTAATTGTCAAACTACATTGTCAATTTGATGAGATCAAACATCTGGGAAATGGTCCTCTAGGAATGCTTATCACAGATTGCCTTAATTTAATTTAGGTAGGAAGTTATGCCCACTCTGGGTGGTCCCATTCTCCAGGATTAGGTCCTGAATTGTATAAAACCGTATAAAACTGTATAAAACTAGCTGAGCCTACATTTGCACCCATAACTCTCTGCTTCTGGACTGTGGGATGCAGTGTGACAAGCTGTCCCTCGCTCTTGCCGCTGGGACTTACCCACAGTAATGGATTATAACCTCAAACCATGAGCTATAATAATTCCTTCCTTCCAAAGCTGCTTTGGTCAGTGTATTTTATCATAGCAACAGAAAAGTAACAAAACAGTAGGGATAAAAGCTGTCTACCAATAATACTCATTAGTGATACAGTATTCTGGAAAGAGTACTGGAATAGAAATGAGATTCCAAGGTAACAATCTCAGTTCTCTCACTGATTCTCAATTTTTCCAGATATATTTATTTGATGTATGTGTATGTTTGGCCTGCGTGTATGTCTGTATACTATATGAATGCCTAGTGCCTCTAGAGATTAGAAGGCCCCAGATGACCTAAAACTGGAGCTATGGATAATTGTAAACCACCATGTGGGTGCTAGGAATCAAACTCAGGTCCTCCATGAGAGCAACAAGTACTGTTACCTGAGCCATTTCTCCAGCCTCTCTGTCACTAATTTTCACAATCAAATTAACCTTCTTTGCCAGCCTCACTATACATGAAACATTGATTACACTATCAGTTCTGCTTCTATTAGCCTACTGTTCTTGTACTTGTGTCTTTTTTTTTCTTGCCAATGTCTTAATTTGACGTGTTTCGTGGTTTTAGTATACCCATTGATTATAGCAGCTGCTTTGTAAGTCAAAAGTCTCTATGTAGTTTTCTCACAAGGCTGAAATCAAGGTTTCAGCCAGACTCTTCTCATTCAGCCTTGAAAGAAGAATCCACTTCTGTGCTCACTCAGAATCTGTTTTCTTGCAGCTGTCTGGCTAAGATTTCTGCTTTCTTGCTATATTTCCACTGATAATTGCTCTCACATTCTAGGAACGCTTTATTCTGAGGCCTCATTAGGCCACGGTACATATCATGGGTTCCAGCAGGGCCAGCAGGAGACACTATCAAAGCTGCTAAGGAATCCCATATATCTTAACTATAGTAACAGGAACACAATACATTATGTTTTAAATTAGGCATCTTATGGATAGGCGTGTGTACTAATCTCACCTGTCAATTTGATAAGATCTAGAATCACCTGGGAGAGGGGCCTCTGGGCATGCCTATCCCACGAGGCTTATAGCCATGCCCACACTCAAAGGAGATGAGGAGATAATTCACAGTATCATCCATGAACTGACAGGAACTTGGAAGGAATCTTGTGGGTCACTTTAGAATCTTACCACTATCCCACTTGTTCATTTTTTGCTGTTATAATGTGTATCCATAGGCAAGCGCTTTGTCAAACGGGAAGCACCATAAAGCAATGTTACTAAAATGTACCATCAAGCAGTTTCAGGCTTGCTTCCTCAGCTTTCACTTCCGCAAACACGGGACCATCCTGGAATGCAACCTAATCACACAGTAGTAGCTAAATTCAGACCAGTTCTGTTGTGTGTAAGCTTAACAATGTCCATGGAGAGAGCAGCTCACCGGTCTGTCCAGCCTGTTCGTGGGATTTAGCAGGGAACTAATGTTGGATGTTTACCAGGGAATAAAGAGCAAAAGCTCCCCAAGTCCTGGCTGAAGAGTAACCACCCTGGATGGTGACACAATTAATATATCATTTGGAGACGGAAACATGGCCAGTTGCCTTCAATACGGAGCCTGCACCCAGTAGAAAAGGAGCCTCTACATTGTCATGGAAGCACTGAGACTGGAGACGGTGATTATAATGAGCCATTTGAACTGATACCAAGTCTCATGGATGGCTTGCTTTACGGAAACAATTATTTCTTATAAAGAAGGGAGTGAAGACAGAACTCTTTTGTAGTTTCAATCTATTAGTTAATTCTACATTAAGATATTTTGAATATTTTATTGATGAGACGTGAGCCAAGATGAATACATTAATCAGAGAACTTGGAAATATAAGCAGACAAAAGAAGGATTGGTTTTCTTAAAAATACTTTAAACATTCCATCTGACTCTATCCTCTATTGCTCTATTCTAAAATGTTCTGGAAACTATGCGAGAAACCAAATATCTAAGTTATCTAAATGGATCACTATAGCATACGTACTGTTTTTGAGGTATCAACAAATATCAGGGTTTTTTTTTTGCGAATGTTTTCTCCTTTCTCCTCTTTTTTCAATAAAAGAACTATTTCTATTTTAAAGTTAAAGGCGCATATTTCAGACACTATATTATTTAATATGTAATGACATCTTGTAACTTGAACTATAGTACACGTATTTCCTTTTAAAAGCAACTATGCTTATTATTGCATCTTGATTAACTTGATGAACTGACCATGGTAATATCCTTAATATCTTAGCGCTCATTAACAGACTATCCCTGTGACACAAAGTCATCAGTCTGGGATATAGAATGCCTGAGTTTTAGTCTCTTAGTTGTTTGAATGGCTTTCAGCAACTTTATACCACAGATTTGCGTTTCTTCTCATGAACTATGAGATGTTGGATTAAAGTTTCCTAGCTCCCCTGACATTTTCATGGTTTGTGCTTCTAGTTCCCCATCTATGCTTTTGATTTAAAACATAACCCATGAATATGAAATGTTTCTCAAAAACCATTAGTATACATCACAAGTAAGTGTGTCAAAGAAATATGTGCTGTAAGAGATGTGGCTATTTTCTTCTCTGGAATTCTATAGCAACTACAGCAGAGTGCTGTTCCTTTGGAGAAAATCCCCAGGGTTGTTTACTACTCAACTGAAGAAGCCAAGGAAGAGCTGGAGTTCTCTTGCCATTGTAGCTTTAAGATGTGAGAGTCTCAAACACACTTATGAGAAGTGGGAGAAGAGCAATAGGGAGAAAGATAAATACCTCCATTGCCAAACTTAAATCACATACTGGGTGACTGAAGTGCCTTTGACATTGTGTACCTTACCTAATGCCCCTGCTACAATATTCTCTGGTCACCTTGATCCTTACTCAAATATGAAGACATTCTTTGCCATTTCTTCAGCTGATATATTTTAGTATTTTTTTTCAAAAAAAAAATCTAGATGTCACTTCCCAGAATTCAGCTGCATTTACATTTCCATAACCAAAATGGAGAGAGACTGTAAGGAAAATATTGCTCACTTGCCCTAACCATAATGAAATACTCATGAAATCAGTAAACAATTATGTGAGTCAGAGCAATAAGCATATAACAAGACAGAGTTGATGTCATTTTTAAGAATTCTAAAAATTATGATGTTAATTTAAAACTTATAAACTGTGCATTTTTGCCTTATTTATTGCTAGATAAGCCTTTGTTTTTGTACATAGAGTATGGAATTAGATAGACTGAGATAGAATGGATATGGATCATTACTAGTTTGGGATTTTGAAAATAAGCCACTTAATCTCTTTGAGGCCAAAGGAAATAACAGGTACCTTGAAGAGCTATCATGAAAACATAGGCCCTGAATGGAACATAGCTAGCACTTAGCACGTACAAGAAATAATCACAGAGCACAGTAGAGGGGACTGCTGGAAGAGCTGAAGCATCTGCAGTAGTTAAAGGCATAGAGCATAGCAGTAGTACATTTTATACTGAATTTAATCTTTAAGTAGAACACAGGAAAAATTGAAGTCTCCCACATAAACACTCATCATAGAAAGCTCATCCCAAGAAGCAGTAGTTGTAACAAACATGATTGTTGTTAATATGCCATTCAGAGTAGCTAAGGGGTGGATTTCAATTTCAGAGCTTCTATGGGCAAAACCCAAACATCAGTGCAAGTATAAATATCAATGCATTCATTGGATGGCTTTAAGACATAATGAGGTCTACATAAGAATGATTTTAATCATGTTCTGTCTTCATCTCAAGAATTGATAATAGTGCTGTATCGATGACTAAGTTATGAACTACATGAGAAGGGGAAACTGAGTTATCAATAATAATTTTTGTATAGCACAAATTATAGTTGCTTTTGTTTGTTTACAACTCAGTAAATTTCTTCTCAGATCCTAAGATATAAAATACGAAATATGGATCTTATTCTAGAGTCTAGCCAAGTGAGTCTGACTGATCCTCTCTATTCCTTACATTTGTCCCAACCCCCAGATCTAGTCCCAAACTCCAGACCTGAACCAGGAATCTAATACCAAATGATCAGTTCTGAAGACATATACATACATGTAACATTATGAAGATTGAGCAGGCTGTATTTATATATTTAGGAATGCTCACACACACACACACACACACACACACACACACACACACACACACTCACATCGGCAATTTAAGAAAATGAGGCCATGAATTGGAAATAGAATGGGGTGTACATGGGAAGGTGTACATGGGTGCACTTGAGGAAGGAAAGGGAAGAGGGGAAGATGTAATTATATTATAATTTCAAAACATAAAAATTACTAAACATATGAAATATGCAAATTTTGTAGATACTCTTTGCAAGGTTTAGAAAAATTTCACGGCATAATATCAAGTCATTTTTTTACATGCAGTTATTTCATAAGCACTTCATTTGGAGATGAAATATGAATAAAGGTTAGCTCTATTAATTACTTCATAAGTTTTAAATACAAGTCCCAGGTAGGATCATGGGAAGAAGACTGGTCACAGGAAGTAATATCTAGCTAGGTGTCTAATAATACACTTGGGTCATAATGTTACTTGAATATATTTATTATCTTAGTTACTTTTATGCAAATGTTAAAAAATAAAGTTGTTTTAACACCTATGGAGACAAGTTCAAGTGATAAATTTAGTTACAAAAATTTAAAACTATTTAACCAAAGATCACTCCCTCCACACCAATGACTCCTTTAAGCACTGTCTGTCCTCGGCTGTCCTCTGTGAGCTTCTGTGGGCCCCACCTTGGGTGGGTGGATTCTGGATGGTTAGTTCGTTCATTCTGAACCACTAAGCGAACCAGAAGCACTCTATATACTTATCAAGCTGTAGGGATTTTTATAGTGCTAAAATAATTGATTTAGAGTTATCTTAAGCTATTTTCCCACATGAGACTAATGTTAGTCCCATGCCACTTGACTCTGGTTTGAATTTTTATGAATTTACTTTGATGGTAAATTTGTGTTAGTTTAAAATTATACATAAACATATTTTTTTTTTTAACAGAACGTATCTCACTTGGTAAGTGGATCCTAAATCTTTCTCTAAAATTTTAGTGTTTTATGTGAAATATGAATATATAGAGAGAATGTCACAGCCTCATGGGGGAAGATTCAGATAATATTCTGTAACATAATAAATATCTTCAGGGTTTCATTACTATAACTTATTTAAGATAAGAAGTAAAACTTTAATAATCGAAATAAATATTTTTAAAGTGTTTTGCTTCGAGGATAGTGTTGGCTATTGTCAGAAACACAGTCCAAGAATGGACGCGTGTGAGAATTCTGAGCGCTTATGAGAAAACTTCGAGACAACATAAAGTCATGTGACTCAGTTTCCCCAAAAACATGGAGTTGTTCTTGGAAAATGCTTTCATGCCCCTCCAAGGTATAGGAGACAGGAGTGAGTTGAGATTTTTTACTTAGTTGAGATCATTCATTACAATTGGCTATTGTTATTTGTTTATATGCCTCTATGGAAGCAAAAGCAGAAATTTAAAAACGAATGAACAATACAGCTTAAAGTTAAGACATAAAACCAGCTGTTGCTGGCTTCCATTCTGTTGGTAACAGGCATTAGGCTGTCCAGTAAGATTTGAAGATGAATATGGAGACATGAGAGAAGCAGTAATGTTTTTAAAATCTGCTTTAATGAGCTCATAAATGGCTCTTCAGAAGCTCAGACAAGTAAAGAGAATTGCGGTTAGCTGAATCAGAAATAGCAAATGTAGAAGTAACTATTGGATAAACACATGCAGGACACTAGGCTGAGTTCTGTCATACTTGTATACTCAAGAAGTTCTTTAGAAGATGGACATGGTAGCTTATGCCTGCAATTCCAGGCAGGAAGATCATCTTGAATGAAACTAAAGTAAACTGGGGATCTCTCTTTCTCTCTCTCTCAAAAGAAAAAAAAAATTAATGCTATGATCAGTTTAATCCAGTGAGGCTGGGTCTCTACCAGCGAGAGATTATATTTAGGAAAACTCAGTATCAACCAAGTTAATTAATTAATTAATACCAAGTTAATTAAAAACTAATTTAAATATTTACTTCTGATATGCAGAAAGAGCAAAAGATAATTACATAATATTCAAACCTTTCAATTACTTGGAATTGAATTTCCCAAGAACCATTCAATATCCCATGAGCTGTTATACCACCTCTAATTTGTTTTCTCAAAATTCTTCAAAATTATTACCCTGAAATCACCTGGTATTGTTTGTATCTCCCCCTCCCCCTTCTGCCAGTCTTCTTTTATACAGAAAATCTCTAGGGCTATTCCATATGTAATCCTTTGCCTCTGCTCATTCATTATCTGGAGTCTGACGTTTGATAGAGCTATCAGTGGCTTTTCTGACTTTCTAGAAGTGGGGCTTAAGAAGGAGGGGATTTTGTGAATATTCATAATATAGTATCCGAATATCAAAAAAGATGTGGGCAACCAATGTATTGCCTCATTAACTCCAAACACAGCCTTTGGACCCTCCCTGAAAATGGATCCTGGCCCTTTAATTACTTTTGCTTGGCAGTAGCAAGTGTTAGAAAGACACTGCAGGAAAAAAAAAGAGTTCTGCTTCTTAGTTCTGGGTGCCTGTCCTATAGGTAACTTCAGCACCAGTACTGGGCAATAGGCAGCTCTCCTGTCACCTGCTTAGGCAGGTGAGGTACCTGCTGTGAAGTTTTCTCTGTAGGACACCTCCCAAGAAACTCCAGTGACTTCACAGCAACGTCGCTTTTCAGTGGCCCACACTACCTTCCTCCAGAAATGTCTGGATCTTGGTCTCTCATGTTTATCATAGTTTTAAGAGTGGTAGCCATAAACCAGAAGGTGGTGGCACACACCTTTAATCCCAGCACTCAGGAGACAGAGGCAGGCAGATCTCTGAGAGTTCGAAGCCAGCCTGGTCTACAGAGTGAGTTCCAGGACAGCCAGAGTTACCACAGAGAAACCCTGCCTGAAAAGAAAAAAAAAAGAAAAAGAAAAAAAAATGGTAGCTATTTGCATGTCTGTGGTTTGTATATCTTTAGTGATTTTTAGCTAGTAGTATTAGCTATTGTTCTGATCCATCAGAGGTCAGATTTATTTTAAACTTTACTTGTTCAAATTACTATGTGGCTTCCCTTTCTAGATTTGTTTGGACTGGAACAATCATCACTAAAGAGCTAGGAGATTTAGTTTGGAAGAAGGTATGCATTCCAAATAGCCAATTATTCTTATGTATAAGCACTACATTTCACACAGGAAATGATTCAACGCATATGACCAATTAACGACCCGAATAGTTTAGGGAAAGCTGAATGTACTTTATAACTAGACAAGTTCATTGTCTCGATCCAAACTAGCAGATGTGGAATCATCCCAGTGACTGAACAAACAACAAATTTTATCTTTTCTGAAAGACCGTGTTCCTGAATCTTTCTATATAAGCCAAGTCTTAGGATTGAAAATGTTTCTTTTATAAAATCTGCCTATTTAAGTGAAATAGAAGTATTTAGAATCTTATGAACATCATAAAACCGGTAGCCAAACAGGATTTATTTTTCAAGATAGCCTCAGAATACATGTTTGTGAATGTTATTGGCATACAGAGAGATCGAGAGGACCTTAATCTAATTCTTGCTATGCTGTACAGCCCACAAGGTTTTGATACCTCAATGATATGATCATCAGAGTATGCAGTGATTGATAGATACATACAGATGATAGATATGCTGATACACACACACACACACACACACACACACACACACGAAAAGATGGATAGCGGATGTAGGCAGAGATTGCCAGCAACACACAGATAAGAATGTTGATAATTAGAGTTGTTATCTTTCATGCTAGATATTAATAACAATTTAGCACAATTTAATCTTCTAGACCCAGCCGAAAGGATTTTCCCTAACTTCAAAAGTGATGATAGACATCTGGGTTCTCTCTTGGTGTCTGGGTGCCTGGACGATATCTGTGTACCTGTGGGCTTGAGTGGAGGGGACCGACTTCAGGTAGAGCTTTGTTGTGTTGGACTCAGGCTGGTGTGGGCCAGGTGAAGGTCCATCATTGGAGAAACCTGCTGCCTCCGGGATCTGTGGTGAAACCTGTGATCCGTGCTCCTGCCACGCTGGCTGGACTCAATTTTCTTTTATTTGCATTTTTTCTTCTTTTTTTGAGGACATAGGGATGGGGCAGGAAAGCAGGGAGGAATGGGACGAGGGTATTGTCAAGATGCACTGTATGAAACTCGAATTATTAATAAAAGTAGTATTTAAACAGTGATGATAGAAGTGCAAATGTTTGATAGACACAAAAAACTCACGTTTCATTCTCTGTGTCTCCTCACAGGAAACGTGTTATAAGTATTTGGCATAATAGCAGTGGTGTTAAAAAGTGTAATTTCTACTACATTTTGTTTATTTTTCTTTTACGTAATGCTGGGGATTGAACCCGGGCCCTTTCACATGCGAGGCAACATGATCCACACTTTGGGTACTTTTATTTCTGAGACAGGGTTTTCACTGTGTCACCCAGAGTGGCCTTAAACTTACTCTGTAGCCGAGACAATCTTGCATTCTCAGTGCTCAGCCTCAACCTCCGAAGTGTCTAAAATTTTAAGCTGGAGCTGTCATGCCTGGTTCCCACTACACCTTAAAATCAGTTACTGATATGAATTCCAAATTGCCCTATGAACGTGCTACTTTTGTGTCCTTCACAGCCTGACGCCTCGCTGTAATTGCTACTGTCCAGTACGGCCTCTCAGCGCCTACCAAGTTAAATTTCATACCGTTGTTTCTTCTAAATATGCAACCTTGCGCATTGAACTTTTCTGCTCTGTGAAGCCATTTCTAGCCAACCCTCAATATTAAATCCCCCTCATGCATACTAGCCTTCCTCACACACCGTGTGTTTAACCTGTACATGCTGGCAAATACTTTTTATACATTACCTTAAGCCTTTCCAATTATTTTAGGCATTCTGCTTTCTGTCTCTATTGCATCTGTTCGCCTCACCCATTCCTCGATTTAGTATTGGCCTATGACGTACATCCAGCTTCTACTAGATTCACTTGCCACGTAATAATTCAGATGTTATGCAGAAAACAAATGTGGGCTGAAAGAAGAAGGAACAGTTCAAAAACGGAGTAAGGGGAAGTGACATTTGCAGAGTGCTCTGCAAAGCCAGATGACCAACTTAAATGAGAGAAAAGCGGTATCCCAGGTAAACCCAACAACACGGGCTGAGTCCCAGATGGAGAAAATGCATTCTGTTTCAAGACCTACATGGAAAGGCCAGAGTGGTAAGTAGGACAACTAAGAATGATCTCCAGCTATCGGAGCTGGAGTGGAGGAGAGGCCGGGTCACCCAACACCTTGGAAACTACTGTCTAGGGTTTCATTTCAGTCTAAAGTAATCAGAAGCCACTGGAGATTTTCAATCAGGGGAGTGGCAGGAATTGACTTTTCTCTGCAGCTACTCTAATAAGTTAGTAGGATGGGTCAACATAGATGCAGAGAGAAGAGTTGGATGTTATCTGTCTGGTTTACCAGTGTGGACCAGTGTGAAGAAAATGCAATGAACAGAAAGGAGGTATTTTGATTGGAGATTGTTGCTACTCAGAATCAAGGAACAGGAAAATCAAGGATTCTAAAAGGAGAGACTTTCCAGTGCATTGCTGTGGCGTTAACATCCGTGACTAAGTATGACCATCCAGGGATGAGATCAATGCACTCCCTAACAAGGCAGAGGGTGGAACATTGTTCCCTTGTGGAGAGGGAGGGCTCCTCACACAGTAATTGCCATTTCCATGACTGCCTTAGGCCTTATGACCTTGCAGGTGTCAGTTACCTTCTCTTAGTAAGGATAGCAACATCTAGTGTTCGGGCTCTGGGATCAAACTGCCTCGGTTTTTAATGAGGACACTTTCGATTATTCTTCAAGTTTTCTGATACAATTGCTTACTTTCACTCAAATCTGTGAAATGTGAAGAAGAGTAATAGTGTTTACAGTTCAGGCTTAATCAGATAGTACATGCAGAGCAGCCCTGGTACAAAGTAAACACCCAGTGGATGTTTATTGCTAGCTGCTGTGAAGTGGATTAGTGAGACGAGCACACGAGACAACGTGTGTGGCATAGAAAAGGAAGCACTTAGAACTTGAATAAAACAACATCTCAAAGAGAAAGCCAAGTCTCTTTGTTTTAAGAACTCTTTCATGGGTGTATTTTTCTATTAAAAATAAAGCTTCTTGTGGCTTTATTGGGAATGAGTAAAAAAAAAAAAAAGATAACTGTCTTGCATAAAACAGAATCACTTAAAAGTAGCTAGAAAGACGGGGGAATGTTGATGAGGAATTGTGGGGAGGGTGTTCCAGGAACAAGGCAAGGAGGCCGCCGCCCAAGTGGAAGAGCTGACTTGTGGAAACCCCATCATTGTCTCAAAACACCAATAAATCTGCCACTGACTTGTTGAGCTAGTGCTATTTGGCATTAGTCGCCAGGGCTGTCTGGCAGGGCAATATGGAAATGATGCAGATATCACACACATAGAAAAGTGATACAGGGAATTCTGAATAACAAGTGCTAAACACAGTATACAGCGACTAGCACCGAGGAAGTAGCTAATAAACATGGATTTCCCTTTCTGATTGGAAGTACGAGCCAGCATCTCTGACCTGGAGGAATTGGCAATTGGTTAAGAGTTTCCTAATTAGAAGCATGAAATTATCAGAGAAAAGATGAGCATACGAGAGTGCGTGACATAGGGTACAGGTGCCATGAAGTTTTGAAAAGCCAGCAATCGGCTGAAAAAACAAATGCTCTGGATTATTTGAGAAATGCTTCTGGATTAGAAGGAGGAAGCAATTTAAAATAACATATATATTAAATGTTTCATTTCTACTAATTTAATACAATTTCAAGAGTAGACTAGAGTAGGAAGTGTGTTCTAAATAAGAAAGACAGAAGAAGAAAGACTAACATATTTTACACGTCCGTTGGAATGCATGCTGTGTCTGGATTTGATGGAGTGCCATACTGTGTCTGGGCTTGCCATACTGTCTGGACAATATGATGTCATTCTAGTTTCTTAAGTAAGGAAATGACATGTTTTAGGAAAAGAAAATGACATGTTTCTTGTTATTCTAGCTTCTTGAGCCGGAAAATGACATGTTTTGGAAAAGATGACCTACGAGGAGTTAACAGGCTAGATCTTAGATTGAAGAAGGGGAAAAAATTGGAAGGAAAAAGATTAAGAAGGGAGCTGGAAGCACTCATCCTGGCTGAGGTAACGGAAATCTGGACTTGGTCATTGGCAGTGGGAGTGGAAGGAATGAGCGGTTCTGGATGCTTCTGTAGTAAAATCACTAGCTGGGGAAAGCACTGCTGGCATGAAATTGATGACAATATATAAAATAAATACAAACGTGCAGCGCAGTTGGTGATGGAAGCAAATACAAGTAATTGATTTGCATTACCTTATTTTTGCCCTAAATGTGACTCATAGTTCTGTTTGGCTGTCATCTGCTGCCACGTGTCCTCATGTTGCTGGCATATGGAATCACTGTTTCATTGCACCCGAGAACTTGTTCCCTGAGCGACAGCTGTTTCCTAGTCTAGGCACACTGGTGCCTGGCTTATAGTACATGCGATTCTCTTCCTTGAGGGAAAGGTGTAAAGTGAGTCAGAACCTCTTTTAGTTGTCAGTGAGGACAACCCACTGGCTTCCCAAGGACTCTGCTTCCCTGGAGGAGTGGCCAGTTAATGTTGGCTACTCCCTGTGTCCATATCCTATCAAGGGATGAAAGGAAGTGAGCCAGAGCTCCCTGCCATTGTATTTACAGCAGAAAGGGATCCATCTGTAAGGCAGGAAGAGAACCCTCACCAGAACCCAGTCACACTTGTACCTTGATCTTTAACTTATAGCCTCCAGAATGTGTACATATATGTACACACACACATATATATACACACACACATGTATACATGCATATATATACATACATGTATATACGTATGTGTGTGTGAGTGTGTGTGTGTGTGTGTGTGTGTTTTGGGGGATACATTTCTATCACTTAGGCTACCCAAGGTGCAATGTTTTGTTACGGCAGCAGAAAGTTAGCTAATGCAGTCTTTTAACAGTCGAGCAAAGAGCTTGGGGCTAACATTCCAAAGCTCCAGAAATAAGTTTCCTGACACTTTTAAAATACGTTGTTGTGTACCTTAAGCCGTGGTCCAAGATAATGATACCATTAACTTTCAGTTCTTTCTGGACTAAGGGTGCAGCTCAGTGTAGGAAACTTGCTCAGCACTCCTGAGACTTTGGCTTCGATCCTTTACACGGAACAAAGGCAAAGAGAGAAAGGGAGACAGGAAGGAAGAAAAAAAGAAAGGAAGGAAGAAAGAAAGGAAGGGAGAAAAGAAGAAAGAAAGAAAGAAAAAAAAGGAAAAAAGAAATCCTCTAGACCAAACATAAAATTTCCTCATGGCCACATTTTAAAGTTAAATAGATAAAATTTAAATACTTGTTTGCTGAACTCACTAGACATACTATCAAGGTGAAAAATTTTAAGATGGTGTATCCTATTTTATTTTTCCAAGTTTTCAAGAGCCGATTTGTATTTTGTATTTACACAAGTCATTTTAAACAGGCCGATCGGCACGTGCTCAATAGGCACATGTGGCTGGTGGCCATGGCGGTGGGTGCTGTGGTTTTAGACGGTTTAATTTTTAAAAAAAGATAGAGAATCAGTTTTGTTTGAATGTGAACTTTTCAATTCATTGCTGAAGGTTATTTAACTTTAAAGACTTCATTTTTCTCTTCTTTATAGCATTCTTATTCCAATAGTGCACATTTTCCCCCATCAAACACTAAATAATGGTTTGTAAGACATTATGTGTATCTCCTGTGGTTTAAATTTGTCTTCCCAAAAATCCATGTTGGTATCTAAAACCTAGTACACGTGTACTGAGATGGACCATGTGAGCTGTAAGAGTTCTGCTTGCACGGACGGGATCCGCCACCCTGTGAGTGCTCGGCTTGGGGGGACTGTAAGTAGAACTTTCTGCCCTTCTGCTCTCTGCCATCCAAAGCTACAGACACAAGATGCCCACCCAAATGACTTGATCTGGGACCTAAGGTCTCTATAACTCTGAGAAATAAGCTCCTATTGCTCATAAATTTCCCAGACTCTTGTATTTGTTAGCGTAGTGCCAGCAGACACAGACAGGCTCTCTGCCCAGATTCTCTGTTGAGGGCCGACGTACCAATACCTGGTCTCTGAACATGGGCAGCTGGAAGTTCACGGCTGCCACCCTGTACATACTGTCCTAGGAACTGTCAAATGCTTCAACTAACACCATGCCCCTTTGGGGGTGGCTTGAAGGTAAGTAAGTGATGGCAGATGGGGATCACAAGCCTGTCTCATTCACTCCGTTTTTGACAACTGTGAAGGGACATTCCAGCTCCAGAAATCTTAGGAGGGCTAGATGAAGCCTCCTCTATACTACAACCTAGCATTTTCTTCTGCTCCATTATGTCTCCTTCACTTCTCTACAGGGAACTGAGAACAATGACCCCCCACACACACACACCTTCAGTCAACAAGCAAACAGACCCTGTGTGCATCAATGCACCCTAGGGTCTGTGAACAATGAACTCTGCTGAGAGAGTCAGGTGAAGCTAGGCTTCCTCTCATCTCTGTACAGATCTTTGAACCCTACTTTTCCACATGTAGGCACGGCCACAGCTCCTTCTGACCCTTCCTCTTCACGTCCCTTTATATTCAGCACTTTCTTGTTCTAGATACTAACTGACCTAAAGACTAAAATAACAATAAAAGAAATATTATGGTCAAAACACTCAGTAACAGCATTGGGCTGAAGTGTGAGACAGTCATCGCCAGACTAATTGATCGTTAATGGGATTGTGTGGTTGTTAATAGTCACATAACTTGACAGGTTTTAGAGTCACCTAATATGATGCACCTTGGGCTGTGTTTCTGAGAGCATATCCTGAGAGCTTTGGGGGAAATCCACCACAAATGTAGCATCATCCCATGGGCTAGGGTCCAGACTGCTTAAAAGAATAAAAAGGAAGAAACAAAGCAAAACACTAGCATTCCTCTTGGTCTGCTTCCTAAAGAGAGACACACTGTGCTCACCTACCTCAAGCTCTGCCTACCTTAGACTGCAGTCCCTCTTAAACGACTAGACAAAATAAACCCTTTCTTTTCTAAGTTCCTCTTTTTTATTTATTTATTTTTTTTAATACACACCATGTGGGAGACATGACCCACACTAACAATAGTATGTCCTGAGTCCCTGGCTCTTTTCCTGGCTCTTCCGGTTTACCTGATGGGGTGGACATGCAGGGCCATTCTGTGTTTTGCACCAGATTTACTGTTAGCATTAGTGCGGCATTCCCTTAACACAGTCTTCACCTATTTTTCTTCCCCAGGAGAGCTCTACCTTTCCGCACACTCTGTATCACGGCGCTGTTATTTGCAGAGCTCTGCCTTCCCTTCTCAGAGTACTTACTTTACTACAGGACTCCTGAAGGCCTTAGATTGGAAGACAGCCTTTCCAGGGGTCTGAGTGGGGAGAAAGAGTGAAGATATGAAGGTATCTTAAAGCTTGGTTTTATGTGCTACACAAAGATCTTCCCATAGTAGTGCCTCTCCCGTAAAAGCAATGCCAGAGCCACGCAGGCCCCTGAAACCACGCGGGCCACTGAAACCGGGACCTCTCGCTTTTCCTTTTTACTGTTTCTCACTCTTTCCTCAAACTGAGCTCCCCACCAGGAATGCTTTTACCAGGATGAGTCTAAGAGGAGCTATAGGGAAAGGAAGCACTTGTAATATCAGAGTTTGAGTGGAAGGGAGCAAAACCCAACCCTTCCACAGCCCTTAGGGTCCAGATGGTCTCAAAGACTCTACAGCACTCTGAGGTACCATTTACAATTGCATCAACTCCCGGTGGTGCTGACAAGCCATCCATCCCATAGTTCTGGCCTGTTGAGCCACACAATGATTTTCCAGGTTTCTACTTCTAAATTTCAATCACGTGCTTACTTTTAATGATAGTCTGGTATAATTAAACGTGTTTAAAGGTCCTAGATGCTAGACCCACAATTTTGTTGATTAGATCGTGCGTCCATTGAAGTTCCACTAATTAAAATGTCATAAGGAGAAGACATGAAGTTCGGTTAATTCTCACTTTACTAAGCCATAGAAGAGATACTTCCGATAAATAGCTGTAAGCTTTCCCGGATTCTCAGGGGAACATACCCGAGCAGCCGCAGTAAAATCTCCTCTTACTAATGCTCCACTTGTAATCTAAACCCTGCAATTCACATTGAAGGACACCCGGATGCAGTAGTTGAGGATTACAGGACCATTGTGTGAGAACAATGGCTGATATCTGATTGCTTCACCCAAACAAATTGGAGCTTTTACCTGCCAGGCCTGGAAGTATCTGTCCCCTTTAGTGTTGACAAAGCTGGACCTACTGTGAGCTGGGGCAGAGCTCTGCCTCTCTGCCTTCCTTCCCTTATTTATTTGGCCATGAGTATTTAAGTACATATTTTAAACTGAATGCTGTTCCTAAACCCTGGGCACGTGAGTTAAATAAATATCTACCTACTGGAGCTGTCTAGGGCAAAGAGCCAAGAAGCCATGACGATAGTAAGCAAGAATGTTGCAGGATGTTGAAAAGTGATCAGTTCTGTGGAATCTAGAAGTTAGAAAAAGTAGAAGCTAAAAAAAGTCAGTTTTTTGCTTTATTTATTTATTTGTTTGTTTGTTTATTTATTTATTTATTTATTTATACAATGCTGAGATTTGAACCCAGGGCCTTGGGCATATGAGGTAAGTACACTACTTAGCTGCACTTCAGCCCCTGAGAGGGGACAAGGACATTTATATTTTATTTAGTTTTTGCTTTTCATTCAATTATTTTTATCATCATCATCATCATCTGGGGTTGGCGGATATGTGTTTAATGTTTTAAGCACAGCTGTGCTATACATGTTCTATACACAGTGGCAGCTCAGTCTGGCCTAGGACTACCTAGGTAGCCCAAACTGGCCTAAATCTGCTAATTCTTCTGCCTCTGCTTTCTTTCCCAGTGCTAAAAGCAGGTTATCTCACCCAGAAAGAAGGGTTGATTTTAAATGGGTAATAAGCCACCATTAAAAAGAGGACATTTGAGTAAGGACTTTAGCAAATTGACTCTTTCCTTATCCATAAATTTTACATTCCTATTTCTCTTCTTTTCCTTTTCCTGAGATTACTTGACATTTAAAATTTGTCTGCATGTAATTTAAGGTCTAGGCCAGTTGAGTTTTTCATAATAATCTAGACTTCTTGAAATCCTTTCTTTTGACTTTTAGTCTTGAACTTTCTGAGTTTTATTCTGTGTTACTTACTTTTCTATCATGTGATCTGTTGTGGAATATCTACCAGAGAACACCGCAGGACACAGGTTTAAGCCAATAGAATGTCTTTATTAACTGGCCGGAAGCTATACTAGGTGTTCCTGATCCTAGTGTAGCAACAAGCCTTTCTTAGGATAAGCTTTTAAGGGGAAAAAAAAAAGCAAGCAAAACAAACAAACAAAACCATACTCTAGGTCAACACTTCAGTTAACAAGAACAGTTAGCCAGAAGCAGAACTACAGAAGCCAAGAGGAAGGTTATTACATTTAGACACTTTTCCAGAACTCTCATTTTGGCTGGTGGTGCTGTCTACATGCTGAATTTTACAGCCTGAATGACACTTTCATCATGGAGTCAGTTGTGCTAAGGTCTGAGGGCCTACTAAGGTCTGAAGCTGTGTTACACTATCTTTGTTATATATAAATAGCAACAGATATAGATAACAGATGGATAGACAAATAGATACTTTATATATATATATATAATTGGTAGACAAAAAGGATAGCTTTATTAATACATATGTAATAGGTAGAAAAAAGAAAGATAAATTGATAGATGAGTAGCAGATAAATAGATAGATAGATAGATGATAGATTTGTTCTTTCTTTGATATTTTTGGTCTTTTCAGACTCTTAAGAGATCATATGATTTTCTCCCACCTCTATGGATTCAGCTACTAACTTTTTTGGAGGAACCCAGAAGTAACATTTCACCAGCTATTCAGGAATCCTTTAGAACAATTCCTCTGACACATAAAATTACCTATCACGAAGATTTTCTTATAACCTTCTTTTAAATTTATTTTCTTGTAACCTTGCATATAAATGGTGGCAACGATGGGTTTAATGTAATTGCAGAGATTCAACAAGAGTTCATAAAAAAAAACAAGGTTTAAAGAAAAAAGACTGCTTCAGTTCCTAGAATTATCTGAGAGTTGTTTGTTGATTTTTTTAACCTTCTCAACTTTGTTTTATTCAGTTTTTCTTTCAGTCTTTATGGTTTTAATTTCTCTAGTTTTGATAAAATTATCTTTCTTATCAATAAAATCTTGGGTTAGAGTAGATATGAAAATAAGGGTGGAAATACCTTTGTATGGAGATGCAAACTTAAGAAACAGATGTCATGAAGCTGATGGGTGGGTTGGCATTGTTGTGCTGATGCTTTGATAGCCCTATAACGCATATCATTTAAAAGTAAATCGACTTTTGCCTAACATTAATACAGATTACTGTTCAGAAGTTTATTTTTAGTTATATATAAAATAATTTTTATGCACTGTTGGGTGAGGGGCTATCTAGGGAGTTACATATTATTTGCAGGTGCTGAATTTCTGTGGGGCTGTTTAATTATTAATGATCTGCATGTGCTTTCAGTAGAATGCCTGAGAGTTCTGAATCAATAAAACGCCTGAGCTCAGATGCTTAGGGTTCCACTATTGATTACAACACTGGCTATGATGGTGGTTCCCTCTCCTGAGGTATGGCAGGGTTTGAGTCTATGAAAATGCCTCCGTGTCTTCCTTGGTGAGCCTCCCCAGAAGTAGTGTACTACTACAGATTCCTCTGCAAATAAAGGCATAAAGTCCATATATCCCTGTCCAGCTAATTCACTTTTCAGCTCCGTCTCACCTTCCTACCTTCTGTTGTAAATACTGGGTCAGTTCTGGCGTTCCCCATTTCTTCCAGGCAAATCAGTCCCTTCCTAAGTGTGTTTCAGATAAATGTTTATCTTCTGCACCATTGTCCAATGATGTCTTCTCTACTTTCTTTGTTGCTATTTGACTGATCCCTATTCCTCTGTATTATTCTCTAATAGAAAAAATACCAATGCATGTCTTCAGTTTGTCAATTTGGACTCCCATCTCTTCAATTCTTTTATAAAGAATTTGCAATGTGACTCAAGACAACTCTCCTCTCCCTCCAATTATTGGCAATATTTTGCCTCTCATCCACTCATTTTATTGAGTCTACACTTGTCCTCATCACCAAGGACTTATTCCTTAGCTGAAACCTACTGCTGTTCAACAAAAAGTTCTTTTCTTCCTATTTGATCACATTAGGATCAAATTTCAATTAATAGAAATGTCAAGTTTACTACTTCATGAATAGCTGTCCTTCTGTTTTATGCATCTCCTAGTTCTAGTCCTCATTATGTAACAGGGCCCAGATCTTAGTACGTAAATAGATAAGGTGCTTACCACAACTGACTCCATGATGGAAGTGCCATTCAGGCTGTAAGACTCAGTGTGTAGACAACACTACCTAAAACAACGGCCTAATCCATTAATGTACATATAGTTCTTGGAAAGTCTCAAAATGACTAACTTAGCTTTTTAGCTTCTATAGTTCTGCTTCTGGATAATTGTTTTTGTTAACTAAAGTGTGTCAACCCAGAATATGGTTTTTGTGCTTAAAAGCTCATCCTGAGAAAGGCTCAGAGGTCCAGGATACCCAATGTAATCATCAGTTGGCTGATAAAGTCTTTCTATTGGCTTAAACTCATGTCCGAATAGTCTTGTCTGGTGAATACTCCACAACAATTATACAACCCGGTCATATACCCTAAATACTCCCTAGCCAGAACCTTAGCATAGATCAGTCAAATTGTACTGCAGACTACTTGGTTTTGTGTCTCATCTGCACCACTCAAAGACTGTGTAACTTTGGAAAGCTGCTTAAATTCCCTGTACATCTGTACCCTCACCTGTAAATCGAGGACAATAAAGGCAGTTCTTAGGATGAACTGAGGTGGTAACTATAAAGTGCTTATTAAAATGTCAGATTCAGGAAAGGTCCCCAATAAACTGACTACTAATTGTGATATTCTCATAAGCTCAAATACATTAAGTGTAAATTTATACTGTTTGACTAATCTTCTCATTGATGAACCACTTAAAAGGAGATGTACTTCAAATATCATTGAAGACACTCATGGCGAATTCTTGTAGTTCCAGCTCCTTCAGGAAACAGGGTCAGAGGACCTGGCATTTGAGGCTAGCCTGGACCACATGATGAATTCCAAACTGAAAAAGGAAAGTAAAAAACAAAATACAATACAAATTTCATTGAAGCAGTGATTTATGTTCGCAGTCTTCGTGTCCATAGCATAGAAGGAAATAGATTGTTTATTTTCTTTCTAATTCTAATTTGATAGTTAACTCCCTCTGCTTACAGAACTCATTCTAATTGTGATAGGAAAATAAACCACTGGCATTTAATTATGGCATTTATGAAGTTGGTGGGTTCCAATTATAAATGGAGAGACATGTTTCTTCGTATTCTCCCTTACATCAAAATCGTAATTTTAGAAATTAGATTAGATTTTAAAAGTAGTTTAAGTGATATCCTCTCCCACCGACACTATGTCATACCACTTCTTCCAGATCTATAGCTATGTGACAGCTATTATATGCTCTCAAGATGTCAGGACACATTCTTGCTTGGATCTGAGAAATCTCTTTGATGATAATCTGACAAATTCCCTAACTTACTCACATATTTGAAGAGAGATAGCAGAGTCCCCAGGAAAAAATATATTTCTCTGATGACTAGGCTCCAGTTCTAACACAACTCTCTGTCCCATTAATACTCTGGCCAGGGTCTTTGTAGAGTGAGACCGTTATTTTGAGAAATGCACAATGATGATGCTGAACAAGGGTGTGAGGGTTGCATATGTTCTAACTTTAATAATACCATGACACTTTGGAGGTGCGACCCAGCATAAGAGCAGTGGGGTGTTGATTAATGTAAATAATCATTATTACTTTAGAAGCAACTTAAGTTATTGCCAGAAAGAACCAATCAACACTTTCAAACTATGCACTGTTGGAATCACGGGCAACTTATCTATTTTTTTATCTAGATTCTATTTTCTAATCAGTAAATGAGTTTAGACACAGGTAAGATGAAATGATATATTAAAATACTGTATTTAGAGTAGCGAAGAAATGTTCATTACACCCAAAGATCCAAATATCAATCTTCTACCATCTCTTAGGCCTGTTCCTGTACTGAGAGGATCAGACCTACAGACTTGAGCATTCTGGGTAAGCATACTATCAATGAGCAACACCCCTATAGCTTTAGGATTTCTAGGAACAAATTTTTAATTGAAGAGTCTACAATCAAGGTTTCTAGTATAGCCTCCACTTGTAGCCTTTACTTCTTCATATAACTGATTCATTAAAAGGGCATCACTGTTTCATTTAATAAAGTACCCTTTCATTTCCCCACCCCCTTGGTAAGAAAGGTCTCGTCATTATTTATGTTCTCAATGATTTTTCCTTCTACACTCCCTGGGAAAGCATACATGTCTGTGTTTCACCTTCCATCACTATGACAAAGTACCTGAGATAAATAGCTTAGAGGAAGAAAGGTCTACTTGAATTTAAAGTTTCAGCCTGTGGTCTGCTGGCTCCAGTGTTTCTCAGTCTCTGGTGGGCAAAGCATTATGCAGAAGGGCAGTACTACAAACTCGCTGGCCTCATGGTGCCTGGGAAGCAAAAAGAAGCAGGAATGGGCCAAGGCATCCTGAATATCATCAAGAATACATTTCCAGTGACCTAGATTCTTCAGCTCAGTGTAAGCTTCTAGCATTTCCAACACCTCGCCCAGCAGCTAAGGACCAGCCCTTCGATATCTGGTCTCCTGCGGCCACCTCAGCTCCAAACTATGGCAGAGTCATTTTGGAAAACAACCAGTGTCTGTTAGTAAATAGTTCCAGCAAGGTCTGTTCATAGCCTTGAAATGTATTATGTTCGTTTATCCAATGTGCTTACCAAAGTGTCATTATATTCCAGACTAAGCCTTACATGGCCCCTGTTTGGAAAAGGTGGTTCATAGCCTCTATTATCCTAATTCCTGACCTTAAATTTTAATGCACCAAAGTCGTCCTCTCTGTTTCCGCATCATTTCAACAGACCCAGAGTTGCTTTAAGACGGAAGTTCTCATGCTGTCAAACGGCATGATTTTATTTTAGGGTGACACACATATGTATCGTGTGCCCTCTCTGTCCTTTCTGTCCCCTCTCACAGATCTATTCAGAAATTACCAACCAATCAGGACACTCTTACTGAACACAACTGCAGCCTGAATTCTCAGAAAAAGCTCCAGAAAAGAAAAAGAAACAGAGATGCACGTTCCATATTTGTATGCTTCCTGAGAAGACAGACTCCCTCTCAATTATCTTTGCCTTCCCAATATCAACAACTGGATAATAACTGTATGATTTTTTAAATCAGTTTTTCTTAGTAGAAAAGAAAAGAAAGACAAAAACCTTATCAAAAATATTTTTATTTTGACCCTAAAAGAGAGAGAGAAAGAAAAAAAAGAAAGAAAGCTCTTGCAATGGTTAAATGTCCAAGTATTTTGGAAACCTTTGCTTGGACAGAAGCTAAGTCTCATATCCATGTGGATGTCACTCTAAGAAGTATATTCCTAACGTATAAAATCATACAGAAGATCCCATCTTTATTTCTGTAATCAGTCACATTTTCTTTAAAAATAGTGCAAACGGTTAAGAATTTTCCAGAAGTTATAATTCAATTCAACTAACTTCCTAAAGAAAGCAAAAACAGATATAAGGTGTTTATTAATCCTTATAATTCCCCACATATTAACAATGTCAACTATGTTCCCTCTTAAGGCACCACTATTTCTTCATAAAGCCTGTCAAACGAGTCTCTGAGAGCACCTCCGCTGAACAAAGCGGTACTCAACCCAGTCACATGATAGTGTTTTTAATTACCAGACCTAGCAGTTTGCATTTTAATTATACCGTAATCATTTATTGCAGTCAGTTTCTGTTTCGGGAAGGGAGGTCTTAGGAATCACTCACTACAACGTACTTGTTGACTTTTGGGGGTTTGGCAGGCTGGGAAAGAACTTCTGAGGAAGTACCGTGGGGATGTTCCAAAGAAAGCAAGCAGTCTGAGAAGATCCTCTTGAGGACAGTCCATTTGGAGTCAAGCTGATGGTTTTACCTTGGGTTGAGGCCTCATAATGAAGACACACGGAGATGCCTGTAAGTGTACAGTACACCTATGGTCACTCTCAGTGGCTGCTTCAGTTTGTCAAGTGAGAACTCACTAACTGCAAAGGCAGTGGACTTGCCCCAGAGCTGCTGTGGGCTGTGAGTGCATTTCTCTGCCAGTACGTAATGACTCACTTTCCTCAGTGGTGCTTTCATAAGGCTGGAATTCGGGGATGGCTGTCTGGAGAACGTCTGAGAGGAAGTTCACAAGCCACTGTCCTGGTTTGTGGTAGAAAAAGCTTCCTTTGGTAGACAGACCAGTCAACTAAAGCAAACAGCAACATATTCCAGTAATAGTCTCTTCTTATTGTGTTGCATAAACAATTCATGAAAGAGCAGCATGAAGTTTAGCATGGTCAGTTAAGGACATTACAAACTTCTGAAGGAAGCCATCAGTGCAAATACTGAAGATACTGTATTTTAGCAACTGTATCCATGTGGAAACAGAGAATCTGCCCTAGTGCATTGCTCTGGTCCAGAGAGAATGTCCTTTAAAAAAAATAGTGTGTGTGTGTGTGTGTGTGTGTGTGTGAGTGTGTGAGAGAGAGAGAGAGAGAGAGAGAGAGAGAGAGAGAGAGAGAGAGGGAATTCAATCAGTCATTTTACTGATCTGCCAAGATGACCAATCACTTTGGAATATGTGGACTTAGTCAAAATGAAATACACATGACTACTCTTTTCTCTTGCCTTTTTAAAATTTATTTTAAGGTCTTTATAATTACTAAATGTTCTCCTTTCTCAGAAGATATTCTGAGAGCAAAGCAAAAATATCACTCTTGTAAAGCCATTTCCATTCTTCCAAAGGTCTGCTGGTAAATTATTCCCACTGATCTTTCCATCTTTCTAGCCTGTGCAAACACACCTAACCCATACTACATTTCAACAGATGGCGCTTCATTTCTTTAAAGGAAAGCAGCCGTGGGTTTAGACAGTTGAATTTTTAAACTTCTGTATTTACTGAAAGTGCATATGGTGCTATATGGACAAAGAAATTGTGCCGAAAGAAAAACAGTTCTGTCTGCAGCACCTCATAGGCTCCCGGGAGAAAAGTGTGCAGTCACATAGTGTACTCCTCACAAAGCCGTGTTTGCTCCAGTGTTCTTCCCTTCCTAAAAACTAGATATGGAAGATGCACGTAGCAGAAAGTTTCATTTGAAATTCCTCCTTTCAGCTGCAAATGGAAGGAATGTAAAAAAGACTGTTACCAAAGTGACTACAGTGATTTCTAGGGGAAAATGAAACATAAGCCTGAACACCAAAAAAAAAAAAAAAAAAAAAAAAAGTGAAATAAAGGGACCTCTGTATGACAACATAAGCAGATGTTGGTGCAGAATTTACAAGGATGAGAGGGCTATAAAGCCTTCCTTGAGCCACTCACAGTTCATTTAAAGGCCAAGAACGCCTCCAAAATCTGTTTCTAATTTTACAGAAATCTTTTGAAAGTTGGCACGGTAGTCAAAAGTCCATGCAAAGGGGGGGAAAAAAAAACCCAACTAAACTCGTGTCTTGACTTCGGCTTCCAACTAGGAAGACAGACTTGCTTCCTTTCAACGGTTTTCATAGATGCAGTGACCCAGGCTGTGCAGCGAGAATCAGCTCACTTTCAAAAACATCTGGAAAAATGAAGGTTAGTGCGTGTGGTCGCCGGGATTGCCACAGAGCAGAGGCTGCCTGGGCGGAGGGTTGTCAGAGTTTGCTATTGTTAGTGAAGGTGAGGATTCGCTTGTGAGTATCGCTTCCTGGTATGTGTTAGGATTGGAAAATGGCTCTAAATATACTGTAGAAACATTTGTCTTCGCAAAACTGGAGAGGTTCCAGCAATTACCGCCAGATCAGTGGAACACAATCAAAAGCTTTATGGGAAAGGAGAACTAGGATCTAGGGCTAAACAAAATCTTACATTTCTTAGTAGGAATTAAGCTCATGTTTAATTTATTTTTCTATGTAGACGTGGCTGAAAACTGTCTTCGGAGTTGTCACCTTGGCTGTGCTAGCTTTGCTGGTGATATGCATTGTCTTACGTCCCTCAAGAGGTAAGAGATTTTCTGATTCACTCAATCTGCCCAGAGTAGCCTGGAAAACACACCAATGTGTGAACTCGGATGGGTGAGCATTTCCTAAGTGCCCAAAGTAAGCCTGTTATTTCTAAGAAGACTTATACCGCAAAGTATAAGTTCACAGTTATGTTGTGTGCAAGACCAGAAATACTGAAGAATTTCAGGGTAGGAAGAGATTTACAGTGTTATTTCAGCAACAGAAAAACCTGGGAGCTATTCTGCATCACTCCCACTACCCCCAAAAATACATGCAGAAGACAAGCTTTGACGGGCCTTTCAAGACAATATTTTTAACCAGCATTGTTTTCTATTACTAGATTTGCCTGGTGGCAAGTAAAAATAATGAGTAAGAATAGAAAAGTTAAAAAAAGAACCTATGGAGGCTTTGAAATCACTAAGTAGTGCTTCCAAAAATTTAAGAGAGACGTTCAGAATAGAAATCTCAGGAATAGCCATATAGGAAAAGTAAAATTCTTGTTTTATATGCAGTAGCAATTAACAATTAGATTAGGAGGCTTGCTATAGTTAAGCAAGCATTATCAAGATAATTTTTTTGGGGGTTTTAGTTTTTAGTTTTTGTTTTCTTTTGTATAGAAAGGCTTAAGCTGATAATGATGTCGCTTGACTGAGACCTGAAAGATGTTATGCACTGATTTTGGAATTAATTTTAATTTTAATATTATCAGTGGGTAATAAACTAAGACTTTGTTATTATGAAAATTCTTAGGAACAGCAACTTGAGCTTCTAAGGCAAAAACATGATGCAACAGCAATAGATCCTGTACTGTAGCATCTGGGGAACAGCAACTGTTCAGAGTTGATAAGAGCTGGAAAACATCTGTGGTTAAAACTGAACTGACACTAAAGGAGGGTTAAGGTCACTCCTTCAGCCAAAGAACACGGGAGTCTGGAGTTATCTGTTGCTTTTAAAATAGAAACACACAAAAAGTTGAAGAGTAGAAAAGTTTCATGGACTTTCACAAAGTTAGAAGCTAAATGCAGGCAGGGTCTGTAGAAGGCAAGGTCCTTGTGTCCACGCCTTAACTTTAAACTTGCTTTTCCATTCCCCTCAGCAAAGGTTGTTCCTGGGCTATTGAGATATGTGCTCCTATTTTCTTTTCTTTTCTTTTCTTTTCTTTTCTTTTCTTTTCTTTTCTTTTCTTTTCTTTTCTTTTCTTTTCTTTTCTTTTTTTGTCAAAATAGATTCATGTTTAAATTGAGTCTAAGCCAGACTATCACCTCAACGTCTTAGAGGGCATATTTCCTTCAACCAGGAACTATGAAGTAATGGACTAGGTCTCTGACCCTTTTATCTAATCTATTACAATTTGTCCTCTGGATTTTGCAGACACTCACCAGAACCTGAAATGAATATTCTGCTTCATAAAAAAATTAAAAGAAAACAGTTTTTAGAACAAAAGTATATGAACTTTGTTGAGATAGCGTTTCTTGTCCACAAGTGTTGCACTTTGGACTTTGAAGTATATTTCCAATAAGAGGCATATTTAGCCATTGAAAATAACATCGAAGGATAGATATTTGGGTCTATACTTACATTTATAGATATAGACATTTGTGTAATTACATATAATCCCAATCTTTATCTTCTTTCCAAGTTTTTTATGAATAGCATACTCAAAAATATGTTATAAACTATATATAACATAAAAGTCCTATGTTTTTTTATAACATAGATTTCTATTTCCCATGGAAAGATAATTCTCTAAGTAATTTCCTCTTATTGTGAAATAATCAAATTAACCTCAAGATAAAATTTTTCTACTCATTTAGTTCTAATGCAGAAGTAAAGAAATCTCCTACAACTACTCTTTGGTCTATAATGCCATGGTCTTTTTTACATTCAAGAAACTCTCAGAATGGCCCCTGAACACCTTTGGAGAAAGACTAGCTGTTTCTCGTTTCCACAGCAGGTCTGGGGTCTGGTGTGGTGACTCCTCCCTTTGACCTCCTTTCTTCTCCCATCCCACACTGTCACCATGCCCAGACTGTGTATCAACTCCTACCCTCATTCACAGTTTTCCAGTGCCTGTGAGAACAGAATTTGAGGTGGGAAGCTAGAAGAAAATAAGGAGGGAACGGAAAAGAGAATTAAAAGCCAAGTAAGCCTCCACACCCACTCCATCAGAAACGTAACCGCCACACATTTGTCTTCAGTGGTCTTGGGTTCCTGGTCCAGGAGCTGCATGCCAATGTAACAGAAGTCAAGAAATACCCATTCATTCCTTTATTAACACACTCATGCACTGAGTCCCCCTAAGTACTTTCTATCGTTGTGCCTGTTGCTGAGGGTGCAAAGTTCAGTAGTCTCAATTTTCCCTCAGACAGAAAACATAAAATAATTCTTCACTCTGCACACCCCAAGACACATGGCCGCCACCGCCACTGCAGAGGAAGATTTCTGTCACTCCCCACAAGTGTAATGGGAAGAAATAGAGTGGGGACAAAGAGAGCCTTTTCCTTCCAGGGTGGAAGTCCACGAAGGATTAGCCTCCAGCTTAAAGGCGTTTTAGAGGAAAGAGAGCAGATCTCAGGAATGTGTAGAAATGTGGTAGTGAATGAGAATGCTCTGTTTAGCTCACTTATGTATTAAAAACAAATGTGTTGCAGCTCTTTCTGAAACGCCTAAAATATTTCATTTTAAATTTAATGCAACTGAAGACACACACAAATTTCTACCCTGCAGTTCCATGTGATCCATGGCTCCTGTCCCTTCACCTCACTCTCCTGCTTCTGTTTATCCTCCCCCTTGAGGATTTTCTTCCCTGGCTTCACTCTTATTCCAGTATGAAGATGTAGCCAGGTAAAAGGTCAACACAACCCCTCATTTTCCCTTCATCTACGCTGATGACAAGCGCATAGACTTTCTTGTCTCAAGAGATGTGCAAAGATAATACAAAACTAAAACCAGACTTCGAAAGTTGCAAAGGTCCTAGAATTTTTAAAAATCTCTATAGCCTTCCTTAAATCATGATTTACACTTTCTGAATTCTGCCCTTCCCTCCTCCGGTTCTTTCGATAGCACATTACCCTATGCGGAGACACACAAGCACTCAATAAATGTTAGCTATGGTATTTTACAGTCGTTTATTTTACACATATGTTTGTGTGGGGGTGGGGGTGGGGGAGGGCATGTTTGTTTCTGTGTCAGAGAACAACTTGAGGAAGTTGGTTCATTTTGTCTACCATATGGGTTCCTGAGACCAAACTCAGGTTGTCAGGCTTGGTGGTAATCACCTTCACCTGCAGAGCCATCTCACCATGCCAACTATGTTCCCCCCTCCCCCGACAAATTTATAGCATGTGGTAGATATTCAAAAGACAAAAATTGTGCCCAACACTCTATTTTCTCTTCTATCCTACTATGGGCATGTAAGTGAGGCAAAAGATGATTCATAGACTTTTTTGTTTGATATATTAATTAAAAATTTCTTCTCTTCTTAATTCTGATAGTAGGAATCTTTATCTCTGAGTGTCATTGTTGCTTCTATGCTCCCTCTGCTTGGACCTAAAACAACACATATTTTAGAAACTCTTGTCTTACAATGAGAAAAAAAAAAGAAAGAAAGAAAGATAAAGGAAGTTGGGGTGTAAATCATAGTGAGAAAAAGCAAAAGGAGGCACACTGTGTGGAGACTTACAGTTTCCCCTGGAACGTGACTCTGGTAGCTCCAGAGGAAAGGGGAGCACTGTTACTTCAGCCTTGGACCACCTACCATCCCCTTACTCAGCTTTATACTCTTTTCTTCCTTCAGTTGCTGCAGTCAGTTTGGCCTATTGTGCTCTTTAGAAATTCGTATTGGGTGCCAATTAAAAAAAAAAAAAAAAACAGAAAGGTTTCACATAAAAAATTAGACTTGGGCTTCTTCACAAATGCTGAAGTATTTGTTACAGCAGCTTCGTACTTCTCAGTACCAGACGTAACCTGTTCTCAACGCCAGAACAACCTGAATAGAACGTCATTTTCTCGCAGTCCTGGGGTCTGGAAGACCAAGGTGCCAACTTGATTATTTCTCCTGACTTCCTTTTGCTGTGTCCTCACTGGACCTTTCCCTGCTGCTGCATCCTCTTCTTATGACACCCATCCTCCTGGACTAGTGCTCAGCCGCTGCAATGTCATTTAACTTTAATTACATCCCTAAAGAACCTATTTTTAATACAATCATGTTAGGGCTGCCCTTCAACTTGTAACATTTAAAAAAAAATTATTATATATTTATGTGTTTTATTGATTTCTCTGTGTGTGTGTGTGTGTGTGTGTGTGTGTGCATGTCTGTGTGTGTGTCTGTGTGTGCATGCACATGTGTGCACATTCATGCCAATGTGCCTGTGTGTAGTTCAGAATACATTTTCTAGGCCTTTATTCCCTTGATATCTCTATCATGCAGATCCCCTGATAGAACTCAGGTCATCAGATTTGGAGGCAAGCACCTTTATGCGCTGAGTGTCTCACTGGCCTTCAACCTATCACTTCTTAGGGGAGACAATTTCAACCATAACAAGACTGATCAATAGCACTTTCTTTGAGATGATATCTGAACTAGGACTTTAAGAACAAGAAAGATTAAAAACATGACAAGCCCTCATGATGGGGGAAATCAAGTACAAAGCCCCTGAATCAGGAATGATTTTAGAAAGTTTGTGAAACCAGAAGAAGCTATGAGTCCAGAACTATTTCAGTGAATTAGCATAGAAGCCTAACTATACATAAAGATATTATACCAACATATATCACTATTAACACTCGTTACTCATTAATAATAACTATTCACACCTTACATAATGTATTTTAGAAGGTTTTTGAACTCATAGGTATTTTTAAAAGAACAGAGATTAATATCTTGTAAGAAGAAAAATTATTTCAATGCTTATGTTTAGGCAAAAATATTATTATTATTATTATTATGGTATCTATAACTATTATAACTCATGGTTACTTTTTTGTAAAACTAAAGTTGGTAAAATACAATCATTTTGAAAGGAGATGTGAATATATTTTTAAGATTTGACCAGTATTAACATTTGCAACTGTGAAACAAACTCTCTAATAGTTTTGAAGAATTCTAAGTTTATTTATTCACTGTTCTTTTGAAGGAGAAAGAGAGAGAAAGGCTTCCCAACTCATTCTAGAGGCCAGTATTGTCTGATATTAAAACAAGCAAACAAAATAATAAGAAAATAAATAGAGGAAAATATAGATCAATATACTTTGTGATTAAAAATTTTTTTAGTAGGCAAAATATGATAGAAACCCAAATTCAGTGATGTTTTAAAAGATTATGCATCAGGACTATGGAGTTTCTCCCAAGTTATAAGTCTGTTTTAACATTTTAAATGAATATAATAAGCCTTCTTAACTGAAGAAAAGAACAAAACCCACATTATCATTAAAATTAGTAAAAGAAAGGATTTGAGAAAATCTTAACTATTTTCACAATAAAAACACTCAAGAAAGCAAAGCATAGTGGCCCACACCTGAAGTCTTAGCACTGGAGATACAGAGACAGAAGAATAGCTGCAAGTCTGAGGCTAGCCTGGTCTACTTGGCCAGTTCCAGGCCAGCCAAGTAGGTGACCGCTCTGAAAACCCAGCACGTACACACAGACACACCACCACCACCACCACCACCGACAACAACCACAACAGATTCAGCAGATTAAAGACATATTTATGAAGGGTATTTGTTAGATTGGTTCACACGACACAGGCTTAATAGTCCAGCAATCGCTCTCTAAAGGCATGTTGAGAAGTTGAGAATTTGATAGCTGCTGAGTCCGCAAGCTGCATGCTTCAGCATTCTCAATCTGATTCCTGCCGAACTGCTAGTTTTCAGTCTATGTTGGAAGGCTAAAATAGTTAGGACCTGTGATGGTGAGTGACAGTGATGACAGTGGCAGCAGTATAGGAGATGCACTTGCTAGCAAGGAGTGAAGGTGGGCAGGCAAAAGGGAATACTGCTTTTTCCTCAGACTTTTTTATATGTGGTATACTCTAGAAGGTGCTGCTGGGTATTTTAGAGGAAGTTTTCCCCTTCAATAAACACCCTCATAGTCATGCTCAAAGGCATTCTTTTAATTCATTCAGATCCAATCAGAAAGAAGATACAAATAAATAGAAAATTATCCCAAGTTCAGTCATCAGAAAACAATATTTTTACATGGCAAAAATTTCTAAATGTGACTACGGATTGAATACAATCTCTATTTAGATGCTATATAGCTTTTAACAAAAATTGGTAAGTTGATTGTCAAATACATAAAATAGCTGAACATTATTGAAAAATAAACCAGGGGAATTTTTATTTCATACACCAGAAATTATTACAAAAACTATGCAATCAAGACATTGTGCTACTAGCACTAGAAGGGATATATGGATCTATAGAATGAGGTAGTACAGAAATAAAGCTTTATGGTAAAGAGATGGCTCAGTGAATATAAGTCCCTAACCTGCAACCTGACAGCCTGTGTTTGATACCCTGATGAAGATTTCACATAGGAAACAAGATTGAGTGGTATGTATCTGCAATCCCAGCACTCCTTCAAGGAGACAGGAGAATCAGCTGAGAGCTCACTGGCAAGATACCTTGTTGCAGAGCACACAAGAGAAACTCTGCCTCAACAAGGTAGAAGTCAAGAACTGACTCTCCAAAGTTGTTTTCTGATCTCTATAAAGATATCATAATAACACGCCCCCTCTGTGTGTGTGTGTGTGTGTGTTGTAACCACTCTACCGCTGAGCTACACCTCTGATTCTGAAGTACAAGTCAAAATGTTAAGACTTATACACACCCAGGCCTGGAGTATATGAAAGTGGGGTTCAAGTGTGGTACTGGTCCTAGGGGTGGGCCCCCCCCAAATGTGTACTATCCAGAAAGATAAAATAACTTCAAAAAGTAACTCTTCCTCAGGTCATATGCAGTAACAATAGAAGAGCTACATCACGGTTTCAAATAGGAGTTAGAAGAAGATATGTTGCCAAAGGAGCCTGAGTCTTAAAAACTAACAAGAATGCTTTTTATGTTTATAAATCCCCCAAATGTGCTGGCATGCCTGCTCTTACACATTATGCTGACCGTGTCCCATGAACCCAGAAAGCTTACGATGGGATGGCTTGACAAATTCCGTTGAATGACTTGTTATTCAGTATGGTTACACCTTCCAAGATGAAGATCTACTCTCTTTAATCAGACAGTTAAGTGCTCTAAGCAAGAAATCTCTTTGTTCACATTCAGCTCAGATTTCTTCATTTTCTTTTCAACTGTGTTTTGGAGTAAAATTATTCTACCTCTTGATGTTGTTTGCTTCTTGTTCTAATTGTTATATTTGTTGCTGTTTTATTACAAGTGTGCTTTTATGTTAAGCTATAATGGCAATGTCCTCAGTCTCTATAATCAGATGGATTTAAAGCCCAAGTTTGTTACACACTAAACATGTTGTTTGGCCTCTAGTCTCCATTTCCCAACCTGCAAATACTATCCACAGCAGTATTCATCTCAGAGGAGTGCTGTGAGGACTTAATAAGTCCATGTGTGAGATGCTTGCAACTTGTAAGAACTTAATAAGTTGTAACACATCCTGTAACACATTTCTGTAACACAGAAAATTGCTTCAGACCTATTTTCCCCCAAAATTGTCGGATTTGACTCATATTTGATTTTAAAAAGCTTTTAAATGGTGTATTTTTCACCCAGATAGTTCCTGTGCTTGTTCCTTTGGACTTACTCCAGAAACAGGCATGGGCCAGTGATTCTTAGAACGGTGCATCCTCTTAGGTAGGCTCTTTGCGAAGCTGGCAGGAGGATGAGAACAGGATGAGAATGTTCTGGGGCCATTTGCCCTCCATGGGGTTGCCTTGTGGCATCAATCCCTACTCATTCATGGAAATAAGAACAAAAAGACCTTCCTAGTATTGTGTGCCCACTTAACATGGCATTCTTCCTCTTGCGTTGCGTGACAAATGTGTGCATGAAGACAGGATGTTTCTACTCTGATGCACACTCTCAATCTTTCGGGACTCATCAATTAGATGGCATACACAGCTTCGCAAAAGAAAGGAAGTTTTCAAAAAAAAAATAGGACGACAGAGGCTCATTACTTGCTTGTGAATCATTTCATGAGTTGTAATTTCTTGGATACATAATTGAGCTAACGTTCAGCTCTGTTTAATACTTCGAAAATTCAAATAATTAAAGCATGGCTAATTAGGGCATTTAAGCGATGTATGAGTAACTATACTAAAGACAGGCCAAATTGAATTTAAGGGCACAGCCAAGGATGCAGTGCTAAATTGGCAAATGTCAGTTGCGTATAGCAGACAGATATGCATCGACAGTTACACTCTGTTAGCTTTAAGCCATCAGAGTTTGGAACCACAAATTCAAAGCCATCGTTCTAAAAAAATCACCCAATAATTACACTCAGTTGTTGTTTGGAAAATGATCAGAGAATTCATTTATTCATTCAAGAATTTGAATAATGAAATAGTTTAATGGAATAATGATAATGACTCAAATTTATTTAGAATGTTTATTTTCATATACATTTTATACCGCATCACTCACTCACACACACACACACACACACACACACACACACACACACACATGCACACTCACACCCACATACATGCATGCACACACACATGCACACACACACACACACATGCACACACACACACGCACTCACGTGCACACACATGCACACACACATGAACACACACACATGCACACACATGCACACACACATGGACACACACACACGCACTCACATGAACACACATGCACACACACATGCACACACACACATGCACACACACACACACACACGCACACACAGCACACACACATGCACACACACACACATGCACACACACACATGCACACACACACACACACATGCACACACTCACATGCACACACACGCACACACACATGCACACACACACACACACCCCACAATCAAACAATGGCCAGAGTGCTTTCCTGTAATCTCACATCTAATCTGGAGCAGAATCAATCAGCTTGCGTTTTTCACCCCCTTTTCAGTGAAGTGTGTGTGCCTGAAGGAACACCCACTGCAAGCAGTGCACAGCGTCTTTGCACGGGAGTGTCAGTGTTGAAAGAAACTATGATCACTGCTTAGTCTGCTTGTAGCTATTCTCCACAACATGCAGATTGCTATACAGCCTTACAAGCTCCCAGGAATTTGTAGTCAGGCAGCAGATCTAATGATGATGGGTAGAGAGATAGATTGAGCAAAGCAGATTTACAGAAACAAGTAAGAACCATCCAGAAGCATGGGAAAAAATACCAAGTACCAGACCTCAGCCAGAGACTCTGTTTCTGTGAGTTTGAATACGAGAAAACTAAAAATCTTTTTATGAGTTGTGTTGGCTTGCTTGCTTCAGATTTCCTTGTTTAGTTGCTTTTTGTTTTATTTTTGAGACAGGGTTCCACATTGTAACCCAGGCTGGCCTAGAATTCATTTTGTAGCCCAGGCTAGCCACAAATTCATAAAAACAAAGTCCCTGCCTGAGCCTTCCCAGTGCTAGGATAATAGGTGGAAGTGGCCTTGCTGGGCTTTATAAACCTGTTTTCTCTGTCTGTTGCAGTACTGAAGCGTGAACTCAGTAGCTTGTTCATATTAGGCAAATGCTCAACCTCTGAGTTGTGTCCCTGACTCTTTACTTTTTATTTTTTAATTTGATCCAAATGTCTCACTAAGTTTCTCAGGCTGACTTTGAATATATTCAGTAGCCTAGACAGGCCTTGAACATTCTATTCTCTTACCTCAGCCTCCAGAATAGCTATGATTACAGGACTGTGCCACCTGGCATAGAAATCTCTTTTAAGTAGCACTTCACATGCCTCCAAGGACCAAAGGTGTGTAAATATTTAAATGAAGGCACACCTAAGTGAAAGATATATATAGATATGTGTGTGTGTATGTATGTACACATATATGCGTATGTAATATATAGTGTATATACATATATATATACACAATATTGTATATAGTATATCTAGTCCATATTGTAATATATAATATATCTATAATATTATATATATAATCTTATATATATAATCTCCATATATATAGTCCATATATATACAATATATATGGAGATATATCCATTCTTATTTTTCTCTGCTTTAGTCCATATTGTAATATATATATATATATTACATATATAGATAGATAGATTATATGTATATATTACATGTATATTATGTATAATATATATATATAACAATATGGACTAGAGCAGAGAAAATAGGAATGGCTATATCTTTGAGGGAGAATTATCAAAAAGAAGGCAACACAGTATCTGTAAACTTAGTTTACTTTTTCCATCCAAAGACATTTCTTTTGTTTCTGTCTTTTTGTAGAAGCAGGGCACATATTAGTTAAAATAAAAGAAAAGAAAAAAGTCAAACATGGCTTCTGTCTTCATGGTTGGCATCTATGCCTAATGTAATGAAATTCTTAGCCAGACATGAAAAAAAACACGTCCAATAATGAAGCGGTGAGGTGGCAAACTCCAGTGATACTTTTGTGGTACCAAGGATGGGTTAGGGGACAACTGGTGGATGGTGCGGTGACTCAATGTCCCGCTCTCAGGCTTTTCTGTGTTATTTCGGTCTTATGTAACTTAATGCAACATCCTCAAGTAGAGGTGCAGCGCCCACTGAGTTACAATCGTCGGTAAATCTCAGCAGGAAAAGAACACCCAGTTTAAACTCTCCCATTCCCTCGGGGGTGGACGTAGCTGTGCTCAGCCGAACGCCAGCATAGCTACACTTCCCGTGCCCTCAGTCTACAAAGGTACCCTGAGGTTAGAGATGACATTCCTACCCCATCTGTGCCATGAACCTCGTCCTTTATCTGCACACATGTGTTGTGCAGCATGCTTGGTTAGAGGTAAGTATTTTTCTCATTATGGCAATTAGTAATATGATTAATGCATATTTCAATACTTTACTGATATTTTGAGCCATAATATGACATATGCTACCTTCTCTAAATAGATTATTGGCATTTATAACTACTATGTACCCATATAAATAAATGACTGACTAGGCAATCATATGAAATATTCTATCAAGGACAATCTTTCTTTATCATATGATTTAGAGATTTCACAAAGAAAACTGGAAACCCTGGGAATCCAATAAACGCCAGGCGGCCAATAATGATATAAAAAGGAAAATGACTAGATTGTTAAAATACTTTGGAAATTGGCCATATCGGTACTACTTTTATATTTATATACTATTTATTTATATTATTTATTATATTTATTATTTTTATTTATTTATATTATTTATATTTATTATATTTATATTATTTATATTATTATGTATATGCTATTTTTATGTACTTATTTATAACTACAGCATGTTAGTTAAGGAGTACACAATAGCCCAAACATTCCAGAAGTAACTGATGGATTTTGTTAAGCTACAATAAAAGTGTACTTTCATTGTGTGCACAATAGCCTCAGCGTAATATGCCTTGGTAAAACTGTGACTTAGTTCATATTCAACAATAACACAGACAAAAATTTCGAGGGATCAAATTTCTCGTGAAACATTGATCTGGCTAGATAGCTCAGCGGGTAAGATGTTTGCTTTGTAAAGATGAGGACCGAAGTCAGGATCCTTAGTACCCAGACAAATCTGGGCACTGGTTGCAAGCATTTGCAACCCTAGTGTTGAAGAACAGTCAGAAGGATACCTGAGGCTTGATGGTCAGCCTAGCCGGAGCAGCAAGCTCCAGGTTCACTGAGAACCATTTTCTCAGTAAATAAGACAGAGGATAGAGTAAAAAGAAAAAACTGGGTGTAATCTTGTGTGGTTGTAACCCCAGTGTTGTGAAGAGTAGAGACAGGAGGGTTGCTTGGATCTTGCTGCTGGTGAGCCTATTCAGTTTTAGAGAGAGATCCTGTTTCAAAGAAGTAAGGGAGAAAGGAATACAGCTGGACACTCAACATCTGATTGATCACATTTCATCCATGCACTGGAAGCAGAGAGGGGAGGTAGGAGAGGAAAAGGGAGAGAGAGAGAATTGGAAGCAGGTTGAGGCTATACACTTTTCATGCCTCCCTAATAAAGTACCTTTTCTCACAAGGGCCCATATCCTAAGTGTTCTGTAATCTCCCAAACAGAGCCTGCAGCTGAGGACCAAGTATTCAAATACCTGAGCTTCATGGGGAACATTTTTCTTTTAAACCACCACAGCAAGTAAACCGATGATCAAATGTATAGTCTGTGTGCATATCAGTGGGAATAGGCTAAAGTAGCCTAGGATACTACTGATCAATTGACAGCTTAGCTGTGGACTGCAGGACACACAGGAATGTTACTCCAAGGTGAACAGACCAGACTGAGCCTCACATTTCCAAGTGTAGTCTGTGATGGCTGAATGGGATTGTCAGTGCCTTTTAGCCGGGTCCCTTATATTTTAAATGAACAAGCTAGGGCTCCAGAGATTCACCAAAAGACATATATAGAATTAATGAAAGAGTACATAACCATCCACTCCTACTTGTATGCCTCTATCCATCCTTCATTTCCTGCATACATTCATTCGATGAGTGCTTATTAAGTATCTGTGTATGCTAGACTCTGAAGATGGTAAACCATAATAAGGCAGGAAACTGATTGGGTTGCAAAGTATAGTAGGAGCTAGAGAGCCATTAATAAAACAGTCACACAGATGCACATATAATTTCAAAGATGAGTTCTCTAAAATAAAAATGGCATATGCTTTATAATTGTGACAAGGAAACCTGACTTGAAGGAGAGGATCAGGAAGGGCTTCTCCGAGGTAGAAGACTAAAATTTAAACATCAAAGCCTAAACAGAAATCAGCAGGCAAAGGAGGAGGGTGGAAAGAAGTACAGAAGCTCTGCAAAGAGACAAGGCAGTTGTGGTTTAAATGAGAGAAGTTCCCCGCAGTCTCTTTGGGTCCCCAGTCAGTGGCGCTGTTGGAGGAGGTTTGGGTAGTATAGCCTTGCCTAAAGAATGTGTCACCAGGGCCGGACTTAGCGATTAGAGCCTCATGCCTCTTCTAGTTTGTCTATCTTCTGCTTGCTTCCGTTTTGAAATGTGAGGTCTCAGTTACCTGCTCCAGTTGCCATGCCTGTAATGTGTTGCGATCCCTTCCTGCCATGGTAGATTCTCATCCATCTGGAACCATAAAACCAAATAAACTCTTCCTTAAATTGCCTTGGTCGGTCAGTTTATCACAGCAACAGAAAGTAACTAATACAGGTGTTTATGGGCTAGATATAAAATCCAGCATGTTTGGAGTCAAGAAAGTAATGGGGAAGGAGCAGGAAAGACCGGTAAAAGAGGCTGTCCTAGACCTGCCAGGACCTGTAGTCCAAGTTTAGTCTTTTTATTTTTATAATGAGAGTCGTGGCAAGCTATGCAAGACTGTTAGCAGAAGGATAATATTATGGTTCTCATCTTTAACAGTTTTATTTTCACCTGGGTGAATGCCAGACTCATAAATGCTATTTTGAGGTAATGGGCTTTCCTGTAACTTTGAGGTTCCAAGTGGTGGCCTGGAGAAGAAGCAGGTGGGAGGGAGGGAGAATGGCATCAGAACCAGGGACAGACTTTGGGAGGGCATTACCTTATTGCCTATCTGGCTTAACCTGACTATCTCGGGTCTCTCTAATGAGCTCCAAGGAAATAAAGTCATGTTAAAAAGACATATCTACTCACGAGGATTCACATGTAGAAGAAGACATTTACATGTGGCTTGTGAGCTGTACAAGGTTAGCTTTTCCACAGATTTAGTTGGATTTTTAAGATACTTAATGTGTGGTAACCTCATCCTGGTCCAGTTTCTTTTTGGAAAAGTATATATCAGGGTTAAGAAAATTGTTCGTGTTCACTAAGGGCCTTCTTAAATTTTCAGGGGGTGAGAATTCTGGCTGATCTCATTCGACCAAGTGGGATTCCAAAATGCATCATTGAGAAGTGAATAGAAAACCAAGCCAAGCTTTGCAAGTGAGGAAGTGGGGTGAAGCATAGTTCAGAGCTGCACTGGAAACCAGTCAAATTCAGTTATGAATGTCCGAAGTTGCTGGAGCTTCACCCCCTTTCCTAGAAGTTCTTGACAGTTTGTTTGGTGGATTTTAAACTGCTAGAAGACAATATCCCAGTTAACTCTGTAGTCTTCATCTTCCTCTACACAATCCCCCAGCTATCCCTCCCAGACTGTTAGAGTACTTCTCTGAGTCTGCATTGCCCTATCAGCACATAGGAGTTAAATGGGCCCTTTGCAATGGTGGAGACTATCACTACCTAATAAAAAGCTTGATGAAGAACAAGTTAGAATTTAGTTGGATCATTAACCTTGTTTCTAATAATATGTTTCTTCCTCCCCCTAAGTTCACAACCCAGAGAGAAACACAAGGAGAGCTCTCACTCTGAAGGATATTTTAAATGGAACTTTCTCATATAAAACATATTTTCCAAACTGGATTTCAGGTAAATGTATCATTTCTTTTCTTCTGGGAGCTTGTAAAATATATATTCTTTTGCTGTCAATGCTAAGACTCTTTAATAATAGCTGGAGCTACTGTTCACCAACAGTAATGAACTTAGAGAGAAATTATTCAGAATTGTACAATTGTTATGAAGCTACCTTGAAACTTAGCAGGAAAGCAGAAATTAGTAATGCCATGTGGGAATACTGTCAGTGAATGATATTGCTTCTGGGAGTAGGAAGCAGGTCCTTATTTTGGGAGAGTCATGAGAATTTTGCCCAAAAGGAGAGTCCTTTATTAATCTAGACAATCTACAAACAAGCCAGATCCCTCCTTGACAAAAATACCTTGAAGAATTGCAGAATTGATATTCATAGTTCTTATAATTAGAGCATGTTCAAAGAGGTCTAACCAAAGAAGGAAATATTAAGTAGATGACATTATACTTGTGCATATAAAGGATCATTTAACAGGATAGAATATCGCCATTTTTTCTCTTTAGATAAGGAGATTTTTGTAAAGTATCTGTGAAACTAATCGAAACAAAAACCAAATGAATTTTATTTTCATTATTTCAAGAGAAACACACCATTTTAAACTAGTTTGTCCTCTTTGTAGCTGAAAGAAAATGTTATTTTATTTGCTGGTCACCCTGGGTCTGTTAAGAGCAAGGCTGCAGTTAGGAAGTGTGCCCTCTTATGAGATGCAGAGAGAGCACACTTTTTTCCCCATCCATCATCAGTGTCTATGCGCTGGACAGGGAAGAATGCAAGGGTATCTGTGTAGGAGAAGGGGTTCTTTTGTTATCAAAGTTTTCTTTAAGAGCGATCATTTTATGTTTTGCTTTCTTTTGTATTTAAAGCACAAGAATACCTTCACCAATCTGCGGATAATGACGTAGTATTTTATAATATTGAAACAAGAGAATCATATATCATTTTAAGTAATAGCACCATGGTATGTATCAACGTAATCTGACTCCCTCAGAAACCTTTGCAAGCACCCAAATGGCCAAGGACCACATTCCAGTCCCTAGTGGTGATTTGGGTGCCACCTGTCTTTCTACCTCCATCCCTAGTGCTTTCTTCTAGACACGCTGAACCACTGCTCTCTCCCTCTGCTCAACCCCATAGTACCTTTCTCCCTCTGGTAAACATTGTGACATAATAGATGAATAGGGAACCTAGACTCGAGTGAACTCAGATTCAACTCCTGTCACTAGTGTGAAACTTTGGGTAAGTTACCACACTACGCCAGCTTGCTATGCCTCCATTTCTTCTATTATGAAATGAGGGCAATAATTCTTCTTCAGGTTAATATAAACATTAAATCAAATAGCATTTGAAAGTGCTTAGGACATGCTTAACATGGAATAAGTGCTCAACGAATGTAGCTATGATGTTTGGTTCGTGCAGTTTTTGTCTTCCTGTGCTTTCAAGCCTCCTACATCTCTACCCTCAACGGCCTATTAATATTTCAAACTGAGCTCAAAGGATATCCTTGTAGCCTGGGTAACCAATTATCCTCTCGTTTCCATTCCATCACTCCCCCATTAATTCTTTTGCAACCTTATACTGATTCACTTTTATCAGTTTCTAATTTACATTGCCACTCATTTGCAAGATTTAATACATGCTTTTGAAATTGCTGTGTGTGTGTGTGTCTACTACATCCTCCCATAGTGTCTAGAAAATTCCCTCATATGCACTAGATAAGGCATCCATTTTTTAAAATTACACTGAAATTGTGTGTGAGTATATCAATGATAAGATATGTCTTTAGAGCTAAAAATGTATGGCAGGTAGTTTTTTTTTTTTATATATTCTAACCCACTTTTTCATAATTTCAGAAAAGTGTGAATGCTTCAGATTACGGTTTGTCGCCTGATCGGCAATTTGCGTATCTAGAAAGTGATTATTCAAAGGTATTAACTATTTAATTTTGATATATATGTTTATAATTATCTCTCACATTAGCATACAGGTTAGTGTATTAAAGTAAGACAATTTAATTGAATCTAGGCGTAGAGGCTCCTATCAGTAGAGGTATCTTTATGAAATTTGTGAAAAGAAAATGTAATGTATGTATGCAAGATGTAAATAATATAATTGTGTATGTAAATATGTAAAATATGTTAAAAATCAATGGATCCATAAAGCATATCTGGAATGTATGCAATAATTAATAACTTGACAATTTTGGTCTGGTTCTCTGGTTATACTCAAGGAGCAGAAACCACTTGTGTCTTGGGTAAGAGAATTTCATTTTGGTATATGCATATCCATCAGAAAGGGAAGAACTATGCTGGTATCTTTAGAACTCTGACTCTATCGCACATTAGTTAATTCCTGTGCAGATTAACCTCACAAACTACACTGTAATCACAGACAGAAGAACTATGCTGTAGCATATTAAATAATGTGATCAAACACAGGAGCATGCAACCAGTATAGTCTAGAAGAATGCTCAGTTTTGTGTGTTTGAAAGTCTAAACCTTTAGTGTTACTGGTACTTAATTTTATCTTCCTGAACAAATAAGTGGTAGATAGAGGACAAGTATTCCACTCCTCTCCATCTGTGACAAAAGCGCAAAGCAACTTATTTTCAAATTAAAATTCTAGTAGTTCTTTTGAGATTCAAAAAAATTGCTTTGACTACACATTTCAGGTCTTTCCTGAGATACTCACTGTTGGGCTTTCCCTCCTGTTCAGATGGGAAAGTCATTCTATATTACCAGGATGCTAAGTCAGGGGCTTTAGTCTCCAATGGCCCAGGCCCTGATGACACAAATCCTTAGAAATATGCACTTCATCCTAATGGAGCTTGTTAAGGGACTGAAAGCCTTTAAGAAACAGAATCCAAAACAATGCTTGCATTATTCACTAAGACCACCACATGCTCAAGGAGATAAAAGACAATTCTATTCAGGAGGAACATTAAGCTAAACTCTCCTATTTATTTTTTAAGTTCTATGATTTAAATACATATGACCAAAGAGAGGAAGACATTTTGCAGTAGGATGTTGGGTAAAATTCCTTCTAACCAATTTTAAAGAGTATTATCCTTACCAATGAGTGATGCAGATCCTGGAGGCTATTAAGATCATAGGGGGTCCTCCTTCAATCTAGAGGAACATTCTCAGGACAAAATGTGTCAAAGATAAGCTTTTTATACTAGAAAATGACTTTGGGTTTGTTTTGTATGGAGTCAAAGTTAGATCACACTGAGGTGTCCTCTGAAACCTGGACAAACAGTGAAAAAGTACACAGTAATAGTAGAAGAAAACCTGCTTTGCACTGAAACACATCCTCCCCAGAGCCCAGTAAGAATCTATAATTGCATATTATCATTTGAATGAGCTTTTAAAACCTTGTCCTCTGTTTCTCTTCCTAACAGCTTTGGCGATACTCATACACAGCAACATACTACATCTACGACCTTCTGAATGGGTAAAAATCCATCACTAGCTTAATGTGGCTTAGCTCTAAGACTTCTAGCTGCGTGGTCTTGATACTGATACTATGTATGTAGTTTGCAATAAAGATCAACCCACAAAACAGAACAACCCTCCTATGATTATTCATATTATTACTATGATTATTCAATTATTATTATGCACTTTACATACAAAAGATCTTTAATTTTCCTAATTTAAAGAGGAATATATAGATGTGCTATTTATGGGAATAAACACATGGAATAAAAAGATTTTTTGGTTTTGGATTAAAGGCGTGCACTACCACTGCCCTGCAATAAAAAGGTTTTTAAGAACTCATTCCCGCGAGGCAGCCCCTTGCATTAGAAAAGGCAGGAGAAGGGAGGCACAGCAACAGCCATTGTCTGGATACATATGCCACTCATTTATTTAAAACTATTTTCAAAATGGTGAAATGCTTACTTTAATGCTAACAGTGTGAAATATCTCTTAACTATGGAAGAAACAGAGATTGCCATTTGTGTATTATTTGCTTTACTCTTATGCGCATTTCAACTACATGCAATAGCATTTAAGAGAAAAAGATGACTGTACAGGAAGCTTGAAGGACACATTCTGTACAGAAGAGTATAGAATGGCTTCCAGGACTAAAGAAAACAAAGTGTTAAAAAAAAAAAAACCCTTAAGTATCTCACTTTAACAGATTAGAGGAGGGGTTGCCTCCTAGGGAGAGTGTGTAAGGCTGAGAAGGAATTGGGGACTGAAAACAGTGGGGTGACTAGGAAGGCATTAAAAAAGAGTTTATCTCTATTTCTGAAGACAAAAGGAAACCACTGAAGGATTTTATAGGAAATGACACGATCAGATTTGTACGTTAGAAAACTCATTCTGGCTAATTGAGGAAATGGATTAGTTTAGTTACTCATCTTAATATGATACCCTCCTTGCTGTTATATAAAAAGTAAGAATAATTGTATGTCTTGAAGAGGTATTGAAAAGCCTCTTCTGGTCTATTTCCCCTTTTGTCAAGCAAAGAACAAAATAATTTTTTTTTTTACTCACCTCCTTCTTTAAATGTTCAGGAAAGAAATAAGACCTGATTTTTACAACATAGTCTCAGTTGATCTAATGGATCTGGAATCTTTTCTGTTTTGATACCACCACTAAAGGCAGGAAATATTTACAGAGCTCTACAGCCTGAAAAGCATATAAAGAAAAAAGTACAAATGAGCTGAAGGAATCAACCCTACTCATAAGAACCTTTCAGTCTGGCAAGATGGGAATTGTCGCCAGGCAGAACAGCTTTATTCAGTTTATAATAGCTTTAATCATGTCATTGGCTTTTTTTTTTTTTTTAGTCATTTAAAAATTCTTGATGTTGATATTTACCAAATTGAAAATCACCCAAATGAAAACATTCCCACATAAAAACATGACTATTAGTTTCTTAACAATGACTTAGATAAGATTTATGTCCTGCAACTATCATACCTATTTAACTTGTCAATAGTAAACCTCGTCAAGCCACTGGTTTCTGTTTATCTGTGGATTTGTGTGTGTGTGTGTGTGTGTGTGTGTGTGTGTGTCCTATTTTCTTCAAAACTATTTAATTTTCCACGTTTTTGGCCAAGTAAGACAATATGATTTTGATTGGAGATGGCAAATTCGTGGAAAGTCAAATTGTGATTAAATACCACTAATTCCATACCTCTGCCTCTGAAGATTATTAAAACCTCTAATGAAGGAGCTATTTGCGATTGATATCTGCTAGCACAGGAAAAAAATATCACTTTTCTCCAAAGAGTATCACTGGGCATATCAACCACACTCTAGGGCAGGCCCTGTGCTCAGAAACACAAAACAAATTCCATAGTTTTGTTGTTGTTTTTGTGGACTTTTTGTTTTGCGTTGGCCTTTTTGTCATATTTGTTTTTATTTTTATTTCTGAACTATTTGGAAGAGAGAGAGAACATCAAGTAGCACAGGTAGAAAAGGTCTGGGGAAAAGCATGATCAAAATATATTATGTGAAACATTTTTAATAAGGAAAGGGAAAAAGGAAAGTCTAGCACAGAGTAATGAAGATGATTTGCAATTGGATCTGCAGCTTGCCATTGTTTATGTCATTGCAGAGCTTAATTGTACCTCATAGAGAAAACTGCAGCAGTGTTACAGTATCAGTCAAAAGTAATATGAACATTAACTTGAAACAGAATTGTGAAACAAAGTAAAGAATACCTTCTGCCTCGTTACCTTCACTATTTGTTTCATCTCCATTGTACCTTTGACCTCTCGTGTACCTGGTGCTCATGTATTGCCTTCTGGCTGCTAGAATTCCCACTTCAATGCAGCATCTGTGGTTTCCTTACCCTGAGAGCATCACTTTTTTCTATTATACTTTTGCGTATTGTTCTATGTGGCATAATAAATTTAATCAAGATAAAGGACATTACAGGACTTCACAGGTGTCCAAGTGTGAGGATGCAGGGAAGGTAGCTCTGACAGACAAATGTAAGGCTCGGGCACAGAGGCTGCTAGCAGAAAGGAATAGGGTCTTATTTTTTAATATGTTTGAATTGGTGTTAGGAAGTAGCTATTGCTTTGCTGTCCCACAAAAAACAGTCTTAATGAAACTCTTAAGATGATTTCCAAGCAGTCAAACTTTCAGCATGGCAGCTTATGAATCTTGAGTACGTAAACATTTGATGTATTCTCATTGAAAAGCTGCAAGGACTCCACAATGCAATTCACTTAGCCAGAGCTTGCAGAGGGACTCTAAACATCAAAGGGAGATTTTTGACCAATAGAATATCTGAAATTTCCCCATGGGTGGAGAACTTTGCAAGCTTAAGGCACACTGCCCAGTATACGATCTGTTTTTCAGTTTAGCTTGAGATCAGATGTTCCTTTCCTTTTCTGATTTCGAGTCAGATCCCTGGGGAGATTGTCAAATGGCATCTTATTTTCAAAAATTTGAAATGCATATGCATTCCCAGAGATGGGGGTTGTGAATGAGAATGTGGAAGAGCACATATTAAACTTGAGCACAATTATAGAAACTCAGAACTGGGAGGCACGTCAGCAACCATCTTAGTCTGGTGTGTGCAAATTTTACAGTCTCAGGGGTTAAATGACTTGAGCTTTATTTGGGGTCTGCCCAAGAACCAGCAATGCAATCTCTAAAAATCATTATCTTCTCTCCACACGCCCCGGTTGTCTTCTCTAAAACAGAGGGATTCTAATAGGTTATCTCTAGATGACCTACTCTATAGGTGTGTTATCCGTCTACTTCACTGTGTAGATCTGAAAACAGAGAAGTTGGGTGACTTTTAAACAACTAGTGAGAGGACAGCGGCCAGTGTTCGGTGTCTTATTCCCATGTACTCCTCCTTTGAACTTGTAGAGGTGGGGGTATTTCTTACTGTTGTCCTTAATTTTAGTGGTTTGTTTACTTTTTCTGTTCATGAAGAGTTTTTTTTTTTTTAATATTGAACACCAGGAGTTATTATGTTTTTTAATTATTTCTTTTTCTTTCTTTCTTTCTAGGGAATTTGTAAAAGGATACGAGCTTCCTCGTCCAATTCAGTATCTATGCTGGTCGCCTGTGGGGAGTAAATTAGTAAGTGTTTAGATTATAGAAGTGTTTGATCATTTAAGTAAAAGAGGAGGCATTTGATTTTGGCCTTTGCTAAATTTCCCTGCCTAAAAGGAGAGAGAGAGGGAGAGAGAGATAGAGAGAGATAGAGAGAGAGGGAGAGAGAGGAGAGAGAGAGGCATCATGACTATTTCAGTGGCTAAAAACGGGAAGAGTTTGGATAAATTGAAACCCGTTTGAGAATTCCGCAAAATCTCAAGCTCATGGATAGACTTCTTTAAATATCGCAGTCAAAAACTTTCTCCTTATACTCAGCCAGAATGCGTTGTGCCAGAAAACTCAGGAAAAATATGGTTTTCACAAGTTTCCCAGACTAGCTTCAGACAACATAAAATTTTGTCCAAGCTCTTATTTAAGGACTCTAAATAAAGATTAGATCTGGCTAGCTATTAATATTCAAGGATTTTATTTACTGCCTGTCAATATATATGCACAATTACTTATTGGATAATAAAATAACTATATTGTATAGCAGTAGAATTTATTTCTTATTTGATGCAGACTTTAAAAATCATAATTAATGTTTACATGCATTGTTTATATTTTTAGCCTGTTAAATTATTTTAGTTGTAAACCTTTTGTATCTGAATTACCAATCCTTTAAAAGGCAGTATGTAAATAAATAAATATCCATTGTTGCTGTATTTGTTAGGGAATTTTCCTATAAATAGTAAAATTATTTACTAATTTTCTACCGTTTCTAGGCATATGTCTACCAAAACAATATTTATTTGAAACAAAGACCAGGAGATCCACCTTTTCAAATAACTTACACTGGAAGAGAAAATAAAATATTTAACGGAATCCCAGACTGGGTTTATGAAGGTAAGCTGTTTCTTTTCTTCTGCTGTTGTAATAGGCTTATAACCGAAAAGAATTTCACATATTCAGTAAGAATCAGTTGGATGGAATCTTAATTTTTGGATGGCTGTACTTCTGAAAGCTGTTTACAGGTTATGAATAGGGGGTGACTCATCTTAAAGGATAAAATCTTATCAGAGACTGGTAGAATCTTTATTCATGAATGTTACTATAAAGTGCAAAAGGTTTATAAGATGGCCCTTAGCTACTGAGTTAATGTGTTATCCTGTGCTTGTTTTACTTAAGAAAGAAATCTCCCCTCACCAAAGCTAAACAACTATACTTTTTTTTTCAGAAAAATGTTCTTAGTTTTTGATACTGACACTCTCTTAAATTTTCTCCTTATTCTGGGTCATGTAGGACAGAGGACTTAATTGGACTTTAAAATGTTTTCTAGTCTCTATTCCTCAGTCCCTTTCATTCATATATATATATATATATCTACACACACACACACACACACACACACACACACACACAGAGACACTAACCTTGGTTTTAAGAACTGAGGAATTAACCTCAACCTTCACTGTCAATGTCACTTGCCAGTAAAATCACAGCCTGCTTTAGGTATTGTCTCCTTACTAGCCTGCTTTGTCTACCTAACTCTGTAGTATAGTATGCTTGGGCTACTTTAGGTTATTTTTTTAATTGCTCTAAAGGAAAAATTATTACTGATGTGTTTATTATTTATTTTAAATGTTACATTTCTGATTAACAGCAATTACTAACAAGACTAATTGACATTTGATATAGAATGAAGTTTAAATGGTTCCTTTTAATTCACAGTACTTTTTAATAACCAAAGTATGGCATATGTTATGTCCACAGTAAAAACTTGATTTAATTCAATAAATCTGTGTTTAGAAGACAATGATTTTACATTTTAAAGCTAAGCTATAAATGTAAATAATATGTAAATACTTATTTTTCAGAGGAAATGCTTGCTACAAAATATGCTCTTTGGTGGTCTCCAAATGGAAAATTTTTGGCATATGTAGAATTTAATGATTCAGACATACCAATTATTGCCTATTCCTATTATGGTGATGGACAGTATCCTAGAACAATAAATATTCCATACCCGAAGGTATGTGGGATACTTTTAATAGAAGCCTTCATTTTCTTAATGTCAGAATGAGCAACCACTACCATAAATAGAGGTGAGATCAACACACTTGGAAAGCTTCTTGTCCTTGTGCGTTGTAAAGCAAACACTGTACTGTGCTCTATTGTTTGTGTAGACATCTGTTGCTCAGGACATCTGGCTATGCTGGAAGAAGTAGTCTTTGCAAAATCCATTGCAGAATCTTTGGAAAAAACATATGGTCTAGATCATGGAGGAAAAACAAGCTTAACTTAGTTTTAAATATATATATATATATATATATATATATATATATATATATATATATATATATTCTATGTTCCAAATTCAGGGTGAAGTTCTGTTTCACAATTCCCTCTTGAATTCTCATGTAAACCCAAACCAGAAAGGGAAATTCGAATATTGAATTTGATGTCAGGTAGCATCAGGCACATGTTAAGATCTTTTGTGGACAGGTAAATGAAGTTTATGAGCCTCCATTTCCTCCTTAAGGCATTTAATGGATGTAAACATCACGCATTCTTTAAATTCAATTCCGAGACTATAAGGAGAACAATATCCTTGTGCAGCAGAATGGCTAAGCCACAGGGAAGAAGCATTGTAACCTATTTTAAATTTAGACAAAGCCATGGAAGAGGAAAATCAGAAAATGAATTTACCTCTTGCAAAAAAAAAAATAGAATATTTTTTAGAATGTAGCTTTTTTATACATAGCGCTTACTGCTTTTAGTTGCCAAGCCCTAGTCATGAATGACTCCAGTAGGTCCCTATATGTGACAGGATGGATGTGGCATTTGCAAAAGTGGCTTTTGAAACAAGCCAAAGATACCCCAGAGAGAGAAGTAGGATTATAATGTTTATGTTAAAAGTCATTTAAGAAAAGGGAGGAGATAGGAAATGAGTGTTGAAATAGGAGTCTCCTTAAGGACTGTGTAGAAAATGGAAAGTTGAAGATGCTTGTAAGTGAAAAGCCTGATAATTGTAATCCGAAATTAAAAGAATTGGAATGTTCTGGAGAATCAGTATGAGCAAGAAGAGATGAAAACACTGACACTGAACTGAAAGTGACTATCACTTGTCTTGAAGTGTGTACCTAAGTCCTCATGCTTCTTTAAAGACCAAGGACACTACAATCTTTAACACTGGATTGAGAAACCAAAAGCATTCCAAAGAACTGAAGAAGATTCAGGATAGACAAAACATTCTTTAGAGGAATGCAAACAGCATTGAGTCACTGACCACTGGTGCTCCCATACTTTGTGGATTCAAATTCCATTACAACTCTCTTTCAAAGTAAAATACATCAATTCTAAGATATTGTCTAGGCATGAGACATGCTGTCATGTAAATTTTACGAGTATAGTAGCATAGAGAGCACAAAACAAGAAAACATGTAAAGCCCGTTGAACTTTATTGGCAGTGAGATTTCCCTATCCTTTAGAAGGAAGCTATGGTATGGGGCAATTAGGCCACTGGGAGGATGAGCAATCTGGTCGTTCAATCCAAACTGTTTGGCAAAAGCAAAAAGGTAAGTTTCATTTAGTTCTGCTTTCTATTCTTTTCCAAACAGATCTTCTCTCTCCTCTTCAGAGCACACAGATACCTTGTTTGTTATCATTGTAACAAAAATGAAACACATCTGTTTCAAAAATCAGGACAGACTGTGGGTTGTAGACATACACTTTCATACTCACAATAATTCTCCTGTAATCAAAGGTCTCTTATTAAACATTTGAAATATGCTTCACTCTGTTTGATACAACGTTGATAATTGCCTTAGAAGTAAAATAGAAGTAAAGTTCCTGGCCACTACACAGAACATATTCAACATAATACACTTAGCTTTATTCACTTATTAAAATATGCCTAGAGTCCTTATGTGTCTTTAAAAATTGGTGGTAAGTAAAATTGCATCAGCTTCTAAGTTTCCATTTTCTTGGTAGGCTGGAGCGAAGAATCCTATTGTTCGTGTCTTTATTGTTGACACTACCTACCCTCACCATGTGGGCCCCATAGAAGTACCAGTTCCAGAAATGATAGCCTCAAGGTCAGTGATCTCAGATACCTTTCTAATTTTTAACCAAATTCTAACACATTGAACTTCCTATATCATAGTGTAGACTTTTTTTCTAGTGAGTTGAGGAGATGCATGCCAGAAGCAGAAAATTAACATGCAAGATGCATGCAAATTAAAAGTCACAGGTAAACTTCTTGAACTAGTCTTTTTTTTTTTAATACCCTCTTACTCATTTAAAGACTCCTTTAAAGGTGACCATGGTGATTAATATAAAGTTTTCTGGGGTTTTCCTCAGAGGTAGAAATGTAAACTTGGGACCAACATGTACATTGGAAAGTTGATCATGTCTTTAGCATGACTCAAAGTCTGGTCTACTTTCCCACCAGCCAAGGTTTCTGATCTATGTACACCATGAGGGCATTATAAATCAGATACGGCAACTCTTCTCAACATTAGCATTGTCTTACTAGGAAGTAGTCTAGTTTTGATTATCTGACTGTTGAATTGTATATGAAAGAATTGAAAGTCAGTTCTGCACATATGTACTGAAAGTAGGGAAAAGGAAGTGTTTGGGATAGAAAGAGAGCTCAGCCTTTAGGAGCATAGTGTTCTTGCAGAAGACTTGAGTTTACCTACCAGTTCCCCCATAGGGCAGCTCCGGGAGGTCTGATGTCCTCTTCTGGCCTCTACTGGCACTGGGCTCATGTGCACAAACCTATATTCAGACCAATGCAGAAGCACTTAATCAAAAATAAAATTTTTAAAAGATAAAAGAAAGGAAAGGAAAACGAAATTTTCTTCCTTCTCTAACACACAACTATCTGCTTAACCCTGATTATAGTACCAGGCCTGAGTCAGAGCTCTGTGTCTTTCTGGCTGAATTTGATAACAAAAATGCTAATAAGATAATAATAACACAGAGGTCCAGGAGCCTCAGCTAGATGCCTAGCACAAAGGGCTTGGGCCTTCTACAGCTACACCAAGGAGGATCAGTCGGAGTCAAACGATTGCTCACTAATAGGTCAAACCCATCAGAGGTTTCTGCAGGGTCTTACCAAGATATGTCTACTTACGGATAACCGAAATGACATTGGGTTTTCAAATGAACTGTTATTACCCACTACATCTTGGTTATCTTAAATAGATGACTTATTAATATGTTATTCCCCTTGGCTGTCAAAAGTTACGGTGGAAACAGGGCACGAGTCAAGAGGCATTGTAAGAACTCTTAGCTCATCTTTATACATTTAAACCAGTACATTATTATTTTAAGTTTATACAGAAACAAAGAATTAGATACTAAAATAATTTCCCTGAGGTAGGATATTATGAGGTCATGATTCGAGCCCTGGCTCCTTCCAATTCTATGGAAAATTTAAAAGTTCTGCAGTTTTGACTATAAATTTTCATTCACAGACAAGAATAACCATGATAGTCATTCGCAGGCACTTAAGTATGTTATAAACACTATTGATCTGATTGTTATGTTAGCCTGTTTCTATACTTGACCATGATGAAAGCTAAAACTTGGCTTCCACCACAAATCCACCTGGAGTCAAAGATGGCCTTTTTACTATACTTGGTCCCCTCCACACTAAAAAGGAAAAAAAAAAAAAGATTGTGAGTGAATATTAGAAAATGTAACACTTTTATCCATCTTAGATAGATATGTAGTTCTGCCCTTACATCTCTTCCCCACCCCGAAATGGGGAGAAAATAATTTCCTTAGATAAATAAGCTCATATTTATTTTAGACAGCAGACCTATTTAAATATTCTTCTGGGAGAAAGTCTTCCTTATCCACTAAATATATGCTCTATAATATCGACTGTCTTTTAGAAAAATATGAAGGAAGTTATTATTTAAGTGTTGTAATGGGCTGCTGGTTGAGACTGTCTGTTTGATTTGTTGGCAGTGATTATTATTTCAGCTGGCTCACGTGGGTGACTGATGACCGAATATGCTTGCAGTGGCTCAGAAGAGTGCAGAACGTCTCAGTCCTGTCTATATGTGATTTCAGGGAAGACTGGCATTCATGGGATTGTCCAAAGGTAAAGTGTATTAAAGCCACGGGCAAGTATTTCTGAAGATGAGGATGTAACAGGAGATTATCATTTTCTATTGTAAAGCAGGATTTGGTACATTCAGCTGCTAGTTGTTACGTAAAATAATATGCCACATATTCACAGCAATTCCAACATTTTAAAAAAAATAACTTATTTAATTTTATTTTATGTGTATTGGTGTGAGGGTGTCAGATTCCCTGGAACTGGAGTTATAGGCAGTTGTGAGCTGCCATGTGGGTGCTGGGATTGAACCTGGGTCCTCTGGAAGAGCAGCCAGTGCTCTTACCCATTGAGACATCTCTCCAACCCTTCCATCATTTTTATTAAATATAACATATAAATATATAAATATAGCATAGCAGATGTTTTCTTGAATGTCCTAGATGAGACAACTTGACATCAGGATGGTGATCCACCCATTGAGACTGTCAGGTTAGCAACAGACAAAAGCAAAGCACTGAAGGTAAAACAGAGAATGAATGGCTCTATTAGGGAAATACATGCTCCACACGAAATGGAGAAGAAACAAAAATCAGACAT